>CM064521.1:60025591-60050581 GCA_032716605.1 Paralithodes platypus | reverse complement strand
TAGGGGTACACTGGTACACCAGGTACGGTACTCGTTATATTAATAGTGGATTGTGTTGAGGGTTGCGGATAGGGTCTGGAGCCACAATATCATTAGCTTGCTATATGAGGTCTGACCGGTATGGAGGTCACAATATTGACATAGAGGTACACTGTACCGGCTATGGTACACCAGGAACTCATTATAATAACAGTGGATTGTGTTGAGGGTTGTGGATAGGGTCTGTAGCCACAATATCATTAGCTTGCTATATGAGGTCTGACCGGTATGGAGGTCATAATATTGACATAGGGGTACACTGTACCGGCTATGGTACACCAGGTACTCGTTATATTAATAGTGGATTGTGTTGAGGGTTGTGGATAGGGTCTGGAGCCACAATATCATTAGCTTGCTATATGAGGTCTGACCGGTATGGAGGTCACAATATTGACATAGGGGTACACTGTACCGGCTATGGTACACCAGGTACTCGTTATATTAATAGTGGATTGTGTTGAGGGTTGTGGATAGGGTCTGGAGCCACAATATCATTAGCTTGCTATATGAGGTCTGACCGGTATGGAGGTCACAATATTGACATAGGGGTACACTGTACCGGCTATGGTACACCAGGTACTCGCTATATTAAGAGTGGATTGTGTTGAGGGTTGTGGTTAGGGTCTGGAGCCACAATATCATTAGCTTGCTATATGAGGTCTGACCGGTATGGAGGTCACAATATTGACATAGGGGTACACTGTACCGGCTATGGTACACCAGGTACTCGTTACATTAATAGTGAATTGTGTTGAGGGTTGGGATAGGGTCTGGAGCCACAATATCATTAGCTTGCTATATGAGGTCTGTCCGGTATGGAGGTCACAATATTGACATAGGGGTACACTGTACCGGCTATGGTACACCAGGTACTCGTTATATTAATAGTGGATTGTGAGGGTTGTGGATAGGGTCTGGGGCCACAATATCATTAGCTTGCTATATGAGGTCTGACCGGTATGGAGGTCACAATATTGACATAGGGGTACACTGTACCGGCTATGGTACACCAGGTACTCGTTATATTAATAGTGGATTGTGTTGAGGGTTGTGGATAGGGTCTGGAGCCACAATATCATTAGCTTGCTATATGAGGTCTGACCGGTATGGAGGTCACAATATTGACATAGGGGTACACTGTACCGGCTATGGTACACCAGGTACTCGTTATATTAATAGTGGATTGTGTTGAGGGTTGTGGATAGGGTCTGGAGCCACAATATCATTAGCTTGCTATATGAGGTCTGACCGGTATGGAGGTCACAATATTGACATAGGGGTACACTGTACCGGCTATGGTACACCAGGTACTCGTTATATTAATAGTGGATTGTGTTGAGGGTTGTGGATAGGGTCTGGAGCCACAATATCATTAGCTTGCTATATGAGGTCTGACCGGTATGGAGGTCACAATATTGACATAGGGGTACACTGTACCGGCTATGGTACACCAGGTACACGTTATATTAATAGTGGATTGTTGAGGGTTGTGGATAGGGTCTGGAGCCACAATATCATTAGCTTGCTATATGAGGTCTGACCGGTATGGAGGTCACAATATTGACATAGGGGTACACTGTACCGGCTATGGTACACCAGGTACTCGTTATATTAATAGTGGATTGTGTTGATGGTTGGGGATAGGGTCTGGAGCCACAATATCATTAGCTTGCTATATGAGGTCTGACCGGTATGGAGGTCACAATATTGACATAGGGGTACACTGTACCGGCTATGGTACACCAGGTACTCGTTATATTAATAGTGGATTGTGTTGAGGGTTGTGGATAGGGTCTGGAGCCACAATATCATTAGCTTGCTATATGGGGTCTGACCGGTATGGAGGTCACAATATTGACATAGGGGTACGCTGTACCGGCTATGGTACACCAGGTACTCGTTATATTAATAGTGGATTGTGTTGAGGGTTGGGGATAGGGTCTGGAGCCACAATATCATTAGCTTGCTATATGAGGTCTGACCGGTATGGAGGTCACAATATTGACATAGGGGTACACTGTACCGGCTATGGTACACCAGGTACTCGTTATATTAATAGTGGATTGTGTTGAGGGTTGGGATAGGGTCTGGAGCCACAATATCATTAGCTTGCTATATGAGGTCTGACCGGTATGGAGGTCACAATATTGACATAGGGGTACACTGTACCGGCTATGGTACACCAGGTACTCGTTATATTAATAGTGGATTGTGTTGGGGGTTGTGGATAGGGTCTGGAGCCACAATATCATTAGCTTGCTATATGAGGTCTGACCGGTATGGAGGTCACAATATTGACATAGGGGTACACTGTACCGGCTATGGTACACCAGGTACTCGTTATATTAATAGTGGATTGTGTTGAGGGTTGTGGATAGGGTCTGGAGCCACAATATCATTAGCTTGCTATATGAGGTCTGACCGGTATGGAGGTCACAATATTGACATAGGGGTACACTGTACCGGCTATGGTACACCAGGTACTCGTTATATTAATAGTGGATTGTGTTGAGGGTTGTGGATAGGGTCTGGAGCCACAATATCATTAGCTTGCTATATGAGGTCTGACCGGTATGGAGGTCACAATATTGACATAGGGGTACACTGTACCGGCTATGGTACACCAGGTACTCGTTATATTAATAGTGGATTGTGTTGAGGGTTGTGGATAGGGTCTGGAGCCACAATATCATTAGCTTGCTATATGAGGTCTGACCGGTATGGAGGTCACAATATTGACATAGGGGTACACTGTACCGGCTATGGTACACCAGGTACTCGTTATATTAATAGTGGATTGTGTTGAGGGTTGTGGATAGGGTCTGGAGCCACAATATCATTAGCTTGCTATATGAGGTCTGACCGGTATGGAGGTCACAATATTGACATAGGGGTACACTGTACCGGCTATGGTACACCAGGTACTCGTTATATTAATAGTGGATTGTGTTGAGGGTTGTGGATAGGGTCTGGAGCCACAATATCATTAGCTTGCTATATGAGGTCTGACCGGTATGGAGGTCACAATATTGACATAGGGGTACACTGTACCGGCTATGGTACACCAGGTACTCGTTATATTAATAGTGGATTGTGTTGAGGGTTGTGGATAGGGTCTGGAGCCACAATATCATTAGCTTGCTATATGAGGTCTGACCGGTATGGAGGTCACAATATTGACATAGGGGTACACTGTACCGGCTATGGTACACCAGGTACTCGTTATATTAATAGTGGATTGTGTTGAGGGTGGATAGGGTCTGGAGCCACAATATCATTAGCTTGCTATATGAGGTCTGACCGGTATGGAGGTCACAATATTGACATAGGGGTACACTGTACCGGCTATGGTACACCAGGTACTCGTTATATTAATAGTGGATTGTGTTGAGGGTTGTGGATAGGGTCTGGAGCCACAATATCATTAGCTTGCTATATGAGGTCTGACCGGTATGGAGGTCACAATATTGACATAGGGGTACACTGTACAGGCTATGGTACACCAAGTACTCGTTATATTAATAGTGGATTGTGTTGAGTGTTGTGGATAGGGTCTGGAGCCACAATATCATTAGCTTGCTATATGAGGTCTGACCGGTATGGAGGTCACAATATTGACATAGGGGTACACTTTACCGGGTATGGTACACCAGGTACTCGTTATATTAATAGTGGATTGTGAGTAGGGTTGTGGATAGGGTCTGGAGCCACAATATCATTAGCTTGCTATATGAGGTCTGACCGGTATGGAGGTCACAATATTGACATAGGGGTACACTGTACCGGCTATGGTACACCAGGTACTCGTTATATTAATAGTGGATTGTGTTGAGGGTTGTGGATAGGGTCTGGAGCCACAATATCATTAGCTTGCTATATGAGGTCTGACCGGTATGGAGGTCACAATATTGACATAGAGGTACACTGTACCGGCTATGGTACACCAGGTACTCGTTATATTAATAGTGGATTGTGTTGAGGGTTGGGATAGGGTCAGGAGCCACAATATCATTAGCTTGCTATATGAGGTCTGACCGGTATGGAGGTCACAATATAGACATAAAGGTACACTGTACCGGCTATGGTACACCAGGTACTCATTATATTAATAGTGGATTGTGTTGAGGGTTGTGGATAGGGTCTGGAGCCACAATATCATTAGCTTGCTATATGAAGTCTGACTGATATGGAGGTCACAATATTGACATAGAGGTACACTATACCTGCTATGGTAGACCAGGTACTCGTTATATTAATAGTGGATTAGTTTGAGGGTTGTGAATAGGGTGTGGAGCCACAATATCATTAGCTTGCTATATGAGGTCTGACCGGTATGGAGGTCACAATACTGACATAGAGGTACACTGTACCGGCTATGGTACACCAGGTACTCGTTATATTAATAGTGGATTGTGTTGAGGGTTGTGGATAGGGTCTGGAGCCACAATATCATTAGCTTGCTATATGAGGTCTGACCGGTATGGAGGTCACAATATTGACATAGGGGTACACTGTATCGGCTATGGTACACCAGGTACTCGTTATATTAATAGTGGATTGTGTTGAGGGTTGTGGATAGGGTCTGGAGCCACAATATCATTAGCTTGCTATATGAGGTCTGACCGGTATGGAGGTCACAATATTGACATAGGGGTACACTGTACCGGCTATGGTACACCAGGTACTCGTTATATTAATAGTGGATTGTGTTGAGGGTTGTGGATAGGGTCTGGAGCCACAATATCATTAGCTTGCTATATGAGGTCTGACCGGTATGGAGGTCACAATATTGACATAGGGGTACACTGTACCGGCTATGGTACACCAGGTACTCGTTATATTAATAGTGGATTGTGTTGAGGGTTGTGGATAGGGTCTGGAGCCACAATATCATTAGCTTGCTATATGAGGTCTGACCGGTATGGAGGTCACAATATTGACATAGGGGTACACTGTACCGGCTATGGTACACCAGGTACTCGTTATATTAATAGTGGATTGTGTTGAGGGTTGTGGATAGGGTCTGGAGCCACAATATCATTAGCTTGTATATGAGGTCTGACCGGTATGGAGGTCACAATATTGACATAGGGGTACACTGTACCGGCTATGGTACACCAGGTACTCGTTATATTAATAGTGGATTGTTGTAAGGGTTGTGGATAGGGTCTGGAGCCACAATATCATTAGCTTGCTATATGAGGTCTGACCGGCATGGAGGTCACAATATTGACATAGGGGTACACTGTACCGGCTATGGTACACCAGGTACTCGTTATATTAATAGTGGATTGTGTTGAGGGTTGTGGATAGGGTCTGGAGCCACAATATCATTAGCTTGCTATATGAGGTCTGACCGGTATGGAGGTCACAATATTGACATAGGGGTACACTGTACCGGCTATGGTACACCAGGTACTCGTTATATTAATAGTGGATTGTGTTGAGGGTTGTGGATAGGGTCTGGAGCCACAATATCATTAGCTTGCTATAAGAAGTCTGACCGGTATGGAGGTCACAATATTGACATAGGGGTACACTGTACCGGCTATGGTACACCAGGTACCCGTTATATTAATAGTGGATTGTGTTGAGGGTTGTGGATAGGGTCTGGAGCCACAATATCATTAGCTTGCTATATGAGGTCTGACCGGTATGGACGTCACAATATTGACATAGGGGTACACTGTACCGGCTATGGTACACCAGGTACTCGTTATATTAATAGTGGATTGTGTTGAGGGTTGGGATTGGGTCTGGAGCCATAATATCATTAGCATGCTATATGAGGGCTGACCGGTATGGAGGTCACAATATTGACATAGAGGTACACTGTACCGGCTATGGTACACCATGTACTCGTTATATTAATAGTGGATTGTGTTGAGGGTTGTGGATAGGGTCTGGAGCCACAATATCATTAGCTTGCTATATGAGGTCTGACCGGTATGGATGTCACAATATTGACATAGAGGTAGACTGGACTGGCTATGGTACACCAGGTACTCGTTATAATAATAGTGGATTGAGTTGAGGGTTGTGGATAGGGTCTGGAGCCACAATATCATTAGCTTGCTATATGAGGTCTGACCGGTATGGAGGTCACAATATTGACATAGAGGTACACTGTACCGGCTATGGTACACCAGGTACTCGTTATATTAATAGTGGATTGTGTTGAGGGTTGTGGATAGGGTCTGGAGCCACAATATCATTAGCTTGCTATATGAGGTCTGACCGGTATGGAGGTCACAATATTGACATAGGGGTACACTGTACCGGCTATGGTACACCAGGTACTCGTTATATTAATAGTGGATTGTGTTGAGGGTTGTGGATAGGGTCTGGAGCCACAATATCATTAGCTTGCTATATGAGGTCTGACCGGTATGGAGGTCACAATATTGACATAGGGGTACACTGTACCGGCTATGGTACACCAGGTACTCGTTATATTAATAGTGGATTGTGTTGAGGGTTGTGGATAGGGTCTGGAGCCACAATATCATTAGCTTGCTATATGAGGTCTGACCGGTATGGAGGTCACAATATTGACATAGGGGTACACTGTACCGGCTATGGTACACCAGGTACTCGTTATATTAATAGTGGATTGTGTTGAGGGTTGTGGATAGGGTCTGGAGCCACAATATCATTAGCTTGCTATATGAGGTCTGACCGGTATGGAGGTCACAATATTGACATAGGGGTACACTGTACCGGCTATGGTACACCAGGTACTCGTTATATTAATAGTGGATTGTGTTGAGGGTTGTGGATAGGGTCTGGAGCCACAATATCATTAGCTTGCTATATGAGGTCTGACCGGTATGGAGGTCACAATATTGACATAGGGGTACACTGTACCGGCTATGGTACACCAGGTACTCGTTATATTAATAGTGGATTGTGTTGAGGGTTGTGGATAGGGTCTGGAGCCACAATATCATTAGCTTGCTATATGAGGTCTGACCGGTATGGAGGTCACAATATTGACATAGGGGTACACTGTACCGGCTATGGTACACCAGGTACTCGTTATATTAATAGTGGATTGTGTTGAGGGTTGTGGATAGGGTCTGGAGCCACAATATCATTAGCTTGCTATATGAGGTCTGACCGGTATGGAGGTCACAATATTGACATAGGGGTACACTGTACCGGCTATGGTACACCAGGTACTCGTTATATTAATAGTGGATTGTGTTGAGGGTTGTGGATAGGGTCTGGAGCCACAATATCATTAGCTTGCTATATGAGGTCTGACCGGTATGGAGGTCACAATATTGACATAGGGGTACACTGTACCGGCTATGGTACACCAGGTACTCGTTATATTAATAGTGGATTGTGTTGAGGGTTGTGGATAGGGTCTGGAGCCACAATATCATTAGCTTGCTATATGAGGTCTGACCGGTATGGAGGTCACAATATTGACATAGGGGTACACTGTACCGGCTATGGTACACCAGGTACTCGTTATATTAATAGTGGATTGTGTTGAGGGTTGTGGATAGGGTCTGGAGCCACAATATCATTAGCTTGCTATATGAGGTCTGACCGGTATGGAGGTCACAATATTGACATAGGGGTACACTGTACCGGCTATGGTACACCAGGTACTCGTTATATTAATAGTGGATTGTGTTGAGGGTTGTGGATAGGGTCTGGAGCCACAATATCATTAGCTTGCTATATGAGGTCTGACCGGTATGGAGGTCACAATATTGACATAGGGGTACACTGTACCGGCTATGGTACACCAGGTACTCGTTATATTAATAGTGGATTGTGTTGAGGGTTGTGGATAGGGTCTGGAGCCACAATATCATTAGCTTGCTATATGAGGTCTGACCGGTATGGAGGTCACAATATTGACATAGGGGTACACTGTACCGGCTATGGTACACCAGGTACTCGTTATATTAATAGTGGATTGTGTTGAGGGTTGTGGATAGGGTCTGGAGCCACAATATCATTAGCTTGCTATATGAGGTCTGACCGGTATGGAGGTCACAATATTGACATAGGGGTACACTGTACCGGCTATGGTACACCAAGTACACGTTATATTAATAGTGGATTTAGTTGAGGGTTGTGGATAGGGTCTGGAGCCACAATATCATTAGCTTGCTATATGAGGCCTGACCGGTATGGAGGTCACAATATTGACATAGGGGTACACTGTACCGGCTATGGTACACCAGGTACTCGTTATATTAATAGTGGATTGTGTTGAGGGTTGTGGATAAGGTCTGGAACCACAATATCATTAGCTTGCCAATAGAGGTCTGACCGGTATGGAGGTCACAATATTGACATAGGGGTACACTGTACCGGCTATGGTACACCAGGTACTCGTTATGTTAATAGTGGATTGTGGTGGGGGTTGTGGATAGGGTCTGGAGCCACAATATCATTAGCTTGCTATATGAGGTCTAACCGGTATGGAGGTCACAATATTGACATAGGGGTACACTGTACCGGCTATGGTACACCAGGTACTCGTTATATTAATAGTGGATTGTGTTGAGGGTTGTGGATAGGGTCTGGAACCACAATATCATTAGCTTGCTATATGAGGTCTGACCGGTATGGAGGTCACAATATTGACATAGGGGTACACTGTACCGGCTATGGTACACCAGGTACTCGTTATATTAATAGTGGATTGTGTTGAGGGTTGTGGATAGGGTCTGGAGCCACAATATCATTAGCTTGCTATATGAGGTCTGACCGGTATGGAGGTCACAATATTGACATAGGGGTACACTGTACCGGCTATGGTACACCAGGTACTCGTTATATTAATAGTGGATTGTGTTGAGGGTTGTGGATAGGGTCTGGAGCCACAATATCATTAGCTTGCTATATGAGGTCTGACCGGTATGGAGGTCACAATATTGACATAGGGGTACACTGTACCGGCTATGGTACACCAGGTACTCGTTATATTAATAGTGGATTGTGTTGAGGGTTGTGGATAGGGTCTGGAGCCACAATATCATTAGCATGCTATATGAGGTCTGACCGGTATGGAGGTCACAATATTGACATAGGGGTACACTGTACCGGCTATGGTACACCAGGTACACGTTATATTAATAGTGGATTCTGTTGAGGGTTGTGGATAGGGTCTGGAGCCACAATATCATTAGCTTGCTATATAAGGTCTGACCGGTATGGAGGTCACAATATTGACATAGGGGTACACTGTACCGGCTATGGTACACCAGGTGCCCATTATATTAATAGTGAATTGTGTTGAGGGTTGTGGATAGGGTCTGGAGCCACATTATTATTAGCTTGCTATATGAGGTCTGACCGGTATGGAGGTCACAATATTGACATAGGGGTACACTGTACCGGCTATGGTACACCAGGTACACGTTATATTAATAGTGGATTCTGTTGAGGGTTGTGGATAATGTCTGGAGCCACAATATCATTAGCTTGCTATATGAGGTCTGACCGGTATGGAGGTCACAATATTGACATAGGGGTACACTGTACCGGCTATGGTACACCAGGTACTCGTTATATTAATAGTGGATTGTGTTGAGGGTTGTGGATAGGGTCTGGAGCCACAATATCATTAGCTTGCTATTATGAGGTCTGACCGGTATGGAGGTCACAATATTGACATAGGGGTACACTGTACCGGCTATGGTACACCAGGTACTCGTTATATTAATAGTGGATTGTGTTGAGGGTTGTGGATAGGGTCTGGAGCCACAATATCATTAGCTTGCTATATGAGGTCTGACCGGTATGGAGGTCACAATATTGACATAGGGGTACACTGTACCGGCTATGGTACACCAGGTACTCGTTATATTAATAGTGGATTGTGTTGAGGGTTGTGGATAGGGTCTGGAGCCACAATATCATTAGCTTGCTATATGAGGTCTGACCGGTATGGAGGTCACAATATTGACATAGGGGTACACTGTACCGGCTATGGTACACCAGGTACTCGTTATATTAATAGTGGATTGTGTTGAGGGTTGTGGATAGGGTCTGGAGCCACAATATCATTAGCTTGCTATATGAGGTCTGACCGGTATGGAGGTCACAATATTGACATAGGGGTACACTGTACCGGCTATGGTACACCAGGTACTCGTTATATTAATAGTGGATTGTGTTGAGGGTTGTGGATAGGGTCTGGAGCCACAATATCATTAGCTTGCTATATGAGGTCTGACCGGTATGGAGGTCACAATATTGACATAGGGGTACACTGTACCAGCTATGGTACACCAGGTACTCGTTTTATTAATAGTGGATTGTGTTGAGAGTTGTTGATAGGGTCTGGAGCCACAATATCATTAGCTTGCTATATGAAGTCTGACCGGTATGGAAGTCACAATATTGACATAGGGGTACACTGTACCGGCTATGGTACACCAGGTAAACATTATATTAATAGTGGATTGTGTTGAGGGTTGTGGATAGGGTCTGGAGCGGCAATATCATTAGCTTGCTATATGAGGTCTGACCGGTATGGAGGTCACAATATTGACATAGGGGTACACTGTACCGGCTATGGTAAACCAGGTACTCGTTATATTAATAGTGGATTGTGTTGACGCTTGGGGATAGGGTCTGGAGCCACAATATCATTAGCTTGCTATATGAGGTCTGACCGGTATGGAGGTCACAATATTGACATAGGGGTACACTGTACCGGCTATGGTACACCAGGTACTCGTTATATTAATAGTGGATTGTGTTGAGGGTTGCGGATAGGGACTGGAGCCACAATATCATTAGCTTGCTATATAAGGTTTGACCGGTATGGAGGTCACAATATTGACATAGGGGTACACTGTACCGGCTATGGTACACCAGGTACTCGTTATATTAATAGTGGATTGTGTTGAGGGTTGTGGATAGGGTCTGGAGCCACAATATCATTAGCTTGCTATATGAGGTCTGACCGGTATGGAGGTCACAATATTGACATAGGGGTACACTGTACCGGCTATGGTACACCAGGTACTCGTTATATTAATAGTGGATTGTGTTGAGGGTTGTGGATAGGGTCTGGAGCCACAATATCATTAGCTTGCTATATGAGGTCTGACCGGTATGGAGGTCACAATATTGACATAGGGGTACACTGTACCGGCTATGGTACACCAGGTACTCGTTATATTAATAGTGGATTGTGTTGAGGGTTGTGGATAGGGTCTGGAGCCACAATATCATTAGCTTGCTATCAATCCTTATGGAGGTCACAATATTGACATAGTACACTATCTTCATAACAGTACGTAATGGTAGATGGATTATTCTCAATAGCTGGTGTTAGGATAGTTTTGGCCCCAATCTGTTCCTCATTCATATCAATGATCTATATCTACCACTCACAATATACATAGGGGTACACTACCGGCTATGGTACACCAGGTACACTTATATTAATAGTGGATTTGTTGAGGGTTTCTGGAAGGGGACAAACCGACAGAATCTCACTGACTCCCATATATTTTTAATGATGTAGTTCTAGTATCTGGTAACATTAACTACTAATGAGCTGGACACATTATGTTAGAAGCATGCTAAGAATGTCTATGGACTCCTGTACATAGTTGACGAGCTCGTATATAGTCATGCTATAGATGGATTACTGACCTCTGTGGGGTATAGGTTGCATGAGATGGACAATATCATAGGTATTTGCTACATTAATATCGTATTGCATGTCTACAGATATACAGCATTGTTGTATGAACTGTATGTGCGGTCTATATTGAGAATAGGGTCTGTACCGGTATGGTCACACTTAATAGTGGATTCTGTTTTCTTTGGAATTATTCTGGGGCTTACAATCATTAGCTTGCTATGTGAGGTCTGACCGGTATGGTGGTCACAATATTGACATAGGGTTACACTGTACCGGCTATGGTACACCAGGTACTCGTTATATTAATAGTGGATTGTGTTGAGGGTTGTGGATAGTGTCTGGAGCCACAATATCATTAGCTTGCTATATGAGGTCTGACCGGTATGGAGGTCACAATATTGACATAGGGGTACACTGTACCGGCTATGGTACACCAGGTACACGTTATATTAATAGTGGATTGTGTTGAGGGTTGTGGATAGTGTCTGGAAACACAATATCATTAGCTTGCTATATATGAGGTCTGACCGGTATGGAGGTCACAATGTTGACATAGGGGTACACTGTACCGGCTATGGTACACCAGGTACTCGTTATATTAATAGTGGATTGTGTTGAGGGTTGTGGATAGGGTCTGGAGCCACAATATCATTAGCTTGCTATATGAGGTCTGACCGGTATGGAGGTCACAATATTGACATAGGGGTACACTGTACCGGCTATGGTACACCAGGTACTCGTTATATTAATAGTGGATTGTGTTGAGGGTTGTGGATAGGGTCTGGAGCCACAATATCATTAGCTTGCTATATGAGGTCTGACCGGTATGGAGGTCACAATATTGACATAGGGGTACACTGTACCGGCTATGGTACACCAGGTACACGTTATATTAATAGTGGATTGTGTTGAGGGTTGTGGATAGGGTCTGGAGCCACAATATCATTAGCTTGCTATATGAGGTCTGACCGGTATGGAGGTCACAATATTGACATAGGGGTACACTGTACCGGCTATGGTACACCAGGTACTCGTTATATTAATAGTGGATTGTGTTGAGGGTTGGGGATAGGGTCTGGAGCCACAATATCATTAGCTTGCTATATGAGGTCTGACCGGTATGGAGGTCACAATATTGACATAGGGGTACACTGTACCGGCTATGGTACACCAGGTACTCGTTATATTAATAGTGGATTGTGTTGAGGTATGGGATAGTGTCTGGAGCCACATTATTATTACTTGCTATATGAGGTCTGACCGGTATGGAGGTCACAATATTGACATAGGGGTACACTGTACCGGCTATGGTACACCAGGTACTCGTTATATTAATAGTGGATTGTGTTGAGGGTTGGGGATAGGGTCTGGAGCCACAATATCATTAGCTTGCTATATGAGGTCTGACCGGTATGGAGGTCACAATATTGACATAGGGGTACACTGTACCGGCTATGGTACACCAGGTACTCGTTATATTAATAGTGGATTGTGTTGAGGGTTGTGGATAGGGTCTGGAGCCACAATATCATTAGCTTGCTATATGAGGTCTGACCGGTATGGAGGTCACAATATTGACATAGGGGTACACTGTACCGGCTATGGTACACCAGGTACACGTTATATTAATAGTGGATTGTGTTGAGGGTTGTGGATAGGGTCTGGAGCCACAATATCATTAGCTTGCTATATGAGGTCTGACCGGTATGGAGGTCACAATATTGACATAGGGGTACACTGTACCGGCTATGGTACACCAGGTACTCGTTATATTAATAGTGGATTGTGTTGAGGGTTGTGGATAGGGTCTGGAGCCACAATATCATTAGCTTGCTATATGAGGTCTGACAGGTATGGAGGTCACAATATTGACATAGGGGTACACTGTACCGGTTATGGTACACCAGGTACTCGTTATATTAATAGTGGATTGTGTTGAGGGTTGTGGATAGGGTCTGGAGCCACAATATCATTAGCTTGCTATATGAGGTTGACCGGTATGGAGGTCACAATATTGACATAGGGGTACACTGTACCGGCTATGGTACACCAGGTACTCGTTATATTAATAGTGGATTGTGTTGAGGGTTTAGATAGGGTCTGGAGCCACAATATCATTAGCTTGCTATATGAGGTCTGACCGGTATGGAGGTCACAATATTGACATAGGGGTACACTGTACCGGCTATGGTACACCAGGTACTCCTATATTAATAGAGGATTGTGTTGAGGGTTGTGGATAGGGTCTGGAGCCACAATATCATTAGCTTGCTATATGAGGTCTGACCGGTATGGAGGTCACAATATTGACATAGGGGTACACTGTACCGGCTATGGTACACCAGGTACTCGTTATATTAATAGTGGATTGTTGAGGGTGTGGGATAGGGTCTGGAGCCACAATATCATTAGCTTGCTATATGAGGTCTGACCGGTATGGAGGTCACAATATTGACATAGGGGTACACTGTACCGGCTATGGTACACCAGGAACTCGTTATATTAATAGTGGATTGTGTTGAGGGTTGTGGATAGGGTCTGGAGCCACAATATCATTAGCTTGCTATATGAGGTCTGACCGGTATGGAGGTCACAATATTGACATAGGGGTACACTGTACCGGCTATGGTACACCAGGTACTCGTTATATTAATAGTGGATTGTGTTGAGTGTCTGGAGCCACAATATCATTAGCTTGCTATATGAGGTCTGACCGGTATGGAGGTCACAATATTGACATAGGGGTACACTGTACCGGCTATGGTACACCAGGTACTCGTTATATTAATAGTGGATTGTGTTGAGGGTTGTGGATAGGGACTGGAGCCACAATATCATTAGCTTGCTATATGAGGTCTGACCGGTATGGAGGTCACAATATTGACATAGGGGTACACTGTACCGGCTATGGTACACCAGGTACACGTTATATTAATAGTGGATTGTGTTGAGGGTTGTGGATAGGGTCTGGAGCCACAATATCATTAGCTTGTAATATGAGGTCTGACCGGTATGGAGGTAACAATATTGAAATAGGGGTACACTGTACCGCTATGGTACACCAAGTACACGTTATATTAATAGTGGATTTAGTTGAGGGTTGTGGATAGGGTCTGGAGCCACAATATCATTAGCTTGCTATATGAGGCCTGACCGGTATGGAGGTCACAATATTGACATAGGGTTACACTGTACCGGCCATGGTACACCAGGTACTCATTATATTAATAGTGGATTGTGTTGAGGGTTGTGGATAGGGTCTGGAACCACAATATCATTAGCTTGCCATATGAGGTCTGACCGGTATGGAGGTCACAATATTGACATAGGGGTACACTGTACCGGCTATGGTACACCAGGTACTCGTTATATTAATAGTGGATTGTGTTGAGGGGTTGTGGATAGGGTCTGGATCCACAATATCATTAGCTTGCTCTGGCATCAATCCTTATTGTCGAAGATGTCACACTACGGCCTTGCATCATTAGTTCCACTAATTTCTTCTTATCTTCATAACAGAAAAATACGTGTAATGGTAGATGGCCTTTATTCTCAATTTCACTCAATAAAGGCTGGTGTTCCCCAGGGATCAGTTTTGGCCCCAACTCTGTTCCTCATTCATATCAATGATCTCATATCTACCACTCATAATCCAATACATTCCTACGCAGGTGACTCAACACTCCACAGTTCCTTCACATTTACCAATTCTTTCACCCAACCCGATCTTATAAATTCAAAAATAAACACTGCAATTTCTCTGAACCGGGACCTTTCTAGAATTAATGAATGGGGACAAGAGAATCTAGTTTCCTTTAATGCACAGAAAACCAAGTACATTCAATTTTCTAACCGACAGAATCTCACTGACTCCCCATATTTTTTAATGATGTAAATATTCCCACTTCCCCTAGTATTGACATTCTCGGTGTAACATTAACTACTAACTTGAGCTGGACACATTATGTTAGAAGCATTGCTAAGAATGCCTCTAAAAAACTGGGACTCCTGTACAGAGTTCGAGAATTCTTCACTGACGAGCAGTTGGCCGTAATATATAAAAGTCATGTGCGCTCTCAGATGGATTACTGTTCACCTCTGTGGGGTGGAAGTGGAGTGGTTGCATTGAGGCAGTTGGACAAAATTCAAAATAAAGCTATTAGATTAATCAATAACCCTGCAATCACACAGGACCTTCCTACATTAGCCATACGAAGAAACGTTGCATCCCTTGCATTATTCTACAGATATTTTCACAGCAAGTTGTTCCGAGGAACTTGCTTCAATTGTGCCGCCTCTCCACATCTTTCCCCGTAGAACTAGGGCAGCTGAGAGCGCCCATGAATTTACACTTTCTCCTCCACAATGCAGAACTTCTGCTTATCAGAATTAATTTATCCCCAGAGCTACTACTCTTTGGAATTCACTTCCCTCGAATTGCTTTCCACAAACTTACAATCAACAAATGTTTAAATCCAGTTGTTACAAACATTTTATGAATGGAGGATGCCTTTAGGCACATGGACCTTTTTGTTTTATCTGTGTTTTTCCTTCCTCCGTTCATTGTCTCTTAAAAAAAAAAAAAAAAAAAAAATGAGGTCTGCCGGTTATGGAGGTCACAATATTGACATATGGGTACACTGTACCGTCTATGGTACACCAGGTACTCGTTATATTAATAGTGGATTGTGTTGAGGGTTAGGGGTAGGGTCTGGAGCCACAATATCATTAGCTTGCTATGTGAGGTCTGACCGGTATGGAAGTCACAATATTGACATAGGGGTACACTGTACCGGCTATGGTACACCAGGTACTCGTTATATTAATAGTGGATTGTGTTGTGGGTTGTGGATAGGGTCTGGAGCCACAATATCATTAGCTTGCTATATGCGATCTGACCGGTATGGAGGTCACAATATAAACCTAGAGGTACACTGTACCGGCTATGGTACACCAGGTAATCGTTGTATTAATAGTGGATTGTGCTGAGGGTTCTGGATAGGGTTTGGAGCCACAATATCATTAGCTTGACATATGAGGTCTGACCGGTATGGGGGTCACATTATTGACATAGGGGTACACTGTACCCCTATGTCAACTTTTGTGGTTGTTCACGCATTTACGTGAATAAAGCGTCATTTTCGTAATGTTGTCAGGTTGTATAAATAGAGGTATTTGGAAGGTTTTGACAACATAGTAGAATATGTTGTAGTAGTTAATGATATTTTGGTCTATATACGTCATCCTACACTGTTTTATAGTCTGGCGACCTTTATGGTCGTTTACGCATTTACGTGAATACAACGTATTCTTCTTAATATTGTTAGGTTGTATATCTTGGCATTTGGAAGGTTTTGACAACATAGTGTGACGCTTCTGCATAGTAGCCACGTGCGGGCATGCGCGCGCGTCGGCTGCCCAGCCGTTTAGAAACCGGCTGGTGGCAGCCGGCCGGCCGGCTTTTCCTTAGTATATATCCTACGACAATGTAACTAATGTCTGGGATATTCTTATGTTGTTTCACAGCTTGTAGCTGCCCTTATTCTTAACCAACGCATCTTAGTATATTTTATTCTCGATAGTTGATTGTTTCATTATAATATATAAGATGTAAGTCTAGTGAGACGAGCGGGAGAGAGAGACGGGCTGGGGGACGTTGCTTCGCGCGGAGAGTCCAGCTTGGGACGAGCCTGATGTTGCCACATACATTTGATTGCAACGTTAGGCTTAGTTTCGACTCACGCACGGGATAGACGATTTTGACCCGGCAACTGTGTTGAGTGTTGCCAAGCCTGGGATGTATTCTGCATGCCTAGTGCGGAGTCCAGACAGATTCAAGACTCAGAGCTCACCTCACTGTCGTACCCTTCGGACCCCCTTGATATCTATCCCTCTCAACCCCACTTAGAAACTTTCTCTCTTACTTTGTATACCTTCCTTCCACTACTTCACCAATCTATTTAATATCCCATCCCCTTGATAGACCTTATCTATTATTGTATTAACGACGAGCTCTCAGATAACTAGATAGGATTTGGGCCTTATGCGGAGATGTAATTGTTAATGAGACCTAGGAAGCTTTTTTGTTGTCTCATATTTGGTGGTTTCATGCTTGCTAGTGTGTTCTTGTGTCAGGTTAACAGGGGCTAGACCGGAGGGGAGGCTTTTTGCGATCCTTTAAGTAAAGTCTGCTGGTGCGAGTCCTGTGGACCCGCACGACTATACTAGGATACCCGTGGGAGTCTGGGGGCATTTTCTTGTCTGTGTCCCTGTGTGTCTAGTGTTGTGTTGTGTGAGGGCCCTTGCCTAGTCCACTCAGCACTGCGCTAGCACGTCTTGCTTTTGTTTTAGGGTCGCCAGGAGAGAGTCAGATACTTGCGATCTGAGTCTCTCAAGAGAGCACCCTTTCAATTAGAGTAATTTGGCGCACAGACTTGGGAACGTCCCTAGGCTAGAGCAGAAGGCTCAGGCCGGGTATCCGAAGCCTATATCCTTCCAGCTATACCTCTGCCACCTGGCAGATTAACAGCTAGGGGTTTGTCATCTCTGTATGCTTGTTATTGTGCCACAGTTTACCGTTTTTGTGAGCATTGTGAGTCAGGGTGTGGCTTAGAGACTCTGTCCGAGCAGGCTTGCCTGACTAAGAGTGAGAAGCACACCTGTATGTGGTTATGTTGCAAGTTGCTACCTTTATTTAATTATACCTATGCCATTATACACTGTATGGCCTATCACTAGTATTTATTCCTGCTTAGGAGTTAACCCGGGAGCTGCAGGGAGACTCTTAAGAGTTCCCCCGGTGCACTGCGGGTAGACTCTTAAGAGCAGAGACTTTGAACACGTACCAAAACCGCGCGTTTATAGCCAGGCGGCTGAAAATTGGTGTGGGTATAGTACTACATGTCAACTCTCGATACCACCCCGCCAAACGCTCGCCCCGCACTCGTGCAAGCACCACCGCGCCAGTAACCACGCACTAGTCATGGAGCCTACACGTCCCTCACGCTCGCTCCCTGATGACACAACCAGCCCTCCTTCTGGTGGTGTTAGCCGCCATGGAAGGCAGAGGGTGGCTGCCAAAGACCCTAGCTACCAGTACGACACGCCCTACAGCTCAGAGGACGAATCACCAGCACCAAAAGCACGTAAAACACGTGCAAGCAGGGCAATGGCACAGAGGTCATTGGTCTTTCGGGACACTGCCACCACGACCCAGGCCACTGCAACAACCACTACCACCACCACTGCCACCACTGCCACCCCTGCCACCCCTGCCACCGGTACCAGCGACGCAGGAGGCCGCCCTAGGGCTGCATTACCTGCGGGGGCACGAAAAATGAAAGGCACGGGCGTAGGGAAAAGAACCCGTACGCCAGCCACAGTGCCCCTACCACCACCACCACCACCAGCCGCCCCTGGCCCGGCTGCCCCTGCCGCCCCTGCTGCCCCTGCCGCCCCTGCCGCCCCTGCTGCCCCTGCCGCCCCTGCCGACCCTGCCCAAGGAACAGGGAAGGGGAAGGGGAAAGGGAGAGGGAAAGCGACTGGGAAAGCGACTGCTGGCCCTGGTGTCCCTGCCGGCCCTGCTGCCCCTGCCGCCCCTGCCGCCCCTGCTGCCCCTGCCGCCCCTGCCGCCCCTGCCGCCCCTGCCCAAGGAACAGGGAAGGGGAAGGGGAAAGGGAGAGGGAAAGCGACTGGGAAAGCGACTGCTGGCCCTGGTGTCCCTGCCGGCCCTGCTGCCCCTGCCGCCCCTGCCGCCCCTGCCGCCCCTGCTGCCCCTGCCGCCCCTGCCGCCCCTGCCCAAGGAACAGAGAGAAGGGCGACAGGCACCACCATCATCTTGCCATCAAGGCCACGCACCACTGCTGCCCCTGCCGCCGCCGCCTCTGCCGCCGCCGCCCCTGCCGCCGCCCCTGCCACCACCTCTGCTGTCCCTGTCCATAAGACTCCCGCACGTGCCAAAGTGACCCGGAAAACTCTTACACCATCTAAGTATGCCGCCCTGCTGTTTGATGGTGATTCGCAGGACATTGGCAGCCCGGGTTTCGACGACGAAGCCCTAGCACGGGACCAAGGGTGGGGGGATTTGGGAGTGGACAGTGGGAGTGAGTCCGACGTCGGTGACGAAAACGAGGAAGGGCATCGTCTGTTGAGTGAAGAGGAGGGTAATGATGATGAAGTGCTGTATCGCGACCATGGAAGCGATATTTCAGACGCAGAAGAAGACGCAGACGACATTCCGATCCCTGGCATGCCTTCGTTCGATTGGTCTGACGGGGTCAATTTTGTACCTGATGTGCCCAAGTTCAATCCTGGGACGTCAGGAACAACTGACGACTGGCCCTGTGATGATCAAGCGAACGAAAGCGACTTCTTCCTCGCTTTTTTCGACATGGAGGTAATGACGTACATCGTTGCCCAAACAAACGCCTACTACAGGTGGGTGTTTGGCAGATTGGACGTCCTTTCTCCAAAAGCGAGAATACGAGGCTGGGTGGATACGACTGTGGCAGAATTTCTGACGTTCTTTGCCTTGTTGTTCCTCATGCCTCTGATCAAGAAGCATGTGTTGCAACACTACTGGAAGCACGACCCTCTCATCGCCACCCCAACTTTCAATAAGTTCATGACTCGTGACAGATTTTTGTTGCTGCTAAGATTTATGCACTTTTCAGACAACGAAAATCCTAACAGGATTGACAGGATATGGAAAGTTCGGGATGTGTTCACCATGTTGTTGGAGAGGTATAGGAAATACTTTTACCCCTTCCTCAATTTGGTGATTGATGAGTCGCTCGTGCTCTTCAAAGGACGTCTTGTTTTCAAGCAGTATATCCCCTTGAAGAGGCATAGGTTCGGAATCAAGCTCTTCGTGTTGTGCGACTGTGAAACTGGAATAGTGCTTGACATGATCGTGTATACAGGAACTGACATTGACGTACCGAAAGCCGCTGCCAATGACCCCATGGGCATGTCAGGTGCCATCGTCAGGAAAATGTTGGCACCTTACCTGGGCAAAGGCCACATCATCTACACTGACAACTGGTATACTTCTCCTGCTCTCTGCCAGTTTCTTTATGACAACCAAACGGGGTCATGTGGGACTGTCAGAAAGACAAGAAAGTTTATGCCAAAGTTCACAGGTGATGTCATTCCTCTCACAGATGCCTCCTCCAGTGACACACCTTCAGAAGACGACCTGGCCCAGGAACACCGCGAGAGGCATGTGCGAAGAAGGCGACGAAAGGGGCAGAAATACAAGCAGCTCGAGAAGTGTGGGAAACTGATAGCCCTGAAGTGGAAGGATAAGCGAGACGTCCACCTGCTTTCCACCGTCCACACAGGTGCCCAGGTGGATTCTGGCAAAATCCACTACCGAACCAGGAAGACAATCTACAAGCCCGACATGGTAGTGGACTACACCAAAAACATGCGCCTGGTGGACAAGTCTGACTGTCAGCTGTCAGGTGTTGAGTGTCTGAGGAAGACTGTGAAGTGGTATCACAAGCTCTTCCTCCACCTAGTTGACATAACGATGCTGAACGCCTACAACTTGTGGTTGGTGAAGAAGGATATGGCCCCAAACCAGAAGCTGAAATTCCGGGAGTTCGTGTACAACGTCTCCTACCAACTCCTGGAGAAGTATGCCACCACCACTCACAGACGTACGGCATGGCGTGGGGATCACGTTCCTGACCGCATCCAGCTGGGTGTCGAAAGACACTACACAACCAACACCGAGCTGATTGGCACTCGTCACAGGCAGGTGCAGTGCACCGTCTGCAGCTCCAGTGTGAGGATACCCCATCTGACCAAAAGAGTCACCTCAATGTGCGCCGAGTGCAAAGTTGCACTCTGCCTGGGTGACTGCTTCAGGGACTACCACACCTTCAAGAACTACTGAGTGTCGGCCCCTGCCCTGCCCTGCCCTGCCCTGGACTCGCCCCGTGCCCTGCCCTGGACTCGCCTCCTGCCCTGCCCTGCCCTGGACTCGCGCCCTACCTTACCTGACCTGACCTAATTGATCACGCTACCTCATAATGTAACATATATATTATATAATGTATAAGTTCCAAAGATGTCCCTGTGATATAGCTTTTACATTATATAATTGTATGTTTCATTATTTAGTTTATAAGTTTCAAAGATTTACATGTAATATGCCTTATTTTTTTTAGTATATCAATATATATGTTTGTTATTAGCCTAAGTAATGTGTATATAATTATTTTCTTACCTCAAATGAATTGTACAAAATAAATATGTTTCAATAAATCATGTCAAACCTACTATGATAATAAAATAAAACAATAAAAAAAGAAAAAAGAAAGCAAGGTCATGTCATTGTATTCTTACAATATGATATATTCTATGAATATTTCATATTGTTTGAATACAATGGCATGATCTTGTAAAAAAAAAAATTTATAAAATTGTTTCTAGACAATATAAAACCTTCCCCATAACCCCCTCCTGGATTCGATCCCACTACCCTACAACACTTTGAGTTTTCCAGTCCGCGACCTTACCAACCATGCCACAGGAGCTCATACCAAATATCACTCAAAACTTCGTGTCTACAATCGAAATGACAATATACAAAAAAAAATGAATTATCCCACCAATTTACGTTTGTAAATTGATGGGATTATCAATTATATCATGCCAAGGTTTATAATAGTTTGTCTCTGTCAAGAATTAGTAATTATATAACTTTATTCTGTCAAAAATTGCCCAAACACTCAGCAAAATTGCCCCTCTCAGTGTGACTCCACTCATTTTCACACGGTCAGGCGGTCACGAGGTGACCCTTGCCGCTCCTTGATTCTCCAGCTACAGCAGCTCTGTCTGGGAACAAAATTGGTATAAATACAATAATGGATAAAATACTCTTCACAAATACATTTGTATTGTATAATATTGTAAATAAAAATGAATAATAACTGTGTGGGTGTCGAAAATTGCTCAACCAGCTTTCTTATGTCTCGCCTACGCGCGTATATTGGATTATACATAGTCATGACTGTCATACAAATAATTGCAGTAGGTCTCGAATATACATTTAGATTGCATATTACTTCGAAATAAATAAGTAAACGTTTCTCTGGTGGCAATCTACCCTTTCGCAGGTGTAAGGAGACACCAGTCTATATTTAGCCCTCTATCACAACAGGCAATCTGCCTGTGTTGACTCAGCACCGTCGCTGGTGGTCTATAAATATAGTACTTTATTTACAGTCAATGGCCTACATGTTTCTGTGGTACTTCACATGTGTCTAAAATGCAATGTCTGCTTGCATAAAAATGCAATTCTGAAGTCCATTTATATGTACGACATACGCATGTCTCAGTTTCTCTCTCTCTCTCTCTCTCTCTCTCCATTCCTGACTCATGTTATTGTAGACCTGTTGATGGCAACGAACACCAGCCATCTGGTAGACATAAGGGTCAAAATACCAAACATCAATACGCCTGGGGCGCCTCCACAATTATCACTAAGCTGGTTATCTATCTAGAGATCTGCCTGACTTCCATCTCTCCACGACTCACTCACTCACTGCACCCCTGCATGCCTCCCTCCCACCCACCCACCCACCCCCAACCCCCCCTTTCAGGCTTCCGTCTGCTAGAAACACATTCACAATTTGCGTAAATATCGCATCAATTGGGCTATATGCGGTATATTCCTTGTTATATGGGACGCCTACATATGTACACGTCTTTATTATAGCATGAGAGTGCTCTAAATACAAGATTGACGTGATATTTATGGCGTAAAACACCCTCTCCCCCTTTCATTCCCACCACAACTCACTCACACCTTGGTTCACGCATAGAAACTCATTGATAATGTGCGTAAATATCGCATGAATTGGTTTATATGCGGTATATATTTTGATATATGGCACGTATACATACGTACAAGTCTGTATAATAGCGTGACAGTGCTCTACGTACAAGATATACGTGATATGTATGGCGTAAACCACACTCTCAGCTCATAAATTGCCGCCAAACCTCCAACACATCTTCATTCCCGCCTAAATATTCTCTTATAATTCCCTTATATATTGCAATTTTTGGTCACTATGAGGCATATTCATTGTTATATGGGTGCCCTACACATGTATACATACTCTAAATAGCCTAAAAGGGCTCGAAAAAGGAGATATACGTGATAATACGCGGTAACCCACCCCCTCCTCCCTCTCCTTCTATCCCCTGCGCGCGTAAATATTCGGCAGGGAAATCTCGCCGCTCGATGACAATCTAGCCGCGCGGTGCCATTCGCTCCACATTTTTCAACTACGGACCGTTCCCCTACCCCCCCCAGACATTTTTTGGGGGGTCAAATATATATGGGCCGATGCACGCAAACATTCCCTACACGATGATGTACTTTTTATCGAAATTGGCAATAGGTCCCAAAATCATCATAGGTGTGCACAGTCTTACCCTGTAGAAAACCCCCTGTGCGCCGCGGAGAGGTTAAGAGTTCTCTAAATCCGTAACGTACTTTCTTTGCTAAGCATCAGATCCTACAGTAGCCGCATGCAGTTTAGAGACCCGCATCTTGTCTACCTGTACAATGTTTTGAGGACTGTTTGCTTTCACCTTCTTTCACGCAGGGGTGATTAGTTGTATTAATTAACGTAACGTTTAATGTACTTTCTTCTAGTTTGTTATTAAATTGTTTCTGCAATTTAATTACGTTATCTATCTTTTCCTTGAAGCTTTAAGTCAACTTAATTGTGTGATCTTTTATATAGCCTGCTTGACTATCAGCAGTCTATAGTGCGTGCACCCTGTAACCGAGTCATAGGATACCTCGTTGTCCAGGCAGGACTCTTGATGGTTTAGGGTGGTTTGTTGCCTGGATTTATAGATAAGGGTTGGATTTAGCGTTTTCCGTTGTTGCTTGTTGCCGCATACCTAGTCCAATAGAAAGAGCCCAGTGTTTATATATCCCAGGACGTAACAAATGGCGACCTTGCATAGGATTTACTGAACAGAGGAATATAGTGGTCATTTGTTTTGAGATTCCTTATGATTAGAGGAATACAGTGGACATAGTTTTTTTTTTGGAGCAACCAATATAACACATTAAAGACTTTAAATAACATTAGTATATACATACTTGCATAGGAGATAAGGCACATTCTATAACCGTGATAATTACTGCAGTATACAAACATGTCTAATACATCAGAACACAGTGATGGGTCAGGTCACGATACGGGCTCGGAGGGAGAGAGACCTGTGGAGTGGCTAGTCGATAGCGAGGAGGGTGCTAGAAGATTTTTAGAGGTGCCCCTTACCGC
>CM064521.1:59646247-60025491 GCA_032716605.1 Paralithodes platypus | reverse complement strand
TAGCAAGGTGGGAAGGATGAGGGGTGAAAATGGAAAGTCACCCTGTTTTTCTCCATTTATTGTGCTCTCTCTCTCTCTCTCTCTCTCTCTCTCTCTCTCTCTCTCTCTCTATCTCTCTCTCTCTCACACTGTCTTCTCTCACTCAACTCACTCACTATTCCTCTCACTCTCTCTCTCTCTCTCTCTCTCTCTCTCTCACATAATACTACCTCAGCACACCATTGAATAACACTATGGAGAGAGAACCAGGCATTTGTACTCTCTCTCTCTCTCTCTCTCTCTCTCTCTCTCTCTCTCTCTCTCTCTCTCACACACACACACACACATAATACTACCTCAGCACACCATTGAATAACGCTATGGAGAGAGAACCAGGCATTTGTACTCTCTCTCTCTCTCTCTCTCTCTCTCTCTCTCTCTCTCTCTCTCTCTCTCTCTCTCTCTCTCTCTCTCTCTCTCTCTCTCTCTCTCTCTCACACACACATAATACTACCTCAGCACACCATTGAATAACACTATGGAGAGAGAACCAGGCATTTTTCTCTGGCCATTAAATCCGGTTAAAATGCCATTGTACAGTTTTTGTCCTTGCTTGTACTTAATGGGAATATTTTGCCCAGGGAGGGGGGGGGGGGGAAGGTTGTATGTATGTATGTATGTTATGTGTGCGTGTAGGTTATGTGTGTTTGCCTGTATGTATTGTGTGTGAATGAGTGTGTCGGTTTTATGTTTGTGTGTGTGTGTGTGTGTGCAAAGGAAGTACAAAGGAAATCAAGCAACAACAGGTCTAGTGACCCTTCTAGGTTGCTTGTCCTCCAAAACACTGAGGATCAAGTGTCCAAACAGTGGTTTAGAGTGGGTAAGGGAACATTGGAAAGGGAACTACTGCCCTGCCACTAACGTGGCAGGACTAGGAAGTTAGTAGGGGACATATGGGTTAGTAACTGAGGGGAGGATAAAGTTATTCATTTACAAACGCAGTCAGTCGCGGGTTTGATGCGAGATATTTGTCTAGGCGGAATTTAAATGAATCAACGGTGCTGCAGTCTATAACGTCTATAACGTGTCTATAACGTGTGTGTCTATAACGTGTCTATAACGTGTGTGTGAGAGAGAGAGATAATTGTGTAATTACGAATATAATATATGCAATATATGTGTGTATTTAGAGGTGGTTTTGCATGTATTTATAAGTAGACATATACTGTTTACTGTTAAAAAAAAAAAAAAATAAAAAAAAAAAAAAAAAAAAAATGAATATCTCTACCCTAAGAAAAATCACCAGAGTATCGATCGGATTGTTTGGGAATACGGAGGTGATTCGTTCGTGGCCACCCCCTTCTGGATCAAGGCGTCATTAGATGGATATAGATAGTTTATAACAAAGATAATAATGTGTGTGTGTTTGTAGCACTTGAGAGAGAGAGAGAGAGAGAGAGAGAGAGAGAGAGAGAGAGAGAGCGACAGACAGACAGACAGACAGACAGACAGACAGACAGACAGACAGACAGACAGACAGACAGACAGACAGACAGACAGACAGACAGACAGACAGACAGACAGACAGACAGACAGACAGACAGAGAGAGAGAATGAGCAGTGAGGAATGCGTGAGTGTGTGTGTGTGTACATAAGAATGTGCATGTGTGCGTGTGTATGATCGTCTATGTGCGTTTTTCGTGACTGAGAGTTGTAATGGTGTATCAAAATCGTGTGTGTGTGTGTGTGTGTATTTGGATTTAGTATTGTATTGTATTTGTATATTTATTTGAAACAAGAAAGCAATAATCAATCAATTTAATATATATATATATAAAACTTGCCTTAAGGGGAGGTTTTTAGTTTGGTCTCTAGATATCCATCAAGCTTAAGATTACACCCCCTTGAGCCCCTTTCAAGATAAATTTGTACATTTTTCGGTAGAAAAATGTCCCGGCTGAAAGCCGGTTCCTCTTAATTTACAGGCTCGCTATCGCTCGCCAGGATAAAATCGACACCTAAATGGCACTAAAGGTCTTAAAATTGACAGAAGTGGGTTGAAAGTTCTTAAAATCGCCAAAAATAATGGGGCGAACTTCTTAAAATTATAAAAACAATGGGGCTAAACATGAGGGAGAAAGGAGTCAAGAAAAAATCCCTCTAGTGGAAATCTCCCCTTAAGGGGGTGGTAGTCGCTTTTTCTGGGTCCCTTTCTCCCTCATGATTAGCAAATTTGTTTTGATATTTTAAGACGTCCATTCCATTAGTTTGTCGATTTTAAGACCTTTCGCCCTATTTCTTTGTCAATATTAAGACCTTTCGTGCTATTTAGGTGTCGATTTTTTCCGGGCGAACGAAAGTGAGCCCTAAATTTTGGAAGAACCGGCCTTTTTCGACCGAAAAATGTACAAATTAATCTAGATAGGGGGTATCTAATGGATGTTAATATAAGTGTGATAGAGGTTTAGGGAGGAAACTCAAAAATACATTGATAAGTAAATATGTAGACCAAAAACCAAGCACTAACCCCTTAAAAGGGCGGGTGACCTGCTTTTTTGTTATTTCTGTCCTTTTCTCTCTTTCTCTGGCTTGTATCCATTTGGCCCCATTCAGCCTGCTGGTTTAAGACGTTTATCCCCATCCAGGTGTCAATTTTTTACTGGTGAGCGGTAGCGAGCCAGCATATTTTTTATTTTTGTTTTACAGCAGGCTAAATTTGTACATTTTTCGATAGAAAAATTTCTCCGGCGAAGCCGGATTTCTTCATGCAATGCTGGCTCGCTATCGCTCGCCAGGAAGAAATCGACACCTAGATGGGGATAAACGTCTTAAAATAGTTGGCTGAATGGGGCCGAATGGATACAAGCCAGAAAAAGAGAGAAAAGGACAGAAATAACAGCCAGCAGGTCACCCGCCCTTAACCCCTTCTGTACCGGCGATGTCCTTTTTCACTTTATTTTGGCTACTATTAGACGATTTTATTCGGCTTATATTAGGAAGAACGTCTACCCATTTAATAGCTACAGACTAACTGACCCCTTTCTCCCTCATGCTTAGCCCCATTGCTTTTGATATTTTTAGACGTTCGCCCCATTAGTTTGGTGATTTTAAGAACTTTTGCCCATTTTTGTTAATTTTTAAGTCCTTTCGTGCCATTTAGGTGTCGATGTTTTCCTGGCGAGCGACAGCGAGCCTGCAATTTAAGAGGAACTGGCCTTCGGCCTGGACATTTTTCTATCGAAAAATGTACAAATTTATCTTGTAAGGGGGTCTAGGGGGTGTAATTTATAGTTTGAAGGAAGTCTAGGGCACAAACTAAAAACCTCCCCTTAACATACATAAAATCGTCTAAATGTAGCCGAAATCAAGTGCAAAAACCGTCATCGGAACAGATGGGGTTAATAATGTGTTTTTGTGTGCGTATGTATAATTATGTGTGCGTGTGTAAACCTGAGTCTTGTGTGGTGTTTATGTCTGTGTGAACGTTTTTTTACTTTAATTATGCATACACTCATGATTAAATATTAACTTGTGTGTGTATGGTGAGCTTATGTATGTGCGTGTGTGTAAGTATTAAGTACACACAGCCTCACACGCACATGTGGGTGTTTGTATTGTTTTGCTTGTGTATAGAAATAAGCTGCTTATTTCTGTGTGTGTGTGTGTGTGTGTGTGTGTGTGTGTGTGGGGGGGGGGGGTTACTGGTGTGTGTGTGTGGGGTTACTGGTGTGTGTGTAATGTGTTTATGTGCGTGTGTGCGGTTACTGGTGTGTGTGTAATGTGTTTATGTGCGTGTGTGCGGTTACTGGTGTGTGTGTGTAATGTGTTTATGTTTATGTGCGTGTGTGTGTGTGTGTGTGGTTACAGGTGTGTGTGTAATGTGTTTATGTGCGTGTGTGCGGATACTGGTGTGTGTGTAATGTGTTTATGTGCGTGTATTATGTGCGTGTGTGCGGTTACTGGTGTGTGTGTGTGCGGTTACTGGTGTGTGTGTGTAATGTGTTTATGTGCGTGTATTATGTGCGTGTGTGGTTACTGGTGTGTGTGTAATGTGTTTATGTGCGTGTATTATGTGCGTGTGTGGTTACTGGTGTGTGTGTAATGTGTTTATGTGCGTGTGTGCGGTTACTGGTGTGTGTGTGTAATGTGTTTATGTGCGTGTATTATGTGCGTGTGTGCGGTTACTGGTGTGTGTGTGTAATGTGTTTATGTTTATGTGCGTGTATTATGTGCGTGTGTGCGGTTACTGGTGTGTGTGTAATGTGTTTATGTTTATGTACGTGTTTATGTGCGTGTGTGTGGTTACTGGTGTGTGTGTAATGTGTTTTTGTGCGTGTATTATGTGTGTGTGTGCGGTAACTGGTGTGTGTGTAATGTGTTTATGTTTATGTACGTGTGTATGTGCGTGTATTATGTGTGTGTGTGCGGTTACTGGTGTGTGTGTAATGTGTTTATGTTTATGTACGTGTATTATGTGCGTGTGTGTGGTTACTGGTGTGCGAATCATTCTGAGCATTGATTTCCCGCCCGGCTGACAAAGGGAGCGGCGGGCCCCCTTGGCTAAAATTATATACAGTCCCCCCCTCCCTCTCCCCCCCCCCCATCCCTCTTTCGTCTGCCCCCTATTCTGCCCTCCTTCTTCCCCTTACTCCTTCTATCCTTCACTCCCTCTCTTTCTTTACTTCCTTCCTTCCTTCCTTCCTTCCCTCCCTCCTTCCTCCCTTCCCTTCCTTCCTTCACTATTTCTTTCCTTCCTTCCTTTCTTCCTTCCTTCTTTCCTTCCTGCCTTCCTCCCTTCCCTCCCTTTTTCCTTCCTTCCTTCACTCTTTCCTTCCTTCCTTCCTTCCTTCCCTCCCTCCCTTTTTCCTTCCTTCCTTCACTATTTCTTTCCTTCCTTCCCTCCTTCCTTCCTCCTTTCTTTACTCCCTTATACCCTTCCTTCTCTCTCTTCCCTTCCCTCCTTCCTTCCTTCCTTCCTTCCTCCCTTCCTCCCTCCTTACTTTACTCCCTTATATCCTTCTATCTCTCTCCTCCCTTCCTTCCTTCCTTCACTATTTCTTTTCTTCCTTCCCTCCTTTCTTTACTCCCTTATATCCTTCCTTCTCTCTCTTCCCTTCCCTCCTTCCTTCCTTCCTTCCTTCCTTCCTTCCTTCCTTCCTTCCTTCCTTCCTTGCTCCCTCCCTCCCTTCCTTCCTTCACTCCCTTATATCCTTCTATCTCTCCTTCCTTCCCTCCCTTCCTTCGTCTGCCCTCTATATCCCTCCTTCCTTCTCTTATGTTATGTCTTTGTTCCCTCCTTTCTTCCCTTCAGTCTCCTTCCTTTCCTTCCCCCTTCCGTCTGCCCCTAGCCTTCTTACTCATCCCTCCTTCCTTCCCTTCCCTTCTTAAGGGGAGGTTTCTAGTTTGTTTCCTACTCCTCCAGCAATCTTAAAATGTCACCCCCTTGACCCCCTTTCAAGATAAATTTGTACATTTTTCAGTAGAAAAATGTCCCGGCCGAAGGCCGGTTACTCTTAAATTACAGGCTCGCTATCGCTCGCCAGGATAAAATCGACACCTAAATTGCACGAAATGTCTTAAAATTGACAGAATGGGGCGGAAATTCTTAAAATCACCAAACTAATGGGGGAAACGTCTTAAAATCTCAAAAACAATGGGGCTAACCATGAGGGAGAAAGGGGTCAAGAAAAAAATCCCTCAAGTGGAGACCTCCCCTTAAAGCCGGTGTTACACGAGCACTTTTTCGAGCAATTTTTACGGTCAATTGTGGTCTGGAAGCTTAAATAATTACAGTTTATCATAATTTAGCCGCCTAACATAATCTACCTTCAGTCTAGTTACCGAAACCATTGCGAACAGTCTAGTTACCGAAACCAGTGCGAACAGTCTAGTTACCGAAACCAGTGCGAACATGTCCCGAAATAATGCCAGAAAAACTTGCTCATGGAATATTGACGGAAAAAGCGCTCGTGTGACAGCGGGTTTAGTGTTTCTTCTATACCCCACCTTCCTTCCCTACCCTCCCTAACCCCCCTCTTTATGGCCTTCCATCCTACGTTTTCTTCACGGCTCTCCTTTCCTTCCATGCTTCCTTCATTATCTCCCTCCTTCCCAACCCTTCCTCCCTTCCTCCTTCGTGTAGCCTTCTTTCTTCCTTTCCTTTCTTCCTTCCTTCTCTCCCTCGTTCCCAACCCTTCCTCCCTTCCTCCTTCGTGTAGCCTTCTTTCCTTCCATCTTCCTTTCCTTTCTTCCTTCCTTCTCCCCCTCCTTCCCAACCCTTCCTCCCTTCCTCCCTCGTGTAGCCTTCTTTCCTTCCATCTTCCTTTCCTTCCTTCCTTCTCTCCCTCCTTCCCAACCCTTCCTCCCTTCCTCCTTCGTGTAGCCTTCTTTCCTTCCATCTTCCTTTCCTTTCTTCCTTCCTTCTCTCCCTCCTTCCCAACCCTTCCTCCCTTCCTCCTTCGTGTAGCCTTCTTTCCTTCCATCTTCCTTTCCTTTCTTCCTTCCTTCTCTCCCTCGTTCCCAACCCTTCCTCCTTCGTGTAGCCTTCTATCTTCCTTTCCTTTCTTCCTTCCTTCTCTCCCTCCTTCCCAACCCTTCCTCCCTTCCTCCTTCGTGTAGCCTTCTTTCCTTCCATCTTCCTTTCCTTTCTTCCTTCCTTCTCTCCCTCGTTCCCAACCCTTCCTCCTTCGTGTAGCCTTCTATCTTCCTTTCCTTTCTTCCTTCGTTCCTCCCTCCCTCCTTCCTGCCAACCCTCCCTCCTGTCCCCCTTCCTGCCCTCCCTCTTCAAATCCCTCACTCTTTCCTTCCATGGGCCGGTCATTGCCCCTCGTACAGTAACCTTCAAAAAACCCAAACAGTCTTCAGAACTTCAACTCCATTTGTCTCCCTCTACAATAAAATAAGAATAAATAATGAAAACAGCGTATACAGATTTCTTGCGCTTCATATACCTCCAGGATATATTTTGTGTATGTTCGTTAAAGAGATATATATGCAAAGTTAAAGGGTTCTGAAAGTACGACATGATTTTTTGTTTGTGGTGGTACTGCTATCTCAGTGATGACGTCACTGTGGGGTGAATACTTCTGTATATAGGCCCATTGCCAGTACATACTCTACCCCCCTCTCCTCTCTCGCTCTCGCTCTCTCTCTCTCTCTCTCTCTCTCTCTCTCTCTCTCTCTCTCTCTCTCTCTCTCTCTCTCTCTCTCTCTCTCTCTCTCTCTCTCTCTCTCTCTCTCTCTCTCTCTCTCTCTCTCTCTCTCTCTCTCTCATTTTATTCTTCTCCTTTTTTCATTTCACATTTTCTGCTTCTTTAGATTACCGGTACGTGGTTTATTTGTTCTTCATCCTCCTTGTTCTTCCTACTCTTTCCTTTTCTTCTTCTCCTCTTCCTCTCCTCTCTTATTGGTCCTCCTCTTTTCCTTATTTCCTCTTTTATCGTCTACTTCTTTTCGTAATTTGCTACCTCTCCCATTTCTTATTTTTACCCTAAGACATTTTTTCTACTCTTTCTGTCTTCTTAGCTCTTCTCACCACTCCCCTCCTTCTTGCACACACACACACACACACACACACACACACACACACACACACACACACACACACACACACACACACACACACACACACACACACACACACACACACACACACACACACACACACCTCTCCCCCTTCTATTGGTTATTTTTAAGTTGTAGGCCTGTGGTACTCTCTCTCTCTCTCTCTCTCTCTCTCTCTCTCTCTCTCTTTCTTTCTGACTATCTCTTTCTGACTCTCTCTCTTTCTTTCTGACTCTCTCTCTCTCTCTCTCTCTTTCTTTCTGACTCTCTCTTTCTTTCTGACTATCTCTTTCTGACTCACTCTCACTCTCTCACACACACTTTTTTTTTCTCACACGCACACTATCACTCACTTTCAATCACTCTCACTCTCTCTATCTCTCCCAAACGTCGATTTTCTTCGTCTGATAATGCTACTGTCACATTATTTTCCTCAGCTTAGGAAGGACCTCTACAAAAGGAAGGGAGAACAGAAAAACTCTATGAGATAAATACCGTAGGTCTGTATTCTTAAGGGGCTGTGTTCTGGACCCCCCCCCCCCCCTCTCCCTCATGTTTAGTCCCACCAGTTTTGAGATTTAAAGAACGTTCGCCCCATTAATTGAGCGATTGTCAGAATTATTGTGATTGTGAGATGTATTTCTCAATTTTAAGACCTTTCGTGCCATTCAGGTGTCGATTTTTGTCCTGGCGAGCGATAGCGAGCTTGTAATTTAGAAGGTGTTTTTGCTATCGAAAAATGTACACATTTATCTTGAAGGAGGGTCTTGGTTTGTTTTGTTGTTTAAGCTTGATGGAGGTCTAGGGAGGAAACTAGAAAAAAAAAATGACAACAAAATATTTAGTTTGTTCCCTAGACCTCCATCAACCTTAAAATTACACCCCCTTGAGTCCCTTTAAAGATAAATTTTTACATTTTTCGGTAGAAAAATGTCCCGGCCGAAGGCCGATTCCTCTTAAATTACAGGCTCGCTATCGCTCGCCAGGATAAAATCGACACCTGAATTGCACGAAAGGTCTTTATATGGGGTGAAAGTTCTTAAAATCGCTAAACTAATGGGGCAAACGTTTTATAATATCAAAAGCAATGGGGCTAAACATGAGGGAGAAAGGGGTCAAGAAAACAATCCCTCAAGTGGAGACCTCCCCTTAAGCACATATTAAGAAGTCAAAATCAATTAAGAAGTTATAAACATTAATCCGTCTTAAGGGGGTGACCTGCCTTTTTTTTGCTATCCTTTTCTCCCTCTCTCTCTCTGGCTTGTATCCATTCGGTCCCATTCAGCCTACTGTTTTAGGACGTTTACCCCCATGCAGGTGTTATTTTTTTCCTGGCGAGCGGTAGCGAGCCAGCATATTTATTTTAAATGTTTTTGACAACAGGCTAAATTTGTACATTTTTCGATAGAAAAATGTCTCCATACAATGCTGGCTCGCTATCGCTCGCCAGGAAAAATCGACACCTAGATGGAGATAAACGTCTTAAAACAGTAGGCTGAATGGGGCCGAATGGATACAAGCCAGAGAAAGAGAGAAAAGGATAGACAAAAAAGCCGGTGACCCCCCTTAAGGGGAGGTTTTTAGTTTGGTCTCTAGATATCCATCAAGCTTAAGATTACACCCCCTTGAGCTCCTTTCAAGATAAATTTGTACATTTTTCGGTAGAAAAATGTCCCGGCTGAAAGCCGGTTCCTCTTATATTACAGGCTCGCTATCGCTCGCCAGGATAATATCGACGCCTAAATGGCACGAAAGGTCTTAAAATTGACAGAAATGGGTCGAAAGTTCTTAAAATCGTCAAAATAATGGGGCGAACGTCTTACCATTAGAAAAGCAAACTAATGGGGCAAACGTTTTATAATATCAAAAGCAATGGGGCTAAACATGAGGGAGAAAGGAGTCAAGAAAAAAATCCCTCAAGTGAAAATCTCCCCTTAACTACTTCTTAAGATTTTAACATCGGACATTCTACGTGTTTTTCGTGCAGTCTACGTAATGGCCTTGAGGGGAGATCTCCACTTGAGGGATTTTTTTCTTGACCCCTTTCTCCCTCATGTTTAGCCCCATTGCTTTTGATATTATAAAACGTTTGCCCCATTAGCTTAGCGATTTTAAGAATTTTCACCCCATATTAAGACCTTTCGTGGAATTCAGGTGTCGATTTTATCCTGGCGAGCGATAGCGAGCCTGTAATTTAAGAGGAACCGGCCTTCGGCCAGGACATTTTTCTACCGAAAAATGTACAAATTTATCTTGAAAGGGACTCAAGGGGGTGTAATTTTAAGCTTGATGGAGGTCTAGGGAACAAACTAAATACCTCCCCTTAACTTTAGCCATTCGTGTATGACAAAAACTGTGATGTTTTATAAAATGGCTCCCAAAGTTTATTAAGCCTTGAAGAAAGGGATGGAACACTGATAATTAAATAATTCATATATTTTTAAATAGTTTAATTATTAATTTTGGCAGTTAAAAGAATATTACCAACTTTCATGTATATATATATATACACCGGTATATAATATTATATAATATATACAGTATATATATATATATATATATATATATATATATATATATACCGTACCGTACCGTATATATATATATATTTTTTTTTTTTCCTATATTTCATCTACTCCCTCTCGGGCATAGGCTGAGAGCCTGTACATTCAACCGTTAATGAACGGTGAAGCCCGTGAGGTCTCGTTCCAGTCTAGGGGGTGAGACATGCGAAGCACTTATAGCTGCAACCAGCTTCTGCCATCTTGCCTTCACAGGATGCATGGGGCTTAATTGCTCACTCCCGGCTTGAAGCAGCCCCATCTCTGGAGCTGCCTCGTTCCAGTGCTTCACTGTCTCATCCCCTAGACTCGGACCCTCACTCTCAGAATGCCACCTATTGAGCAATTAACTCACTAGGCATTGCCCCCCTGTAGCCTATTTTGAATATGGGAATATTCATACAGCGCTATTTAATCAGGGAACAATGAGGGTATTTATATGGTGTTTCGGTGGGCTTTGTGGTAATGCACTGATACTAGGTACAACACAAATTCCATCCCAATAATATCTTCCCATTGACATATCGGGATTCGAACCCGTGTCCATTGAATTACCAGTCCAGTGGCAAGACCACTCTACCACACCTTCCCTATATGTATATATGTATATAACATATTTGTTGGTTCCTTATAAGTACAAAGGAGTACAAAGGAAATCAAGCAACAACAGGTCTAGTGACCCTTCTAGGTTGCTTGTCCTCCAAAACACTGAGGATCAAGTGTCCAAACAGTGGTTTAGAGTGGGTAAGGGAACATTGGAAAGGGAACTACTGCCCTGCCACTAACGTGGCAGGACTAGGAAGTTAGTAGGGGACATATGGGTTAGTAACTGAGGGGAGGATAAAGTTATTCATTTACAAACGCAGTCAGTCGCGGGTTTGATGCGAGATATTTGTCTAGGCGGAATTTAAATGAATCAACGGTGCTGCAGTCTATAACGTCTCGGGGAAGCCCATTCCACAAGTTGACAACTCGATTGAAGAAGAAATTCTTAGATTCGTGCGAGTTAAAAGATTTACCAATAATTTTGCAACCGTTTCCCCGCGTGTAATTAGATTGGTCGATAGTGAAGTACTTACTACAGTTCATATTGTCGATGCCTTTGATGATTTTGAACACTTGAATTAAGTCGCCTCTTAATCTGCGCTGGGTTAAAGGAAATAGATTTAATTCTCTAAGACGCTCTTCGTATGGTTTGTTCTTTAGGCTAGGTATAATTTGGTAACTCTACGTTGAACTCGTTCTAGCTTGTTTATATCTTTTTGGTAATAAGGGCACCAGGATTGAACGCAGTATTCCAGAAGAGGAAGTCTCTAGTCCTCTCTCTCTCTCTCTCTCTCTTTCTCTCTCTCTCTCTCTCTCTCTCTCTCTCTCTCTCTCTCTCTCTCTCTCTCTCTCTCTCTCTCTCTCTCTCTCTCTCATTTTCCCTCATCATCCCTCTCTCTCCCCTCTTCTCTCTCTCTCTCTCTCTCTCTCTCTCTCTCTCTCTCTCAGTAACTTTACAAAGCTCTGATACGGCCTCTACTGGAATAGTATGCTGTTCAATTCTGGTCTTCAGCACTCAGGAAAGATATAGAGCGACTGGAAAGAGTACAAGCTAGGGCTACAAAGCTTATTCCATTTATTAGAAAACTGAGCTATGAGGACCGGTTGAGAGCTCTTGATCTCTATTGGAAACACGCAGACTACGAGGTCAACTTATTTTATAATACGTAATGGATTTGACAATGTGGATTATAGCAAAATGTTTAGTGTTAATATGAATACAACACGCAACCATGGCTGGAAGTTAGAATTGAAAAGGTTCAGCACTAGTATCTGTGGAAACTTTATCACATACAAGATCTGTTCTACCTGGAACAAACGACTCTCAGAAGTTGTAAACAGTTCTTCAGTAGAGCAATTCAAGAAGAGAGTAGATAGTATTTTGCACACTCTGTAAAGAGTGTAGTGCACTAAACAGTCTCTCTCCTTCCACTTCCAGTATCTTCTCGGAATGGACCGCAAGGTCTCTTGGGATACTAACTAATCCTTGTAACTCGCTCTCTCTCTCTCTCTCTCTCTCTCTCTATATATATATATATATATATATATATATATATATATTTATATATATATATATATCTTTCTCTTCTTCCTTCCTTCCTTCCCCTCTTTTCCTCCCCTCTCTTCCCGGGTTTCATCAATATGTTTTTAATATTCTCTCCCTTCCCCTTCTCCACTTTTATCTGTTTATTTCCCAGTTCCTTGTTTATCTTGCTTCTCTACTTCCCTGTCTTTATCCTTTGTCTTTGGATTAATTTTCATATAAGATTTGTTATTTTGTTCTCACACACGTTATCTCTCTCTCTCTCTCTCTCTCTCTCTCTCTCTCTCTCTCTTCCTTCTTTGCTATCCTTTCCTTCCACTGTACCTTACTCTCGGGTTAGCTATCTCTTACTATAATTAAGTCCTGACCACCTCGCTGGGATCGTAAGGTCTGTGTAGTCAGTGTAGCTATGTAAATATATATGTAAATGTATCTCTCTCTCTCTATCTATTTATCTCTCTCTCTCCTTATATATATATATATTCCATGTACTTAAATTAATTCTGTCTCACCCCCTAGACTCGGACCCTCACTCTCAGAACGCCACCTATTGAGCTTTATTCATTGTTTACATTATATTGCATCCCCCATCCTCTTCCTTACTTCCTTGCTTCTATCTCTATTATATGTTACTGTACTTCTTTATTCATTATCCTTCATCTTGTTTCTATCTCTATTATATGTTACTGTACTGTCTCCAGTGCAACACAGTATTCATTATCCTTATTATAATCTTGTTTGTTTGTGTGTGTGTGTGTGTATTGATCTTCCCTTTTTCTATGATTTGTATTTCTTTTAAGTGTTATTACTGTTTAGCCTCCAGTGCAACACAATACTACGGTACAACGAAACAACAGTATGGATAACGTTATTATTAAAGGTGTGTGTGTGTGTGTTTGTACGTGTGTGTGTGTGTGTGTGTGTGTGTGTTTATGTGTGTGTGTGTGTGTGTGTGTGTTTATGTGTGTGTGTGTGTGTGAATGTGTATATATATATATGTGTGTGTGTGTGTGTGTGTGTGTGTGAATGTATATATATATATGTGTGTGTGTGTGTGTGTGTGTGTGAATGTATATATATATATGTGTGTGTGTGTGTGTGTATCAATGTGTGTGTGTGTGTGTGTGTGTGTGTGTGTGTGTGTGTGTGTGTGAATGTGTATATATATATATATGTGTGTGTGTGTGTGTGTATCAATGTGTGTGTGAATGTATATATATGTGTGTGTGTGTGTGTTATGGGTGAATAGATGTATGTGTAAATATGTGTGTTTGTATTTGTGTACGTGTCTCTGTGTGTGTGTGTATGTGTGTGCTATAAACTTGAGCTCTCCTAAGCTTGTTTCTAAGTCCTGTGAAGATATAAGTTGGTGAGCCCTCTTTGTTGTCTTCTGCTGTGCTGGCGTGGCTGATAGATGGAAGGATAGATAAATACCATAGATTTATTGATAGACACATGTATACGATACTCTGAGTCATAAATACCTTGTGTATCTATCTATTATCTATGTATCTATATCTGTCTCCATCTATCTATCTATCTGTATATCTATATCAGTCTATCTATCTATCTATCTATCTTATCTATCTATCTGTATATCTATATCAGTCTATCTATCTATCTATCTATCTATGCATTAGATGGTATGCATAATATTCATATATACACATTGTACCTTATTTTTGACTTCGTAGAGGAATGGACTGGATTATCGGTCAACTAGGTATAATTAATTTACAAATATTTAGAGTGATTCGATATTTAGGGGGGGTTACAGTATTTGATTGATAGAGAGACAGACAGAGATACATTAACTATATATTAGAGATACTTTGACGACAAGATTACAAGCAGCTTCGGTAGGATAGATCTGTTGTTGCTTGTTTTCATTTGTAATGCCTTGAAATGTCGACAACGATTATACAAATAGATCAGGTGACGATACAAATAAACAAACCACCACCAAAATAAAACCCCGCCAAATAGACGACATCATTAGGTAGATATAAACAGATAGGCCGCACCATAATTAATTACACCAAAATTAACGGGCTTTTATATTGGCGATTCTGAACCATAACTGCGCGCCAAAATTAAAAGTGGGCGCCCAAAAATTATTGGAAAAAGCGCGCCAATTTGTGTTTGATTGTTGAGTCCGTTTTTGTTGTTGTTGTACTTATTTGAGAGGATTGTTTTTGTTTTTGTTGTTATGTGCGCTTTTTTGTTGTGTGATATTGTTTGTATGTATCGTGTGTGTGTGTGTGTGTGTGTTTGAGTGTGTATGTGTTTTGAGTTGTTTAGTGTATGTGTTTGTGTATGTATACTGTATATGCAATGTATTTGTGTATGATTGTGAATCTGTATGTCTGTGCGTAGGCTTGTGTGAGTGTGTGTGTGTGTGTGCGGGTTCGAGAGAGAGAGATTTTTACACAGATACACTGGCCACACAGACCTTACGCTCCAAACGAGGTGGTCAGGACTTAATTCTAATAGAGATTGCATATCCGATAGAAAAGGAAAGTTGAAGGAAAGGATAGAAAAGAAGAGAGTAGAGAGAGAGAGAGAGAGAGAGAGAGAGAACAAAAGAGAGAGAGAGAGAGAGAGCATGGGAGCGACAGAGAGAGAGAATGGGAGAGACAGAGGGGAGTACAAAGGAAATCAAGCAACAACAGGTCTAGTGACCCTTCTAGGCTGCTTGTCCTCCAAAACACTGAGGATCAAGTGTCCAAACAGTGGTTTAGAGTGGGTAAGGGAACATTGGAAAGGGAACTACTGCCCTAGAATGAGAGATGAATGAGAGAGAGAGAGAGAGAGAGAGAGAGATCAGATAATTGGTTGTAAAGCCATTATATATATGATTTTCATAGTCTATTCCGGTTTATATAGATAATTTCTGGTATACTCACTCTCTTACTCACTACTTACTCACTCTTTAACCCCTTTTGTACCGATGACGTCTGTATAATTTTATTTTTGCTATATTTAGACGATTTTGTTGCAGCTCGAGCAGGATCTGTGTTGGTAAAAACGGTTGAGTGAGATAGTTTGAAGCCTTTAAATTGCTGGAGACCCCTTTGGAAACTGAAGAAAATCGTCTATTAGTTGCTAGAATATAGTTAAAAGGACGTTGCCAGGATAGAGGGGGTGATGGGCCTTGTTCTTGCTCTATTAATTCATTTATTCCTTTATATCTTAAGTTTCCTCCCTAGACCTCCATCAAGCTTAGAAAAACACCCCCTAGACTTCGAGATTAATGTGTACATTTTTAAGTAGAAAAATGTCCCGACCGAAGGCCGGTTCCTCTTAAAATTCAGGCTCGCTATCGCTCGCTAGAAAAAAATCAACACCTAAATGGTACGAAAGGTCTTAAAATTGACAACGAAGCGGGGCGAAAGGTGTTAAAATCGACAAACTAATGGGCCAAACGTCTTAAAATCTCAAAACAAATGGGGCTTAACACATGAGAGAAAGGGGGCCAGAAAATCGACTCATCTCCCCTTAACACGTGTGACACGTGAGTTTGTTAATAGATTATTATCATTATCTAAATGATTCATCTTTCTGTATCACTTATCTGTCAGTATAACGAAATTAGGCAAGAATGTAGTTACCGGGTGTACCGCCCGTCTTGTTTACACTACGCGGACGTAAGAAGAAGAAGAAGCTCACCATCATGTTCCCGCCTATTTTGAATGCCTTTGGATACAAAAATACATTAGCCTAACCAAACAACCTAACCTAACCTAACCTAGTATTATAGATTTATAAGTATTTATTTTATTATAAGTATTTATAGATGATTTATGTTGTATGTCGGTAGTGGTACACCCGGTTACTACATCCTTCCCCGAAATTATTATATCTTATCCTCCTCTTCCTCTCCTTCCATATCTTTCCTCTTCCTCCTCCTCTTTGTCTAGTCTTCATTGCTCTGTTCTTCTTCCTGTTCTTGTTCCTTCCCTTCCTTCTCTAATACCTCTTCCACTTCTTTTTATTTTCCCCTCCTCCTCCTCCTCTTCCCCGCTATTATTCTTCTCTTCCTCCTCCTATTCTTCTTCCTCCTTAACCCTCCTCCCTTTTCCATCCTCTCCTTTTCCTCCTTCCTCTCCTCCTCCTCCTTGTCCCCTACTAACTTCCTAGTCCTGCCACGGACATTAGTTCCAGGGCAGTAGTTTCCTTTCCAATGTTCCCTTACCCATTCTAAACCACTGTTTGGACACTTGATCCTCAGTGTTTTGGAGGACAAGCAGCCTAGAAGGGTCACTAGACCTGTTGTTGCTTGATTTCCTTTGTACTCCTCCATCCTCTCTCCCTTCCTCCCCACTCCCCCCCTCTCTCCCTTCCCCCACTCCCCCCTCCCCTCCTCCTCCCTCCCCCCTCTGCTCCTCCTCCTCCTCCTCACACCCCCATTAACCCCCAATATAAGAGCTTTAAACCGTTTGATGTAATTTCAGAGGCTACCTTTTAAGGGGAGATGGTTCACTTTTTGGGCGATTTTTGCATGCATTCATTATTTTTTTAGTTTCATTCCTAGACCTTCATAAAAAAAAAAAAATACACAAAACATCCATTAGATCCTCCTCCTAGATTAATTTGTACATGTTTCGGTAGAAAAATTTCCCGGCCGAAGGCCGGTTCTTCCAACATTACAGGCTCACTTTCGTTCGCCAGGGATAAAATCGACACTTAAATAGAACGAAAGGTCTAAGTATTGATGAAGAAATGAGGCGAAAGGTCTTAAAATCGACTAACTAACGGGGCAAACATCTTAACATCTGAAAACTAATGGGGCTAAACATGAGGGAGAAAGTGGTCCAGAAAACCGGGCCATCCCCCCTCTTAAAGAGTTTATCGGGGGAATTTGCCTACAGAGAGTCAGCCTGGCATTTTGCTCTCTCTTTCCCTTGCTCTCTCTCTTTTCTTGCGCTCTTATTTGTTGCTCTTTTTGGTCTCGTCTTTTCGTCTTTTTGCATTTTTTTTTATTGGTCTCGTCGTTTTCATCTGTTTTGGTCTCGTGTTTTCGTCATTTCGCTCTTTTTGGTCTCGTCTTTTCGTCTTTCTGCTTGTTTTGGTCTCGTCTTCGTATTTTTGCTCTTTTTTTGGTCTCGTCATTTTGCTCTTTTTGGTCTCGTCTTTTCGTCTGTTTGCTCCTTTTCGTCTCATCTTTTCGTCTTTTTGCTCTGTTTGGTCTCGTCTTTTCGTCTTTTTGCTCTGTTTGGTCTCGTCTTTTTGCTCTGTTTGGTCTCATCTTTTCGTCTTTTTGCTCTGTTTGGTCTCATCTTTTTGTCTTTTTCCCTTTTTAGTCTCTTGTCTTTTTGGTCTCCTGTGTTCGTCCTGTTTTCGTGTTTTTGCTCTTTTTGGTCTCGCCTATTCTCGGTTCCCTCTCCACTCCTTAGCCTTTTTGTTCCCTTTGTTTATTTTCTTTACAATTTGATCCTGTTATCTTATATTAGTTATTAGTTTTCTGCGTCTCTCTCTCTCTCTCTCTCTCTCTCTCTCTCTATCTCTCTCTCTCTCTCTCTCTCTCTCTCTCTCTCTCTCTCTCTCTCTCTCTCTCTCTCTCTCTACAGAGAGAGCCTTCATCTTTGCTATCCTTTCCTTCCACTTTATCGTGCTAACTCTATTAGGATTAAGTACTGGCCACCTTGCAGGGATCGTAAGATCTGTAACCGTCCTTATAACTTTATTCTGACTACTATAATACGATTCTCTTCAGCTTTAAAAGGGGCCTCCAGCAATGAACAGGCTTCGAACTCTCTCACTCAACCCTTTTTACTACCACAGATCCTTCTTAACCTGCACAGAATCGTCTAAATGTTGCTAGAATAAAATGTAAGACATATTCGCCGGTACAGAAGGGGTTAAGGGGACAGTGGCTGTTTGTTTGGTCTATTAATTCATTTATTCATATATTTTTTTAGTTTCCTCCCTAGACCTCCATCAAGCTTAGAAAAACACCCCTTAGACCCCCCCTTCAAGATAGATTTATACATTTTTCGGTAGGAAAAGGACCCGGCCAAAGGCCGATTCCTTCTAAAATTACAGGCTCGCTATCGCTCGCCAGGAAAAAATCGACACCTAAATGGCACGAAGGGTCTTAATATTGACAACAAAATGGGGTGAAAGGTCATCAAATCCCCAAACTAATGGAACCAACGTCTTAGAATCTCAAAACTAGTGGGGCTAAACATTAGGGAGAAGGGGGTCCAGAAAAACGATCTGTCTCCCCTTAAGCCGGTATCACACGAGAGCTATTATAGTCAACATTCGATGATCAACAAATTCTGGCAACATTTCTGAATTGTTTTGCACTGGTATCGGAAACTAGACTGATGATAGATGAATTGAGGTGACAGATATATTATAAATGTTGGCCTCATAAGCTGCCAGACCAGTGTTGGGGATAAATGTTGAGGGAAAAAGTGCCCGTGTGATACCGGGTTTACAGGAGGGATTGCAATATAGGCTATTGTCATATAGGTTACCTGTAAGCCTAGTGGATCAAGGGAGTTGTTAAGGGGAGGTCTCCACTTGAGGGATTGTTTTCTTGACCCCTTTCTCCCTCATGTTTAGCCCCATTGCTTTTGATATTATAAAACGTTTGCCCCATTAGTTTAGCGATTTTAAGAACTTTCACCCCATATTAAGACCTTTCGTGCAATTCAGGTGTCTATTTTATCCTGGCGAGCGATAGCGAGCCTGTAATATAAGAGGAATCGGCCTTCGGCCGGGAAATTTTTCTACCGAAAAATGTACAAATTTATCTTGAAAGGGACTCGAGGGGGGTGTAATTTTAAGGTTGATGGAGGTCTAGGGAACAAACTAAATACCTCCCCTTAATAGCCCAGACATGTTCCCCCCCTCCCCAAAATAATAATAATAATAATAATAATAATAATAATAATAATAATAATAATAATAATAATAATAATAATTCAACGTAATACAAATAATATTAATATATGAATTAATGAATCTAATATATTAATAAATAATCAATATATATATATATATATATACCGGTATATATAATTTGATGGTGCACTTCTATTATGTTTTAAAGAGAGAGAGAGAGAGAGTGTGAGTGAGAGAGAGAGAGAGAGAGAGAGAGAGGGGGGGGGGGGTTGGATGCTGCAGGTGGGTGCTCGTAACAATATATTGCAGGTTGTAAGCTAACCTCTTCATATTTACCTATAAAGACAATATCACTGCACGATCAGATTTCTCTCTCTCTCTCTCTCTCTCTCTCTCTCTCTCTCTCTCTCTCTCTCTCTCTCTCTCTCTCTCTCTCTCTCAATTCCGCCGACTTAGCTGTATTCTTTTGTAACTTAAGGAGTTCACAAAAATGTACCCACTTCTCTCTCTCTCTCTCTCTCTCTCTTAATTAATTTATCTGCAGTATATATTATGTTTGTCAGATATATATATATATATATATATATATATATTATATTTTATATATCTCACAAATACACGTGAAGAACTAAATGTTTTATACTCTCAGCCGGACTCGAACCACCGTCAATCTATCCCTCGCCTCCCTTTCTCCCTTTTTTCATCTCTCCCCTCCCCTCACTCCCTCATATCCCCAGTCCCTCTCTCCCCTCTCCTCTCCTCCTATTCCAGCCCCCTTCTCCAGTCTCCCAATCTCCCTTTTTTCAACCCCTTACCCCTCCCTCCTATCCCCCCCTTCCCCCCCACCCTCCCCCTCACTCCAGTCTCCCATTCTCCCTTTTTTTCACCCTTCTCCCTCCCTCCTATCCCCCCCCACCCTTTCCCCTTATACCCCCCCCCCAACCCTCACTCCAGTTTCCTATTCTCCCTTTTTGTCACCCCTTCCTTCCCCCCCCCCCCCCCTCCACTGCGGCACAATATCCGACCATAAAGATATTACAACAAGCATTTAAATCAAGATGGTGCAGGGCCATCATAGGACCCCAGTGAGAGAGGGAGAGAGAGAGGGAGAGGGAGGGAGAGAGGAGGGAAGGAAATAGGAAAGGAAGATGAGAAGAAAGAAAAGAGGAGGGAGGGAAGGTAGGAATAAATAAAGAGGGAAGGAAGGAAGGAATGTAGGGCTGAATGGGACTGAAGGAAGGAGGAAAGGAAGGAAGAACAGAAGAGGGAAATTAGGAAAGAAGAAAACAGGAGGAAATGATGGAAGGAAGTATGGTATGAAGGAAGAAAAGAGGCGGGAAAGAAGAAAGGAAGGGAAGAGGAGAGAAAGAAGGAAGGAAGCACGTTCTGAAGGAAGGAAAGAGGATTGAAAGAAGGAAAGAAGTGTGTTAATAAGGAAGGAAGGGAAGGATGGAAGGAAGTGTGTTATGAAGAAAGAAAATAGGAGGGATAGAAGGAAGGAAGAAAAGAAGAGGGAAAGAAGGAAGGAAGTGTGTTATGAAGGAAGAACAGAGGCGGGAAAGAAAGAAAGAAAGAAGGAAGGAAGGAAGGAATGTAGGGCTGAATGGGACGGAAGGAAGCCTCACTGTCCGACCATAAAGATATGACAAGCATTTACATCAAGATGGTGCATGGCTATCATAATTATGAGACAGGGAGGTGGAGGGAGGAGGGTGGGGGAGGGAGGGAGGGAGGCTGGTGGATGAGGGAGGCTGGATGAGGGAGGGAGGGAGGGAGGAGGAGGCTGGGGGAGATTTGGAGGGAAGGAGATAGGGAAGAGAGAGAGTAGGAGGGGGGAGGAGGGTGGAAGGAGAGTTGAAGGAAGGTTGGAGGATGGGGGAGAGTTGGAGGGAGGGATGGAAGAGATAAAGGAAGGGGGAGGGTGGGGGTAAAGATGGAGGGAATAGAGAAAGGAGGGTGGGAGGTGGGGAAAAGAGAATAAGGAAGGGAGGAGATTGAATGAGAGGTAAATAGGAAGGTACGAACGAACGAACGAATAATTATAAGAGTTGAAAGAGAGAAATGAGTAGATGAAAGAAGGAAGGAAAGATGTGTGTGAGAGAGAGAGGACGTACTATTAAGCTTCCCTCACTAAAACAAAGACACTGAAGGTTAATATACAAGAGCAGAGAGAGAGAGAGAGAGAGAGAGAGAGAGAGAGAGAGAGAGAGAGAGAGAGTTATTAAGTCATCATATCCAGACAGCTGATGGAGTTATTACTATGAGATGGGGGGGGGGGGGGGGGGGGCGGAGTTTAATAGCCTGGTTGGGAAGAAGAGAGTAGAGGCAAAATGGAGGTAGAATAGATAACAATAGAAGGAATGGGAGATAAGGAGTAAATAGAAGAAACAAATGAGATAGGAGAGAACGTAAATAATTGACCCCAAGAGTAGAGTAGATAGCAATGGAAGGAATGAAAGAGGAGGAGGAAAAGGAATAAACAAGGGAGATAGGAGAGAAAATATATATGAGAACCAGAACAGATAGCAAAGGCAGACATGAGAAAGGAGATGCAGAGAAGAAACAAGGGAGATAGAAGCAAAATAGATAATAGAAATAGATAATAGAGACAAAATAGAATAAAAAATAAGATAGCAAAAAAGGAATGATAGGAGACAAAAAAAATATATAAGACGACATAAAAATATAATAGATATAGCTAAAAAGGAATGATAGAGGAGGAAAACGGAATGAACAAGGGAGATAGGAGAGAAAATGAATAATAGAGGCAGAATAGAGTAGATAGAGGAAGGAATGATAAGGAGGGAGATAGAAGAAAGAAGGGAGATAAAAGAAAGAAGGGAGATAGTGAGAACAGCAAAGATCTGACAATGACATGTATAGATGGTAAATATAGGGATTGAGAAAGAGAGAGAGAGAGAGAGAGAGAGAGAGAGAGAGCGAGAGAGAGAGAGAATAATAAGAAAATAGCAAATATATGGATTTAGAGAGAGAGAGAGAGAGAGAGAGAGAGAGAGAGAGAGAGAGAGAGAGAGAGAGAGAGAGAGAATAAAAGGAAATAATCAAGTGGGAATACATTGAATGTGTGTGTGTGTGTGTGTGTGTGTGTGCGCGCGCGCGCGTGTGTGTGTGTGACCGAGAGGGAGTTTATGATAATTTTAGTATCAATAGAACCAATATCGGAAAACGCTTCTATGTAAAAACTTGCTGAATATGAACAAGGGAGTAATTCCGAGCTAGAGAGACCCTTTAGTGGCGGAAATTGGCCAACCTCCGCCTTTTCTCTGTCAACATTAAGAGTTATCCTGTCATTTAGGTGTCGATTTTTTCCTGGCGAGCGACAGCGAGCCTGTAATTTAGGAGGAACATTTTTCTACCGAAAAATGTACACATTTATCTTGAAGGGGGATCTAGGGGGTGTTTTTTAAGCTTGATGGAGGTCTAGCGAGGAAACTTTAAAAAAAAGTAATATATTAGTTACTAATAAAAAACCCAAAAACCGAGTTACTAATAAAAAAACCCCAAACCGGCCACTATCCCCTTAATCATTACGAGCTCTTGGGTTTTAGCACTTTTAGATCCCAATAGAAAATGACCTTCCGATTAGGATGCCGGTTTCTGTTATATTCTGGCTAACTGTAGCACTTTTGAAGGGGTTAGTGGCTGTATTTTTGGTCTATTAATTCATTTATTCATAGATTTGTTTTAGTTTCCTCGCTAGACCTCCATCAAACTTAGAAAAACACCCCCTAGACACCCGCCCTCCCCCCTGCAAGATACCGAAAAATTTCCCGGCCGAAGGCCGGTTCCTCTTATAATTACAGGTTCGCTATTGCTCGCCAGGAAAAAATCGACATTAAATAGCACGAAAGGTTTTAAGCGGAGATTTCCACTTGAGGGATTTTTTTCTGGACCCCTTTCTCCCTCATATTTAGCCCCATTGCTTTTGAGATTTTAAGACGTTCGCCCTAGTAGTTTTGACATTTTAAGACATGTTGCCCCATTTATGTAAATTTTAAGACCTTTCGTGCCATTAAGGTGTCGATTTTTTCCTGGCGAGCGGTAGCGAGCCTGTAATTTAAGAGCCGGCCGGGAAATTTTTCTACCGAAAATGTACAAATTTAACTTGAAAGGGGGTCTAGGGGGTGTAATTTTAAGCTTGATGAAAACGTAGGGAACAAACTAAATACCTCCCCTTAAAACTGACAATGAAATAGAGCTAAATGTGTTAGAGTCGCCAAACTAATAATTGGTTTAGTATTTGTTTTAGTAATAATATTATTATAATTATTATTATTATTATTATTATTATTATTATTATTATTATTATTATTATTATTATTATTATTATTATTATTATTATTATAATAATAATAATAATAACTTATTATTACTTTTATTATTATAACTTTTTTTCTCATTATTATTATTCCTGTAGTCATATATTTAAGGGGAGGCAGACCGTTTTTCTAAACCCCCTTCTCCCTAATGTTTAGCCCCACTAGTTTTGAGATTATAAGACATTCGACCCATTACTTTGGCGATTTTAACACCTTTCGCCCCATTTCGTTGTCAATTTTAAGACCTTTCATGCCATTTATGTGTCGATTTGTTCCTGGCGAGCGAAAGCGAGCCCGCAATTATAAGAGGAACCGGCCTTCGGCCGGGAAATTTTTCTACCGAAAAATTTACAAATTTATATTGAAGGGGGGTCTAGGGGGTGTTTTTCTAAGCTTGATGGAGGTCTAAGGAGGAAACTAAAGAGATATATGAATAAATTAATTAATATACCAAACAAACGGTCTGCCTCCCCTTAAGGCTTATAACGTACCCCAATTGTGCTAGCGGTGTAATGCCATCATTGTTTTGTTTTCATATATTATTATTATTGATGTTTGCTTAGATAAGACTTCCCTGTATAACATTGCCGTGTATATGTTACTAATATTACCTCGTGTCTTTCCTTACAGGTAGGTCCATGCTCACACCTGGTATAATGGGGTCATGAAGGTATGGTGGATATAGGCATTTGTGTTAACCCCGTATATATATATAGAGAGAGAGAGAGAGAGCGGTCGCGAAACATTTCCCCATAGTGAATTCCTGTCTGTATATATTTGATCTGCATTCCTGAATATTTTATGTGCAGGTGGATCACATGTTTGCTGTCATACATTTATTTGGGAGGTGTTTGGTGTTGGAGTGAAATAAATATAAATAGATTCTTCAGCTCTCTCTTGCAAATAGACTGGAATTCCCTATGGGGAAATGTTTCGCCACCGCTCTGTATATATATACAGTATATAATATATATATATATATATATATATATATACCGGTATATATATATATCTATATATATATACCGGTATATATATATATATATATATATATATATATATATATATATATATATATATAATAAAATATATAAAAACTCTTTGTTGAGATATATTTGTACTTTAATTGGTTGTAAATTGTCCTGGCCGAAGGCTGGTTTCTCTTAAGTTTCTGGCTCGCTATCGCACGCCAGGATACAATTGACACCTAAATGGCACAAAAGGTCTTACAATCGCCAAACATATGGGGCTAAACATGAGCGAGAAGGGGGTTGATAAAAAACAAACCTTCCCGTAAATCAGCTGTAATTGGTCTATTTAAAAGTTTTTAATTTCCTGTTAACTTGGCTGAAGTTTGGAAGTTTGTTATAATAGGTGGGTGTGATAATTAGTGTGTGTGTGTGTGTGTGTGTGTGTGTGTGTGTGTGTGTGTGTGTGTGTGAGAGAGAGAGAGAGCATTTGAGTTAGTGTGTGTTTGTATGTTTAAGTGTGCGCCTGTGTGTGTGTGTGTGTGTTTATGTATGTATGTGTATATGTATATATGTATTGGTGTATCAATTTAAGGTAGTATATAAGTGTGTAATGTGTATGTGTGTGTGTGTGTGTGTGTGTGTGTATATAAAGTTAGTATCGGTGTGCCAATTTAAGGTAGTGTGTGTGTGTGTGTGTGTGTGTGTGTGTGTGTGTGTGTGTGTGTGTGTGTAAAGTTAGTATCGGTGTGCCAATTTAAGCTAGTGTGTGTGTGTGTGTGTGTGTGTGTGTGTGTGTGTTTGTGTGTGTGTGTGTGTGTGTGTGTGTGTATAAAGTTAGTATCGGTGTGCCAATTTAAGGTAGTGTGTGTGTGTGTGTGTAAAGTTAGTATCGGTGTGCCAATTTAAGGTAGTGTGTGTGTGTGTGTGTGTGTGTGTGTGTGTGTGTGTGTGTGTGTGTGTGTGTGTGTGTGTGTGTTAGCGTACCCCCCCTCCCCTCATCACTATTCATTATCCCCCCAATTATCGCCTGTATTATGGTCATTAGCAGCGATCATCTTTTAATAGGGTCCCAGGAGGAGGGGGGTTGCAATAAGGGGTGGGGGGGGGGGAGGTAATTGGGAGAGAGAAAGAGAGAGTACAAAGGAGTACAAAGTTGGTACAGTGTACCCCTATGTCAATATTGTGACCTCCATACCGGTCAGACCTCATTTAGCAAGCTAATGATAATGTGGCTCCAGACCCTATCCATAACCCTCAACACAATCCACTATTAATATAATGAGTACCTGGTGTACCATAGCCGGTACAGTGTACCCCTATGTCAATATTGTGACCTCCATACCGGTCAGACGTCATATAGCAAGCTAATGATATTGTGGCTCCAGGCTCTATCCACAACCCTCAACACAATCCACTATTAATACAACGAGTACCTGGTGTACCATAGCCGGTACAGTGTACCCCTATGTCAATATTGTGACCTCCATACCGGTCAGACCTAATTTAATAAGCTAATGATAATGTGGCTCCAGACCCTATTCCCAACCCTCAACACAATCCACTATTAATATAATGAGTACCTGGTGTACCATAGCCGGTACAGTGTACCCCTATGTCAATATTGTGACCTCCATACCGGTCAGACCTCATATAGCAACCTAATGATATTGTGGCTCCAAACCCTATCACCAACCCTCAACACAATCCACTATTAATATAATGAGTACCTGGTGTACCATAGCGGGTACAGTGTACCCCTATGTCAATATTGTGACCTCCATACCGGTCAGACGTCATATAGCAAGCTAATGATATTGTGGCTCCAGGCCCTATCCACAACCCTCAACACAATCCACTATTAATATAACGAGTACCTGGTGTACCATAGCCGGTACAGTGTACCCCTATGTCAATATTGTGACCTCCATACCGGTCAGACCTCATTTAGCAAGCTTATGATATTGTGGCTCCAGACCCTATCCCCAACCCTCAACACAATCCACTATTAATATAACGAGTACCTGGTGTACCATAGCCGGTACAGTGTACCCCTATGTCAATATTGTGACCTCCATACCGGTCAGACCTTATATAGCAAGCCAATGATATTGTGGTTCCAGACCCTATCCACATTCCTCAACACAATCCACTATTAATATAACGAGTACCTGGTGTACCATAGCCGGTACAGTGTACCCCTATGTCAATATTGTGACCTCCATACCGGTCAGACCTCATATAGCATGCTAATGATATTGTGGCGCCAAACCCTATCCACAACCCTCAACACAATCCACTATTAATATAACGAGTACCTGGTGTACCATAGCCGGTACAGTGTACCCCTATGTCAATATTGTGACCTCCATACCGGTCAGACCTTATTTAGCAAGCTAATGATATTGTGGCTCCAGATCCTATCCCCAACCCTCAACACAATCCACTATTAATATAACGAGTACCTGGTGTACCATAGCCGGTACAGTGTACCCCTATGTCAATATTGTGACCTCCATACCGGCCAGACCTCATTTAGCAAGCTTATGATATTGTGGCTCCAGACCCTATCCACAACCCTCAACACAATCCACTATTAATATAACAAGTACCTGGTGTACCATAGCCGGTACAGTGTACCCCTATGTCAATATTGTGACCTCCATACCGGTCAGACGTCATATAGCAAGCTAATGATATTGTGGCTCCATGCTCTATCCACAACCCTCAACACAATCCACTATTAATATAACAAGTACCTGGTGTACCATAGCCGGTACAGTGTACCCCTATGTCAATATTGTGACCTCCATACCGGTCAGACCTCATTTAATAAGCTAATGATAATGTGGCTCCAGACCCTATCCCCATCCCTCAACACAATCCACTATTAATATAATGAGTACCTGGTGTACCATAGCCGGTACAGTGTACCCCTATGTCAATATTGTGACCTCCATACTGGTCAGACCTCATTTAATAAGCTAATGATAATGTGGCTCCAGACCCTATCCACAACCCTCAACACAATCCACTATTAATATAATGAGTACCTGGTGTACCATAGCCGGTACAGTGTACCCCTATGTCAATAGTGTGACCTCCATACCGGTCAGACCTCATATAGCATGCTAATGATATTGTGGCACCAGACCCTATCCACAACCCTCAACACAATTCACTATTAATATAACGTGTACCTGGTGTACCATAGCCGGTACAGTGCACCCCTATGTCAATATTGTGACCTCCATACCGGTCAGACCTCATATAGCAACCTAATGATATTGTGGCTCCAAACCCTATCACCAACCCTCAACACAATCCACTATTAATATAATGAGTACCTGGTGTACCATAGCGGGTACAGTGTACCCCTATGTCAATATTGTCACCTCCATACCGGTCAGACGTCATATAGCAAGCTAATGATATTGTGGCTCCAGGCCCTATCCACAACCCTCAACACAATCCACTATTAATATAACGAGTACCTGGTGTACCATAGCCGGTACAGTGTACCCCTATGTCAATATTGTGACCTCCATACCGGTCAGACCTCATTTAGCAAGCTTATGATATTGTGGTTCCAGACCCTATCCACAACCCTCAACACAATCCACTATTAATATAACAAGTACCTGGTGTACCATAGCCGGTACAGTGTACCCCTATGTCAATATTGTGACTTCCATACCGGTCAGACCTCATAAAGCAAGCTAATGATATTGTGGCTCCAGACCCTATCCCCATCCCTCAACACAATCCACTATTAATATAACGAGTACCTGGTGTACCATAGCCGGTACAGTGTACCCCTATGTCAATATTGTGACCTCCATACCGGTCAGACCTCATATAGCATGCTAATGATATTGTGGCACCAGACCCTATCCACAACCCTCAACACAATCCACTATTAATATAACGTGTACCTGGTGTACCATAGCCGGTACAGTGTACCCCTATGTCAATATTGTGACCTCCATACCGGTCAGACCTCATATAGCAACCTAATGATATTGTGGCTCCAAACCCTATCACCAACCCTCAACACAATCCACTATTAATATAATGAGTACCTGGTGTACCATAGCGGGTACAGTGTACCCCTATGTCAATATTGTGACCTCCATACCGGTCAGACGTCATATAGCAAGCTAATGATATTGTGGCTCCAGGCCCTATCCTCCACCCTCAACACAATCCACTATTAATATAACGAGTACCTGGTGTACCATAGCCGGTACAGTGTACCCCTATGTCAATATTGTGCCCTCCATACCGTTCAGACCTCATTTAATAAGCTAATGATAATGTGGCTCCAGACCCTATCCATAACCCTCAACACAATCCACTATTAATATAATGAGTACCTGGTGTACCATAGCCGGTACAGTGTACCCCTATGTCAATATTGTGACCTCCATACCGGTCAGACCTCATTTAATGAGCTAGTGATAATGTGGCTCCAGACCCTATCCCCAACCTTCAACACAATCCACTATTAATATAACGAGTACCTGGTGTACCATAGCCGGTACAGTGTACCCCTATGTCAATATTGTGACCTCCATACCGGTCAGACCTCATATAGCATGCTAATGATATTGTGGCACCAGACCCTATCCACAACCCTCAACACAATCCACTATTAATATAACGTGTACCTGGTGTACCATAGCCGGTACAGTGTACCCCTATGTCAATATTGTGACCTCCATACCGGTCAGACCTCATATAGCAACCTAATGATATTGTGGCTCCAGGCTCTATCCACAACCCTCAACACAATCCACTATTAATACAACGAGTACCTGGTTTACCATAGCCGGTACAGTGTACCCCTATGTCAATATTGTGACCTTCATACCGGTCAGACCTAATTTAATAAGCTAATGATAATGTGGCTCCAGACCCTATTCCCAACCCTCAACACAATCCACTATTAATATAATGAGTACCTAGTGTACCATAGCCGGTACAGTGTACCCCTATGTCAATATTGTGACCTCCATACCGGTCAGACCTCATATAGCAAGCTAATGATATTGTGGCTCCAAACCCTTAATGATATTGTGGCTCCAGGCCCTATCCACAACCCTCAACACAATCCACTATTAATATAACGAGTACCTGGTGTACCATAGCCGGTACAGTGTACCCCTATGTCAATATTGTGACCTCCATACCGGTCAGACCTCATTTAGCAAGCTTATGATATTGTGGCTCCAGACCCTATCCCCAACCCTCAACACAATCCACTATTAATATAACGAGTACCTGGTGTACCATAGCCGGTACAGTGTACCCCTATGTCAATATTGTGACCTCCATACCGGTCAGACCTTATATAGCAAGCCAATGATATTGTGGTTCCAGACCCTATCCACATTCCTCAACACAATCCACTATTAATATAACGAGTACCTGGTGTACCATAGCCGGTACAGTGTACCCCTATGTCAATATTGTGACCTCCATACCGGTCAGACCTCATATAGCATGCTAATGATATTGTGGCGCCAAACCCTATCCACAACCCTCAACACAATCCACTATTAATATAACGAGTACCTGGTGTACCATAGCCGGTACAGTGTACCCCTATGTCAATATTGTGACCTCCATACCGGTCAGACCTTATTTAGCAAGCTAATGATAATGTGGCTCCAGATCCTATCCCCAACCCTCAACACAATCCACTATTAATATAACGAGTACCTGGTGTACCATAGCCGGTACAGTGTACCCCTATGTCAATATTGTGACCTCCATACCGGCCAGACCTCATTTAGCAAGCTTATGATATTGTGGCTCCAGACCCTATCCACAACCCTCAACACAATCCACTATTAATATAACAAGTACCTGGTGTACCATAGCCGGTACAGTGTACCCCTATGTCAATATTGTGACCTCCATACCGGTCAGACGTCATATAGCAAGCTAATGATATTGTGGCTCCATGCTCTATCCACAACCCTCAACACAATCCACTATTAATATAACAAGTACCTGGTGTACCATAGCCGGTACAGTGTACCCCTATGTCAATATTGTGACCTCCATACCGGTCAGACCTCATTTAATAAGCTAATGATAATGTGGCTCCAGACCCTATCCCCATCCCTCAACACAATCCACTATTAATATAATGAGTACCTGGTGTACCATAGCCGGTACAGTGTACCCCTATGTCAATATTGTGACCTCCATACTGGTCAGACCTCATTTAATAAGCTAATGATAATGTGGCTCCAGACCCTATCCACAACCCTCAACACAATCCACTATTAATATAATGAGTACCTGGTGTACCATAGCCGGTACAGTGTACCCCTATGTCAATATTGTGACCTCCATACCGGTCAGACCTCATATAGCATGCTAATGATATTGTGGCACCAGACCCTATCCACAACCCTCAACACAATCCACTATTAATATAACGTGTACCTGGTGTACCATAGCCGGTACAGTGCACCCCTATGTCAATATTGTGACCTCCATACCGGTCAGACCTCATATAGCAACCTAATGATATTGTGGCTCCAAACCCTATCACCAACCCTCAACACAATCCACTATTAATATAATGAGTACCTGGTGTACCATAGCGGGTACAGTGTACCCCTATGTCAATATTGTCACCTCCATACCGGTCAGACGTCATATAGCAAGCTAATGATATTGTGGCTCCAGGCCCTATCCACAACCCTCAACACAATCCACTATTAATATAACGAGTACCTGGTGTACCATAGCCGGTACAGTGTACCCCTATGTCAATATTGTGACCTCCATACCGGTCAGACCTCATTTAGCAAGCTTATGATATTGTGGTTCCAGACCCTATCCACAACCCTCAACACAATCCACTATTAATATAACAAGTACCTGGTGTACCATAGCCGGTACAGTGTACCCCTATGTCAATATTGTGACTTCCATACCGGTCAGACCTCATAAAGCAAGCTAATGATATTGTGGCTCCAGACCCTATCCCCATCCCTCAACACAATCCACTATTAATATAACGAGTACCTGGTGTACCATAGCCGGTACAGTGTACCCCTATGTCAATATTGTGACCTCCATACCGGTCAGACCTCATATAGCATGCTAATGATATTGTGGCACCAGACCCTATCCACAACCCTCAACACAATCCACTATTAATATAACGTGTACCTGGTGTACCATAGCCGGTACAGTGTACCCCTATGTCAATATTGTGACCTCCATACCGGTCAGACCTCATATAGCAACCTAATGATATTGTGGCTCCAAACACTATCTACAACCCTCAACACAATCCACTATTAATATAATGAGTACCTGGTGTACCATAGCCGGTACAGTGTACCCCTATGTCAATATTGTGACCTCCATACCGGTCAGACCTCATATAGCAAGCTAATGATATTGTGGCTCCAGGCCCTATCCTCACCCTCCAACAGAATCCACTATTAATATAACGAGTACCTGGTGTACCATAGCCGGTACAGTGTACCCGTATGTCAATATTGTGCCCTCCATACCGGTTAGACCTCATATAGCTAATGATAATGTGGCTCCAGACCCTATCCATAACCCTCAACACAATCCACTATTAATATAATGAGTACCTGGTGTACCATAGCCGGTACAGTGTACCCCTATGTCAATATTGTGACCTCCATACCGGTCAGACCTCATTTAATGAGCTAGTGATAATGTGGCTCCAGACCCTATCCCCAACCTTCAACACAATCCACTATTAATATAACGAGTACCTGGTGTACCATAGCCGGTACAGTGTACCCCTATGTCAATATTGTGACCTCCATACCGGTCAGACCTCATATAGCATGCTAATGATATTGTGGCACCAGACCCTATCCACAACCCTCAACACAATCCACTATTAATATAACGTGTACCTGGTGTACCATAGCCGGTACAGTGTACCCCTATGTCAATATTGTGACCTCCATACCGGTCAGACCTCATATAGCAACCTAATGATATTGTGGCTCCAGGCCCTATCCACAACCCTCAACACAATCCACTATTAATATAACGAGTACCTGGTGTACCATAGCCGGTACAGTGTACCCCTATGTCAATATTGTGACCTCCATACCGGTCAGACCTAATATAGCAAGCTAATGATATTGTGGCTCCAGACCCTATCCTCAACCCTCAACACAATCCACTATTAATATAACGAGTACCTGGTGTACCATAGCCGGTACAGTGTACCCCTATGTCAATATTGTGACCTCCATACCGGTCAGACCTCATTTAGCAAGCTAATGATATTGTGGCTCCAGACCCTATCCCCAACCCTCAACACAATCCACTATTAATATGAGTACCTGGTGTACCATAGCCGGTACAGTGTACCCCTATGTCAATATTGTGACCTCCATACCGGTCAGACCTCATATAGCAAGCTAATGATATTGTGGCACCAGACCCTATCCACAACCCTCAACACAATCCACTATTAATATAACGAGTACCTGGTGTACCATAGCCGGTACAGTGTACCCCTATGTCAATATTGTGACCTCCATACCGGTCAGACCTCATATAGCAAGCTAATGATATTGTGGCTCCAAACCCTATCCACAACCCTCAACACAATCCACTATTAATATAACGAGTACCTGGTGTACCATAGCCGGTACAGTGTACCCCTATGTCAATATTGTGACCTCCATACCGGTCAGACCTCATATAGCAAGCTAATGATATTGTGGCTCCAGACCCTATCCACAACCCTCAACACAATCCACTATTAATATAACGAGTACCTGGTGTACCATAGCCGGTACAGTGTACCCCTATGTCAATATTGTGACCTCCATACCGGTCAGACCTCATTTAGCAAGCTTATGATATTGTGGCTCCAGACCCTATCCACAACCCTCAACACAATCCACTATTAATATAACAAGTACCTGGTGTACCATAGCCGGTACAGTGTACCCCTATGTCAATATTGTGACCTCCATACCGGTCAGACCTCATATAGCAAGCTAATGATATTGTGGCTCCAGACCCTATCCACATCCCTCAACACAATCCACTATTAATATAACGAGTACCTGGTGTACCATAGCCGGTACAGTGTACCCCTATGTCAATATTGTGACCTCCATACCGGTCAGACCTCATTTAGCATGCTAATGATATTGTGGCTCCAGACCCTATCCACAACCCTCAACACAATCCACTATTAATATAATGAGTACCTGGTGTACCATAGCCGGTACAGTGTACCCCTATGTCAATATTGTGACCTCCATACCGGTCAGACCTCATATAGCAAGCTAATGATATTGTGGCTCCAGACCCTATCCACAACCCTCAACACAATCCACTATTAATATAATGAGTACCTGGTGTACCATAGCCGGTACAGTGTACCCCTATGTCAATATTGTGACCTCCATACCGGTCAGACCTCATATAGCAAGCTAATGATATTGTGGCTCCAGACCCTATCCACAACCCTCAACACAATCCACTATTAATATAACGAGTACCTGGTGTACCATAGCCGGTACAGTGTACCCCTATGTCAATATTGTGACCTCCATACCGGTCAGACCTCATATAGCAAGCTAATGATATTGTGGCTCCAGACCCTATCCATAACCCTCAACACAATCCACTATTAATATAATGAGTACCTGGTGTACCATAGCCGGTACAGTGTACCCCTATGTCAATATTGTGACCTCCATACCGGTCAGACCTCATTAGCAAGCTAATGATATTGTGGCTCCAGACCCTATCCCCAACCCTCAACACAATCCACTATTAATATAACGAGTACCTGGTGTACCATAGCCGGTACAGTGTACCCCTATGTCAATATTGTGACCTCCATACCGGTCAGACCTCATATAGCAAGCTAATGATATTGTGGCACCAGACCCTATCCACAACCCTCAACACAATCCACTATTAATATAACGTGTACCTGGTGTACCATAGCCGGTACAGTGTACCCCTATGTCAATATTGTGACCTCCATACCGGTCAGACCTCATATAGCATGCTAATGATATTGTGGCTCCAGACCCTATCCACAACCCTCAACACAATCCACTATTAATATAACGAGTACCTGGTGTACCATAGCCGGTACAGTGTACCCCTATGTCAATATTGTGACCTCCATACCGGTCAGACCTCATATAGCAACCTAATGATATTGTGGCTCCAGACACTATCTACACCCCTCAACAGAATCCACTATTAATATAACGAGTACCTGGTGTACCATAGCCGGTACAGTGTACCCCTATGTCAATATTGTGACCTCCATACCGGTCAGACCTCATATAGCATGCTAATGATATTGTGGCTCCAGACCCTATCCACAACCCTCAACACAATCCACTATTAATATAACGAGTACCTGGTGTACCATAGCCGGTACAGTGTACCCCTATGTCAATATTGTGACCTCCATACCGGTCAGACCTCATTTAGCAAGCTAATGATATTGTGGCTCCAGACCCTATCCACAACCCTCAACACAATCCACTATTAATATAACGAGTACCTGGTGTACCATAGCCGGTACAGTGTACCCCTATGTCAATATTGTGACCTCCATACCGGTCAGACCTCATAAAGCAAGCTAATGATATTGTGGCTCCAGACCCTATCCACATCCCTCAACACAATCCACTATTAATATAACGAGTACCTGGTGTACCATAGCCGGTACAGTGTACCCCTATGTCAATATTGTGACCTCCATACCGGTCAGACCTCATATAGCATGCTAATGATATTGTGGCACCAGACCCTATCCACAACCCTCAACACAATCCACTATTAATATAACGAGTACCTGGTGTACCATAGCCGGTACAGTGTACCCCTATGTCAATATTGTGACCTCCATACCGGTCAGACCTCATATAGCAACCTAATGATATTGTGGCTCCAGACCCTATCCACAACCCTCAACACAATCCACTATTAATATAATGAGTACCTGGTGTACCATAGCCGGTACAGTGTACCCCTATGTCAATATTGTGCCCTCCATACCGGTCAGACCTCATATTACAAGCTAATGATAGTGTGGCTCCAGACCCTATCCTCCACCCTCAACACAATCCACTATTAATATAACGAGTACCTGGTGTACCATAGCCGGTACAGTGTACCCCTATGTCAATATTGTGACCTCCATACCGGTCAGACCTCATTTAGTAAGCTAATGATATTGTGGCTCCAGACCCTATCCACAACCCTCAACACAATCCACTATTAATATAACGAGTACCTGGTGTACCATAGCCGGTACAGTGTACCCCTATGTCAATATTGTGACCTCCATACCGATCAAACCTCATTTGGTAAGCTAATGATAATGTGGCTCCAGGCCCTCAACACAATCCACTATTAATATAACGAGTACCTGGTGTACCATGGCCGGTACAGTGTACCCCTATGTCAATATTGTGACCTCCATACCGGTCAGACCTCATATAGCATGCTAATGATATTGTGGCTCCAGACCCTATCCACAACCCTCAACACAATCCACTATTAATATAACGTGTACCTGGTGTACCATAGCCGGTACAGTGTACCCCTATGTCAATATTGTGACCTCCATACCGGTCAGACCTCATATAGCAAGGTAATGATATTGTGGCTCCAGACCCTATCCACAACCCTCAACACAATCCACTATTAATATAATGAGTACCTGGTGTACCATAGCCGGTACAGTGTACCCCTATGTCAATATTGTGACCTCCATACCGGTCAGACGTCATATAGCAAGCTAATGATATTGTGGCTCCAGACCCTATCCTCAACCCTCAACACAATCCACTATTAATATAACGAGTACCTGGTGTACCATAGCCGGTACAGTGTACCCCTATGTCAATATTGTGACCTCCATACCGGTCAGACCTCATTTGGGAAGCTAATGATATTGTGGCTCCAGACCCTATCCCCATCCCTCAACACAATCCACTATTAATATAATGAGTACCTGCTGTACCATAGCCGGTACAGTGTACCCCTATGTCAATATTGTGACCTCCATACTGGTCAGACCTCATATAGCATGCTAATGATAATGTGGCTCCAGACACTATCTACAACCCTCAACACAATCCACTATTAATATAATGAGTACCTGGTGTACCATAGCCGGTACAGTGTACCCCTATGTCAATATTGTGACCTCCATACCGGTCAGACCTCATATAGCAAGCTAATAATAATGTGGCTCCAGACCCTATCCACAACCCTCAACACAATTCACTATTAATATAACGTGTACCTGGTGTACCATAGCCGGTACAGTGCACCCCTATGTCAATATTGTGACCTCCATACCGGTCAGACCTCATATAGCAAGCTAATGATATTGTGGCTCCAGACACTATCTACAACCCTCAACAGAATCCACTATTAATATAATGTGTACCTGGTGTACCATAGCCGGTACAGTGTACCCCTATGTCAATATTGTGACCTCCATACCGGTCAGACCTCATATAGCAAGCTAATGATATTGTGGCTCCAGGCCCTATCCACAACCCTCAACACAATCCACTATTAATATAACGAGTACCTGGTGTACCATAGCCGGTACAGTGTACCCCTATGTCAATATTGTGACCTCCATACCGGTCAGACCTCATTTAGCAAGCTTATGATATTGTGGTTCCAGACCCTATCCACAACCCTCAACACAATCCACTATTAATATAACAAGTACCTGGTGTACCATAGCCGGTACAGTGTACCCCTATGTCAATATTGTGACTTCCATACCGGTCAGACCTCATAAAGCAAGCTAATGATATTGTGGCTCCAGACCCTATCCCCATCCCTCAACACAATCCACTATTAATATAACGAGTACCTGGTGTACCATAGCCGGTACAGTGTACCCCTATGTCAATATTGTGACCTCCATACCGGTCAGACCTCATATAGCATGCTAATGATATTGTGGCACCAGACCCTATCCACAACCCTCAACACAATCCACTATTAATATAACGAGTACCTGGTGTACCATAGCCGGTACAGTGTACCCCTATGTCAATATTGTGACCTCCATACCGGTCAGACCTCATATAGCAACCTAATGATATTGTGGCTCCAAACCCTATCACCAACCCTCAACACAATCCACTATTAATATAATGAGTACCTGGTGTACCATAGCCGGTACAGTGTACCCCTATGTCAATATTGTGACCTCCATACCGGTCAGACCTCGAATAGCAAGCTAATGATATTGTGGCTCCAGGCCCTATCCTCAACCCTCAACACAATCCACTATTAATATAACGAGTACCTGGTGTACCATAGCCGGTACAGTGTACCCCTATGTCAATATTGTGACCTCCATACCGATCAAACCTCATTTGGTAAGCTAATGATAATGTGGCTCCAGGCCCTAACCACAACCCTCAACACAATCCACTATTAATATAACGAGTACCTGGTGTACCATAGCCGGTACAGTGTACCCCTATGTCAATATTGTGACCTCCATACCGGTCAGACCTCATTTAATGAGCTAATGATATTGTGGCTCCAGACCCTATCCCCAACCTTCAACACAATCCACTATTAATATAACGAGTACCTGGTGTACCATAGCCGGTACAGTGTACCCCTATGTCAATATTGTGACCTCCATACCGGTCAGACCTCATATAGCATGCTAATGATATTGTGGCACCAGACCCTATCCACAACCCTCAACACAATCCACTATTAATATAACGTGTACCTGGTGTACCATAGCCGGTACAGTGTACCCCTATGTCAATATTGTGACCTCCATACCGGTCAGACCTCATATAGCAACCTAATGATATTGTGGCTCCAGGCTCTATCCACAACCCTCAACACAATCCACTATTAATACAACGAGTACCTGGTGTACCATAGCCGGTACAGTGTACCCCTATGTCAATATTGTGACCTCCATACCGGTCAGACCTAATTTAATAAGCTAATGATAATGTGGCTCCAGACCCTATCAACAACCCTCAACACAATCCACTATTAATATAATGAGTACCTGGTGTACCATAGCCGGTACAGTGTACCCCTATGTAAATATTGTGACCTCCATACCGGTCAGACCTCATATAGCAACCTAATGATATTGTGGCTCCAAACCCTATCACCAACCCTCAACACAATCCACTATTAATATAATGAGTACCTGGTGTACCATAGCGGGTACAGTGTACCCCTATGTCAATATTGTGACCTCCATACCGGTCAGACGTCATATAGCAAGCTAATGATATTGTGGCTCCAGGCCCTATCCACAACCCTCAACACAATCCACTATTAATATAACGAGTACCTGGTGTACCATAGCCGGTACAGTGTACCCCTATGTCAATATTGTGACCTCCATACCGGTCAGACCTCATTTAGCAAGCTTATGATATTGTGGCTCCAGACCCTATCCCCAACCCTCAACACAATCCACTATTAATATAACGAGTACCTGGTGTACCATAGCCGGTACAGTGTACCCCTATGTCAATATTGTGACCTCCATACCGGTCAGACCTTATATAGCAAGCCAATGATATTGTGGTTCCAGACCCTATCCACATTCCTCAACACAATCCACTATTAATATAACGAGTACCTGGTGTACCATAGCCGGTACAGTGTACCCCTATGTCAATATTGTGACCTCCATACCGGTCAGACCTCATATAGCATGCTAATGATATTGTGGCGCCAAACCCTATCCACAACCCTCAACACAATCCACTATTAATATAACGAGTACCTGGTGTACCATAGCCGGTACAGTGTACCCCTATGTCAATATTGTGACCTCCATACCGGTCAGACCTTATTTAGCAAGCTAATGATAATGTGGCTCCAGATCCTATCCCCAACCCTCAACACAATCCACTATTAATATAACGAGTACCTGGTGTACCATAGCCGGTACAGTGTACCCCTATGTCAATATTGTGACCTCCATACCGGCCAGACCTCATTTAGCAAGCTTATGATATTGTGGCTCCAGACCCTATCCACAACCCTCAACACAATCCACTATTAATATAACAAGTACCTGGTGTACCATAGCCGGTACAGTGTACCCCTATGTCAATATTGTGACCTCCATACCGGTCAGACGTCATATAGCAAGCTAATGATATTGTGGCTCCATGCTCTATCCACAACCCTCAACACAATCCACTATTAATATAACAAGTACCTGGTGTACCATAGCCGGTACAGTGTACCCCTATGTCAATATTGTGACCTCCATACCGGTCAGACCTCATAAAAGCTAATGATAATGTGGCTCCAGACCCTATCCCCATCCCTCAACACAATCCACTATTAATATAATGAGTACCTGGTGTACCATAGCCGGTACAGTGTACCCCTATGTCAATATTGTGACCTCCATACTGGTCAGACCTCATTTAATAAGCTAATGATAATGTGGCTCCAGACCCTATCCACAACCCTCAACACAATCCACTATTAATATAATGTGTACCTGGTGTACCATAGCCGGTACAGTGTACCCCTATGTCAATATTGTGACCTCCATACCGGTCAGACCTCATATAGCATGCTAATGATATTGTGGCACCAGACCCTATCCACAACCCTCAACACAATTCACTATTAATATAACGTGTACCTGGTGTACCATAGCCGGTACAGTGCACCCCTATGTCAATATTGTGACCTCCATACCGGTCAGACCTCATATAACAAACTAATGATATTGTGGCTCCAAACCCTATCCACAACCCTCAACACAATCCACTATTAATATAACGAGTACCTGGTGTACCATAGCCGGTACAGTGTACCCCTATGTCAATATTGTCACCTCCATACCGGTCAGACCTCATATAGCAAGCTAATGATAATTTGGCTCCAGGCCCTAACCACAACCCTCAACACAATCCACTATTAATATAACGAGTACCTGGTGTACCATGGCCGGTACAGTGTACCCCTATGTCAATATTGTGACCTCCATACCGGTCAGACCTCATTTAGCAAGCTTATGATATTGTGGTTCCAGACCCTATCCACAACCCTCAACACAATCCACTATTAATATAACAAGTACCTGGTGTACCATAGCCGGTACAGTGTACCCCTATGTCAATATTGTGACTTCCATACCGGTCAGACCTCATAAAGCAAGCTAATGATATTGTGGCTCCAGACCCTATCCCCATCCCTCAACACAATCCACTATTAATATAACGAGTACCTGGTGTACCATAGCCGGTACAGTGTACCCCTATGTCAATATTGTGACCTCCATACCGGTCAGACCTCATATAGCATGCTAATGATATTGTGGCACCAGACCCTATCCACAACCCTCAACACAATCCACTATTAATATAACGTGTACCTGGTGTACCATAGCCGGTACAGTGTACCCCTATGTCAATATTGTGACCTCCATACCGGTCAGACCTCATATAGCAACCTAATGATATTGTGGCTCCAAACCCTATCACCAACCCTCAACACAATCCACTATTAATATAATGAGTACCTGGTGTACCATAGCCGGTACAGTGTACCCCTATGTCAATATTGTGCCCTCCATACCGGTCAGACCTCATTTAATAAGCTAATGATAATGTGGCTCCAGACCCTATCCTCCACCCTCAACACAATCCACTATTAATATAACGAGTACCTGGTGTACCATAGCCGGTACAGTGTACCCCTATGTCAATATTGTGCCCTCCATACCGGTCAGACCTCATTTAATAAGCTAATGATAATGTGGCTCCAGACCCTATCCATAACCCTCAACACAATCCACTATTAATATAATGAGTACCTGGTGTACCATAGCCGGTACAGTGTACCCCTATGTCAATATTGTGACCTCCATACCGGTCAGACCTCATTTAATGAGCTAGTGATAATGTGGCTCCAGACCCTATCCCCAACCTTCAACACAATCCACTATTAATATAACGAGTACCTGGTGTACCATAGCCGGTACAGTGTACCCCTATGTCAATATTGTGACCTCCATACCGGTCAGACCTCATATAGCAAGCTAATGATAATGTGGCTCCAGATCCTATCCCCAACCCTCAACACAATCCACTATTAATATAACGAGTACCTGGTGTACCATAGCCGGTACAGTGTACCCCTATGTCAATATTGTGACCTCCATACCGGCCAGACCTCATTTAGCAAGCTTATGATATTGTGGCTCCAGACCCTATCCACAACCCTCAACACAATCCACTATTAATATAACAAGTACCTGGTGTACCATAGCCGGTACAGTGTACCCCTATGTCAATATTGTGACCTCCATACCGGTCAGACGTCATATAGCAAGCTAATGATATTGTGGCTCCATGCTCTATCCACAACCCTCAACACAATCCACTATTAATATAACAAGTACCTGGTGTACCATAGCCGGTACAGTGTACCCCTATGTCAATATTGTGACCTCCATACCGGTCAGACCTCATTTAATAAGCTAATGATAATGTGGCTCCAGACCCTATCCCCACATCCCTCAACACAATCCACTATTAATATAATGAGTACCTGGTGTACCATAGCCGGTACAGTGTACCCCTATGTCAATATTGTGACCTCCATACTGATCAGACCTCATTTAATAAGCTAATGATAAGTGGCTCCAGACCCTATCCACAACCCTCAACAGAATCCACTATTAATATAATGTGTACCTGGTGTACCATAGCCGGTACAGTGTACCCCTATGTCAATATTGTGACCTCCATACCGGTCAGACCTCATATAGCATGCTAATGATATTGTGGCTCCAGACCCTATCCACAACCCTCAACACAATTCACTATTAATATAACGTGTACCTGGTGTACCATAGCCGGTACAGTGCACCCCTATGTCAATATTGTGACCTCCATACCGGTCAGACCTCATATAGCAAGCTAATGATATTGTGGCTCCAAACCCTATCCCCAACCCTCAACACAATCCACTATTAATATAATGAGTACCTGGTGTACCATAGGCGGTACAGTGTACCCCTATGTCAATATTGTCACCTCCATACCGGTCAGACGTCATATAGCAAGCTAATGATATTGTGGCTCCAGGCCCTATCCACAACCCTCAACACAATCCACTATTAATATAACGAGTACCTGGTGTACCATAGCCGGTACAGTGTACCCCTATGTCAATATTGTGACCTCCATACCGGTCAGACCTCATTTAGCAAGCTTATGATATTGTGGTTCCAGACCCTATCCACAACCCTCAACACAATCCACTATTAATATAACAAGTACCTGGTGTACCATAGCCGGTACAGTGTACCCCTATGTCAATATTGTGACTTCCATACCGGTCAGACCTCATAAAGCAAGCTAATGATATTGTGGCTCCAGACCCTATCCCCATCCCTCAACACAATCCACTATTAATATAACGAGTACCTGGTGTACCATAGCCGGTACAGTGTACCCCTATGTCAATATTGTGACCTCCATACCGGTCAGACCTCATATAGCATGCTAATGATATTGTGGCACCAGACCCTATCCACAACCCTCAACACAATCCACTATTAATATAACGTGTACCTGGTGTACCATAGCCGGTACAGTGTACCCCTATGTCAATATTGTGACCTCCATACCGGTCAGACCTCATATAGCAACCTAATGATATTGTGGCTCCAAACCCTATCACCAACCCTCAACACAATCCACTATTAATATAATGAGTACCTGGTGTACCATAGCCGGTACAGTGTACCCCTATGTCAATATTGTGCCCTCCATACCGGTCAGACCTCATTTATAAGCTAATGATAATGTGGCTCCAGACCCTATCCTCCACCCTCAACACAATCCACTATTAATATAACGAGTACCTGGTGTACCATAGCCGGTACAGTGTACCCCTATGTCAATATTGTGCCCTCCATACCGGTCAGACCTCATTTAATAAGCTAATGATAATGTGGCTCCAGACCCTATCCATAACCCTCAACACAATCCACTATTAATATAATGAGTACCTGGTGTACCATAGCCGGTACAGTGTACCCCTATGTCAATATTGTGACCTCCATACCGGTCAGACCTCATTTAATGAGCTAGTGATAATGTGGCTCCAGACCCTATCCCCAACCTTCAACACAATCCACTATTAATATAACGAGTACCTGGTGTACCATAGCCGGTACAGTGTACCCCTATGTCAATATTGTGACCTCCATACCGGTCAGACCTCATATAGCATGCTAATGATATTGTGGCACCAGACCCTATCCACAACCCTCAACACAATCCACTATTAATATAACGTGTACCTGGTGTACCATAGCCGGTACAGTGTACCCCTATGTCAATATTGTGACCTCCATACCGGTCAGACCTCATATAGCAACCTAATGATATTGTGGCTCCAAACCCTATCACCAACCCTCAACACAATCCACTATTTATATAATGAGTACCTGGTGTACCATAGCGGGTACAGTGTACCCCTATGTCAATATTGTGACCTCCATACCGGTCAGACGTCATATAGCAAGCTAATGATATTGTGGCTCCAGGCCCTATCCTCCACCCTCAACACAATCCACTATTAATATAACGAGTACCTGGTGTACCATAGCCGGTACAGTGTACCCCTATGTCAATATTGTGCCCTCCATACCGGTCAGACCTCATTTAATAAGCTAATGATAATGTGGCTCCAGACCCTATCCACAACCCTCAACACAATCCACTATTAATATAATGAGTACCTGGTGTACCATAGCCGGTACAGTGTACCCCTATGTCAATATTGTGACCTCCATACCGGTCAGACCTCATTTAATGAGCTAATGATAATGTGGCTCCAGACCCTATCCCCAACCTTCAACACAATCCACTATTAATATAATGAGTACCTGGTGTACCATAGCCGGTACAGTGTACCCCTATGTCAATATTGTGATCTCCATACCGGCCAGACCTCATTTAGCAAGGTTATGATATTGTGGCTCCAGACCCTATCCACAACCCTCAACACAATCCACTATTAATATAACAAGTACCTGGTGTACCATAGCCGGTACAGTGTACCCCTATGTCAATATTGTGACCTCCATACCGGTCAGACGTCATATAGCAAGCTAATGATATTGTGGCTCCAGGCTCTATCCACAACCCTCAACACAATCCACTATTAATATAACGAGTACCTGGTGTACCATAGCCGGTACAGTGTACCCCTATGTCAATATTGTGACCTCCATACCGGTCAGACCTCATTTAAGAAGCTAATGATAATGTGGCTCCAGACCCTATCCCCAACCCTCAACACAATCCACTATTAATATAATGAGTACCTGGTGTACCATAGCCGGTACAGTGTACCCCTATGTCAATATTGTGACCTCCATACCGGTCAGACCTCATTTAATAACCTAATGATAATGTGGCTCCAGACCCTATCCCCAACCTTCAACACAATCCACTATTAATATAATGAGTACCTGGTGTACCATTGCCGGTACAGTGTACCCCTATGTCAATATTATGACCTCCATACCGGTCAGACCTCATTTAGCAAGCTAATGATATTGTGGCTCCAGACCCTATCCACAACCCTCAACACAATCCACTATTAATATAACTAGTACCTGGTGTACCATAGCCGGTACAGTGTACCCCTATGTCAATATTGTGACTTCCATACCGGTCAGACCTCATAAAGCAAGCTAATGATATTGTGGCCCCAGACCCTATCCTCAACCCTCAACAAAATCCACTATTAATATAACGAGTACCTGGTGTACCATAGTCGGTACAGTGTACCCCTATGTCAATATTGTGACCTCCATACCGGTCAGACCTTATATAGCAAGCCAATGATATTGTGGTTCCAGACCCTATCCACATTCCTCAACACAATCCACTATTAATATAACGAGTACCTGGTGTACCATAGCTGGTACAGTGTACCCCTTTGTCAATATTGTGACCTCCATACCGGTCAGACCTCATATAGCATGCTAATGATATCATGGCACCAGACCCTATCCACAACCCTCAACACAATCCACTATTAATATAACTTGTACCTGGTGTACCATAGCCGGTACAGTGTACCCCTATGTCAATATTGTGACCTCCATACCGGTCAGACGACATATAGCAAGCTAATGATATTTTGGCTCCAGGCCCTATCCACAACCCTCAACACAATCCACTATTAATATAACGAGTACCTGGTGTACCATAGCCGATACAGTGTACCCCTATGTCAATATTGTGACCTCCATACCGGCCAGACCTCATTTAGCAAGCTTATGATATTGTGGCTCCAGACCCTATCCACAACCCTCAACACAATCCACTATTAATATAACAAGTACCTGGTGTACCATAGCCGGTACAGTGTACCCCTATGTCAATATTGTGACCTCCATACCGGTCAGACGTCATATAGCAAGCTAATGATATTGTGGCTCCAGGCTCTATCCACAGCCCTCAACACAATCCACTATTAATATAACGAGTACCTGGTGTACCATAGCCGGTACAGTGTACCCCTATGTCAATATTGTGACCTCCATACCGGTCAGACCTCATTTAATAAGCTAATGATAATGTGGCTCCAGACCCTATCCCCAACCCTCAACACAATCCACTATTAATATAATGAGTACCTGGTGTACCATAGCCGGTACAGTGTACCCCTATGTCAAAATTGTGACCTCCATACCGGTCAGACCTCATATACCAAGCTAGTGATATTGTGGCTCCAGACCCTATCCCAAACCCTCAACACAATCCACTATTAATATGACGAGTACCTGGTGTACCATCGCCGGTACAGTGTACCCCTATGTCAATATTGTGACCTCCATACCGGTCAGACCTCATATAGCAAGCTAATGATATTGTGGCTCCAGACCCTATCCACAACCCTCAACACAATCCACTGTTAATATAACGAGTACTTGGTGTACCATAGCCGGTGCAGTGTACCCCTATTTCAATATTGTGACCTCCATACCGGTCAGACCTTATATAGCAAGCTTATGATATTGTGGCTCCAGACCCTATCCCCAACCCTCAACACAATCCACTATTAATGTAAAGTGTACCTTGTGTACCATAGCCGGTACAGTGTACCCCTATTTCAATATTGTGACCTCCATACCGGTCAGACCTCATATAGCAAGCTAATTATATTGTGGCTCCAGACCCTATCCACAGCCCTCAACACAATCCACTATTAATATAACGAGTACCTGGTGTACCATAGCCGGTACAGTGTACCCCTATTTCAATATTGTGACCTCCATACCGGTTAGACCTTACATAGCAAGCTAATGATATTGTGGCTCCAGACCCTATGGACGTTTACATTGTGTTGCCAAATATCAAACATTAACTTGTCATTATGTAGACTAGCAATGTTTTATTTATATTGTTCTTGTGTGTTCAATACAAGTTTCATTATCACTGTATTTAATTCATATTTTGGCACGTGTCAAAGATATAAACAAACAATGTATTCCATAGGTTATGAAACACGTTTTGTATTTACTAAACATACGTTGTGGACGTGTTAACAGTATGTTTGGTAATGTCATTAAGTATGTTATATTAGAACCTCTTAAAAACGTTGATATGACATTTTGTTAGAAACCATTGTAATAGTACTACACCTCTATATATTATAAGTGCCAAACGTGTTAGCAGTAGATGTCGTAGTAGTAGTTGTAGATGTGATATGTTAGTATTAATATAACAAAACGTTTAACTTTTACTCTACATACCGTATATAATATACACGGATTTTTTTTTTGTGTTTTTTTTTTTTTTGTAGTGAAAATACATTCAATAATACCAAAAAGACAAGTTTTTTACACGTGTATTATACAACCTTCCTACTTAGGTTCCTTTTTACGTGTTCACAACATCACAATAGACGTGTCTTTGATATTGCCAAAAAACAAAAACAAAAAAATTAACGTTGCCATTATATAGACTACAGACGTTAAATTTACATTTGTCTTGTTCGTTCAATACCCGTCGCATTATCACATTATGTCATTCCTATTTTGGCACGTGCCGAAGAAGAAAATAATGTATCCCATAAGTTATGACACACGATTTGTAGTTACTAACTTAGAATGTTGTGACAACGTGTTTACACTATGTGAAGTTAGGTCAATAATGGTGTCATTAAAACATTATAAAAACGTCTTTAGACGTAATTTCAGAAACGTTGTGATATAACCACACCAGCAGAAGTGTCAAACGTTGTACACACGTAACCTGTTTATTGGGCAAGTTGACATGCTCATAGATACATATACAGATAGACAAACAGACCCATTCCTGTATGCATGCACCCACACACCTATGCAAGCATGTACACAGAGACACAGACACAAACATAAACACAAAAACAGACACAACTACAGACATAAACAGACATAAACACAAAATCATGCACAAATACAGACATTAACACAAACATAGACACAAACACAGACACAGGCACATACACAGAGACACAGACACACACACACAAAAGGATTAGCTGGGACCATCTCGGTGTAATCAACATACACCAAAGGACCCCACCCCCACACACACACACACACACACACACACACACACATCTCATCTCCGGGGTTAAGGGGAGGTTTTTAGTGTGTTTCCTAGACTTCCATCAAGCTTGAAATTATACCCCCTTGACCCCCTTTCAAGATAAATTTGTAAATTTTTCGGTAGAAAAATTTCCCGGCCGAAGGCCGGTTCCTCTTAAAATACAGGCTCGCTATCGCTCGCCAGGAAAAAATCGACACCTAAATGGGACAAAAGGTCTTAAAAGTGACATAAATGGGGTGCATGTTCTTAAAATCGCCAAACTAATGGGGCGAACGTCGTCTTAAAAATCGTCAAAGCAAGCAATGGGGCGCTAAACATGAGGGAGGACAGGGGTTAAAGGAAAAAAATTCCGTCAAGTGAAATCTACCATGATCGTAACCCCCTGCTTTAGTATTATTCAACGTCTCAAGGGAAGGGTTATGTCTGTTCCTTATTTATCTAATATTTAGCGAGTCTGAAATGTTAAGAGGAACCGGCCGAAAAATGTACAGAATTATCTTGAAAGGGGGTTAGGGGGGGGGGGGGGGGTTCTGAGCTTGATGGAGGTCTAGCGGGGAAACTCAAAAATAAATACATATATAGGCCACCGAAAACACCAGGGGGGGGGGGACAACCTACCCCCCTTAGCATTTGAATATAGAAGACCTTGTGGCAGAGGATGCCTTTTGTTTTTATTCACGAGAAATTAACCTGTACAAATAGAAAAAATTGCGGTGTTCGAGTATTGGTGATGAGGATGATGTCAACAGACCCCCGTCCAGTGAGAAGAGAGATCGCAATACGGGGTAAAGTAATTTCACTCCACGTTGTCTTTGGTCTGCGGACGGAAGAAGAGTATAGTTGGTTGGTGTTATAGCCGATGTGGATGTAGTCTCGTGTGTGGTGTGTGTGTTGGTGTTGTGGTGTGTGTGTGTGTGTGTGTGGTTAATTAGTAATATATCATAATGCTTGACTGAGAACAAAGGTATTGTGTGTGTGTGTTTGTGAGAGAGACAGAGAGAGAGAGAATAGGGTCGGGGAGGGGGGGAAGGGAGGTACATCAGAGAATGGAGAGGTTATGCAAAAACGTCTAGACTAAATAGAGCAAGTATAGAGATAACAGAGAGCGTATTCCAACTGTGAACCGGGAAGAGAGTGAGATAAACCAAGAGAGAGAGAGAGAGATCCCCGTCCCAGCCTGAGTTTATTTATCTTTTGTTTGGGTCTATTAATTAATATCTTCCTTTATTTTTTAGTTTCCTCGCTAGACCTCCATCAAGCTAAGAAAACCTCCCCCTAGACCCCCCCCCCCCCCGCCTTCTAGATAAATATGTAAATTTTTCGGTCGAAAAATGTCCTGACCGAAGGCCGATTCTGTGGGAAATATTATCCCACAGCGGATAATGTTAGTTAACCTATAAATGTTCGCATAATATCAATAATGTGGGGTAATTAACATCTTTCCTTTAATATTCTCAAGCATAAAAATTCCTACATATATTTAAATAACACTCTATATCCAAAAAATATAGTTTACATATATCCATAAATATTAGTTTGAGCCATCTATCTAAGAAGATACTCAAACTTAACATACAATATATAAATAATGTTCAACTGTTCGAGCCATCTAAAAAGATACTCGAATGAATTAATGATCACGCTATAAATAAAAGGAATCCGAGTTTACGAAGTTCACGAAGCAACTGTACGTATTATTGCGAGTCCGAACGAGATAGCTAAAAATAGATTGTAAGCTCTCGAAGCAGTGAACTGAAAATTACCGGGCATAATTTACCGAGCATAACGGCAGTTGCTATCACGACACCGACACCGTGGATACTACACCTCTCAAGTTAATGTTCGTCTAGCCTACGGTATTATATCTATAGTGATTGCCTGGGTAAAAGTGTTAACATATAACTTCATAATAGTGACACGTGTCAACGGAATCTACCCAGACAACACATCGCAGTGACAACGATAATTATAACGCTCGTGCGGTTTCCGAGGATAAAGTATCCGTTTATTTACCGGCTGGCCAGTTAGTTAGTTAGTTAGTTAATTCTTTATTTCATAAAAGGTTACATGGTAACATTTTACATATATACAGTGTATAAAATTTCATCCTACCACAAGGTGGGTTCATTATTTTGAACATACAGTATCCGTGACTTAATGGCATCTATGTCATTTTCCATCATGCTTTCAATGTTATACTCTGAACGTAGTACAGACTTGGCTTCGTTGCCAGGAACAGATCCTCGGACACATTTAACAGACATTATCTTAAATATTTGCAGGGATTACTAATTATTTTATAACTAAACCTGATTCTCTGCCAATTTATAAAATTATTAAACGTCATTAGTCCTGCAAGGTGACATGCCTTATGGTTGCTCTCCCAGTATCTTAGCTTCATCATTTTCTTTATTGCTTTATGGAAGCCTATTGCAATTGTTTCAATGGGACATAACATTTCTTATTACAGAACCACAATTCTGATCCATAAAAATTCATACAATAACTATAATGTGGAGAAGGAGTCTAGACACTGGTGACATACCAGATAGCTTGAAAAACGCAATAATTGCCCCACTGCATAAAGGAGGGAGTAAAGCACTACCAAAAAACTACCGCCCGGTAGCTCTAACCTCTCACATCATTAAAGTTTTCCAACGAGTCCTGCGAAGAAAAATTTCAACATTCATGGAGACAAATGAACTACACAACACCGGTCAACATGGGTTCAGAGCGGGAAGATCATGTCTCTCACAACTTTTGGAACACTATGACAAAATTCTTAAAGCGCTAGAAGAAAAGAAAAACGTGGATGTCATTTACACCGATTTTGCTAAGGCATTTGATAAATGTGACCATGGTATAATAGCCCACAAACTGAAAGCAAAAGGTATAGCTGGGAAAATCGGACGGTGGATATACAATTTCCTCGTTAACCGAAAACAATCAGTAGCAGTAAACCAAGTCACATCTGAGCCTTCGGATGTCAAAAGCTCAGTGCCCCAAGGAACAGTGCTAGCGCCCCTTCTGTTCCTCATACTAATTTGCAACATAGATACCAACACCAGACACAGTATGGTGTCGTCTTTTGCTGATGACACAAAATTAAGCAAGATAGTAAACACACAAGAAGACACGGGCCGACTGCAGGAAGACATGAATGTAGTGTTCCAGTGGACCAGGGAAAACAACATGCAATTCAATGAGGAAAAATTCTAATTAATACGGTACGGAGATAATAATGGTGTTAAAGAAATTACAAATTACTTAACAGAATCTAACCACATAATAGAACGGAAAGACAGTGTGAAAGACCTTGGGGTATTAATGTCTGAAACTATGGGTTTCAAAGTACATAACCAGGTCAAAGTGGCGGCTGCGAAACGTTTAACAGGTTGGATTCTGCGTACTTTTAAAACACGCGGTGAATTACCTATGATAACGCTCTTCAAATCTCTAGTGCTACCGCGGCTTGAATACTGTAGCGTATTAACATCCCCATACAAAGCAGGTGAAATAAATGAGGAGAGAGTGTACAAAGAAATTTCACTTCGCATATAAGTTCGATAAAACATCTACACTATTGGGAGCGTTTAAGAGCACTGAATCTGTACTCACTGGAACGTAGAAGAGAACGTTACCTAATAATATACACATGAAAATCGCAGAGGGTTTAGTACCAAACCTACATACTCCGATAGTCATGAAATTCAGTGATAGGAGAGGCTGGGAATGCGAAATCCCCCGGATGAATAACAGGGGTGCTATGGGCTCTCTGCGAGAGGGCTGGTTATCACACAGAGGCCCACGTCTCTTCAACAAACTCCCACGGCGAGTAAGAGACATGAGGGACATCTCGTTAGACAACTTCAAGAGAGCCCTAGATGTCGAACTGCAAAAAGAGCCAGACGAGCCCATCCTCGCAAGGGAGCGAGCTGTCGCTTCAAACAGTCTACTGCACCAAATCACCACCCATAACGAGGGGCGTCGCGCTCCTTGGTGCCGCTAGAAGAGCGGCGAACACATCTAAAGGTAAAGGTATCTAAAGGTAACTCTGGAATAATTTACTAATACATTACAGCTAACGCTAGAAAATTTCCGCAAAAGGCAATTGAATTCGTTATAAAACTTATTCCTGCATCTTATTATGTCTTTGTCATTATGCAAATTGCAATCTATTACAAAGCCAAGATATCTACATTCGTGTACAACTTCTAACTTACTTTCATATAAATATAAAATCGGATCCTTGACATTATCGTGTTTGTGCTTAAAATACATACAAACGGACTTATTTGGATTAATTTCAATATCAATTGCCTTTGCTTCATTTTCAATTATGTTCAATAATTCTTGTAAACCTGATGAAGAAGGAGAAAGCAGAACCAAGTCATCGGCATAAGCAATTATGTTGCTAGATCTGTTACCTAACTTGCAGCCCGTACTACTCTCAGATACTTTTTCTATCATGTCATTAATGTAAATATTAAATAGAACTGTTGACAGAATACCACCTTGTCTCACTCCATTTTTAATTTTCCAAGGATCTGATACTGCATCTTTATGCTTAGTAGCTACGCTTTGATTTCCTATATAAGAAATATAAAATATTTACATAAAAAATAGGAATATTTAATTTTAAAAGCTTATGAATAAGCTTAAAATGATTAACTTTATCAAAAGCTTTCTTCAGATCTATAAAAGAGGCATATACATTTGAGCTTAAAGAATGATATCTTAAAATGGTTTCCTTTACAACTAAGCATGCTGTAGACGTAGAGTGATTCACTCTAAATCCATGCTGTCTGTCATTAAAACTCACATATCGTTCAATATGGTATTTTAAACAATACTCAAACAGTTTGAGGAACACTGAGGATGATACAATTGGTCTGAAATTTTCTATATCACTCTGATCTTTGAATTTATCCTTTAGTTAGGTATTTTAGGGTATCTTTTAGGAGGGCGTTACGAGGCATACCCTCCAAAAAACAAAAGTAAGTTTTGTATATTGCGCTAACTTTTCTTTTGTTACAATAATTGATCGACCTTGCTATCTAAATATAATTACGATTGAAACTATTAACAGGCATAAGGTAGACCGGAAATTAATTAATATTTATTATCTTTATTACAGAATTACTTGTTTGCCGGATCCAACCGAACCGTAAGTTAATATAGAACTTGTTATTGTAAAGCCCGAATAATAGTTGTGTGTGAAGGTTGCTGATCATCGAGGGGCGATTAGGGCGGTCGCTACAGTTAACATTTCATTACAGATGGTCCTTCGAACCGGATTTACTTTAATTGCTTGTCGTTTATGTTGATATGAGTACCGGTAAATCTAAATTAGTTTCAATTGTAGGACATAGTTTAGTACCACGATCTATCGGGCCGGTTAGCGGTTCTGAAATACGTATTTTTCGTTCACCGGGCGCCAAAGTTTCCTGCTTTGAATCAAATCAAACTCTTGCTAGCGTTCTTGATTGGTCTCATGATCTTACTATTTTATTTCTGGGCGGTAATGATATAAATGACAACTGCGTGCCATCCAACGTTGCTAATGATCTCCGATACGTTATAGACCAAATTCAAAGTCATTGTAATTCACATATCGCTGTTGTATTGATCGAGAATCGTAATCCTCCCGCTAATAATCGATTCAATGTCACATCAGCCAATTATAAACGAATCGTCAATAACATCAATAATAGGCTGAAGAGATTTTATAAGAACAGGAACCACGTGAGATTTTTTAGTGTGGGGGCAAAACCCTTTCAAAACACAACCGATGGGGTACACTTTGACGACGAGACTAAGAGTCACTTAATTCATAAATTCCGCAATACCATCAGACATTTCCTCGATCATAACTAACAAGATTACCTACAACCATGGAAGCAGCTAAACGATCACTCACAGCTTATAAGGGACACCTCACGAGAGCTATTCAAAACTGTGAACAACTTCTCAAAGAAACAACCGTGGATTTGGTAGAAGTAGAGCGAACTATAGACCGTTTGGTGTCAAAGTGGAACAATTATGAAGAAGGCTACACTAAATTAGAGGCTCTACTAATTGAGAGTGAAACTAAGGAAGATGTCATCGATAAAATGCAAGCAGAGTATTATAAACATGAAGCGGACTATCAAGATCACATAGTCAAGCTAAGAACAGCTGTTGCCGCTAAACCTGCGCAGAACTCCACAACTCCATCACGCGGCACAGATAGTAACCAAGGTAGTGTAGCGGTAGTGAAGCCTAAGCTTCCATGCATCAAAATCCCCGTTTTTTCTGGAGACATCACAGAGTACGAGGCTTTTATAGATCAATTTCAGGCGCAAATAGGCAGCCGCTCAGATTTAGAGCCCGTTACAAAACTCCAGTATTTGAAATCTCATTTAAAGGGCAGAGCATTGGATCTTATTGAAGGTTATAGCTCCGTCACAGCCAACTACCAGAGTGCGCTTGACTCTCTGAAAGATACATACGGAGACGAAGAAAGGATAAAACACTGTCTGTTACATACGATAGTTAGCTTGAATTCACCAAAACATGACAGAGGAGATCTTGAGACATTCAGAATAGCAATGTTAAACTTAACCAGAAGCCTTAGTAATAAACACGATTACACCTGCTGTGAATGGATAACCTCATCTTTATTCCAACATAAACTACCAAGCGCAACCATCAGGCAGTTATATCTAAAGTATGAGACAAACTACTTTACCATAGCTCAGATCAATGAAGGCTTAAGAGATCTTGTATCACACATGGAAACAGAATCTCAAGCAAAGGCAAGTAGGAGTGTAAAGCAGGATACTCAGTGGAAAAGACCATTGGAACCTACTACAACACCGAATCAAGAACCAAGCCGAAGGCAAAACCAGAACCTTCATGCATATTTTGTGGTGGATCACACAGAAACGCACAGTGCTCTAAATACGCCACTGGGACTGGAAGAATCCAGCGGCTAAAAGAACTCAAACTCTGCACAAGATGTATGGGAACTCATTCCATCAAATCTTGTAACACCAGGCTACAAATCTGCCGTAGGTGTCAGAAGGGTGTACATCACACCAATTTATGTAAATCATTTGATAAATCAAACCAACAGACTAGTCAGAGGGTGAACACTTCATCCATTGAGTATATAGCTCCACCTAAACAAAGTAATTCATCCACATCCAATGTAGCGCACATAAATGTTACTACGGGTTCAACAATATCTAGATTCTCCGGAGTGGCTCTGTCAACGGGATTAGCAAATCTAGAACATGGTGGAAACGAAAGGGAGGTTAGACTGTTCTTTGATAGCGGTTCACAGAAATCTGTTATAACTAGAAGCCTTGTAAATCAGACAAAATTACCCTTAAAGACGTTTGTGAAGATGACTCTTAACCCGGGAACTACAGGGAGACTCTTAAGAGTTCCCCCGGCGGACTGCGGGGAGACTCTTATGAGTGAGTGAAAACAAAAATCAACTTTGAAAAAAAATCTCAGTCCTCTACCTCCCCTCCTTCCCCACTTTCCTCCTCTCCTTCAGTTATCACCTATTTTCCCTGTTATTCCCTTATTCTGAGGTATATTTTCATGCTAACATTAGCGAGTTGCAAGCAGGGTGTTGTCATCACTGATGGCAAGCGAGTGCAAGAGAGAGAGAGAGAGTATCGATCGACTGTGTCTCAGTGGCCTTGGGGGAAATTGGCGGGAAAGTAGCTTGCCTCACCCATACATTATACAACTCGCGGGCTATATCTCCGATTTTGACCATCCAAACGCTGTTTTCACTCGTTTTATTGTTGTTTCAGGTTAATACCTTTATAATCAACCCATAATAGGCGCATATGGATAAGTATTAATGCTATTAATGGCACAATGAATATTTTAGTGACGGAAACACCTCAAATACGTCAGCACAGGGGGACGTTTCCAATTAACCCCATGCGCACTTCAGAGGTTAATGGATTCATGGGCCAACCTGTTACCCAAAATTATGACAGTCAAACCAATAATAAAGGTGGGAAACCGGAGGAAAAGGATCACAGCAGTAGTAGTGGATGAGTTACCGCAAACCATTGTGACTGCTGGAATATCAGGAGCTATGGAACATTTAACCAGGAAAGGGATGAAACTAGCAGATACCATACCCCACAATGATCAAGTAGGACCTGTGGGTATACTAATTGGCGCAGATCACTACTATGATTTTATATCACGTCACACAGTTGTACGTGAAGGCATAAACCTGCTCAAATCTCTTGCTGGATATATACTAACAGGAAATATTCCTACTAAGTACAACACATTGAGTGGATCTAATCACGATACACAGAATATTATACCGGAGTCTGTCCTAGTGATGAGGATTACGGACCATATGGATCCACTTATTGGAGTGGAAACTCACCTTGAAGAAGAGACTGAGGTTCACAAACTATGGGATTTAGACACGTTGGGAATCAATGCCACAGACTCTATCCACAACCCTCAACACAATCCACAATTAATATAGTGAGTACCTGGTGTACCATAGCCGGTACAGTGTACCTCAGCATCACTAATATATGGCTCCAGACCCTATCCACAACCCTCAACTCAATCCACTATTATTATAACGAGTACCTGGTGTACCATAACCAGTACAGTGTACCTCTATGTCAATATTGTGACATCCATACCGGTCAGACCTTATATAGCAAGCTAATGATATTGTGGCTCCATACCCTATCCACAACCCTCAACACAATCCACAATTAATATAACGAGTACCTGGTGTACCATAGCCGGTACAGTGTACCCCTATGTCAATATTGTGACCTCCATACCGGTCAGACACCATATAGCAAGCTAATGATAGTGTGGCTCCAGACCCTATCCACAACCCTCAACACAATCCACTATTATTATAATGAGTAAATGAGTAAATAATGAGAAAAATATGTCCGGCTTCGCCGGTAGAAAAATCAAATCCGGCTAAGCCGGACATATTTTTCTACCGAAAAGTCAGATCGCTACTGCTCACTATCTTGAGGCTAGCAAGCGATAGCGAAGGCCGAATGGATATAATCCACTAAAATGGCAACATTACCCCTTGGACTGAGTGGCATTGTATATATCGTTAACTTAAATCGTGTAATAACTCCGTTATTATAAATACTCAACCTCATGTTAATAGAGTAATGTATTCTTATTTTTGTCTGATGAGTCCACCATATAATTTATGAAAAGCATTACTGGAACACCCTGTATAGCAAGATAATGATATTGTGGTTCCATACCCTATACACAACCCTCAACACAATCCACAATTAATATAACGAGTACCTGGTGTACCATAGCCGGTACAGTGTACCCCTATGTCAATATTGTGACCTCCATACCGGTCAGACACCATATAGAGGGCTAATGATAGTGTGGCTCCAGACCCTATCTAAAACCCTAAACACAATTCACTATCAATATAACGAGTACCTGGAGTACCATAGCCGGTAGAGTGTACCTCTATGTCAATATTGTGAATTCCATATCAGTCAGACTTCATATAGCAAGCTAATGATATTGTGGCTCCAGATCCTATCCACAACCCTCAACACAATCCACTATTATTATAATGAGTACCTGGTGTACCATAGCCGGTACAGTGTACCTCTATGTCAATATTGTGACCTCCATACCGGTCAGACCTCATTAAGCAAGGTAATGATATTGTGGCTCCAGACCCTATCCACAACCCTTAACACAATCCACTATTAATATAACGAGTACCTGGTGTACCATAGCCGGTACAGTGTACCTCTATGTCAATATTGTGACCACCATACCGGTCAGACTTCATATAGCAAGCTAATGATATTTTGGCTCCAGACCCTATCCACAACCCTCAAACCAATCCACTATTAATATAACGAGTACCTGGTGTACCATAGCCGGTACATTGTACCTCTATGTCAATATTGTGACCTCCATACCTGTCAGACCTCATATAGCAAGCTAATGATATTGTGGCTCCTGACCCTATCCACAACCCTCAACACAATCCACTATTAATATAACGAGTACCTGGTGTACCATAGCCGGTACAGTGTACCTCTATGTCAACAGTGTGACCTCCATACCGGTCAGACATTATATAGCAAGTTAATGATATTGTGGCTCTAGACCCAATCCACAACCCTCAACACAATCCACTATTAATATGACGAGTACCTGGTGTACCATAGCCGGTACAGTGTACCTCTATGTCAATATTGTGACCTCCATACCTGTCAGACCTCATATAGCATGCTAATGGTATTGTGGCTCCAGACCCTATCCACAACCCTCAACACAATCCACTATTAATATAATGACTAACTGGTGTACCATAGCCGGTACAGTGTACCTCTATGTCAATATTATGACCTCCATACCGGTCAGACCTCATATAGCAAGCTAATGATATTGTGGCTCCAGACCCTATCCACAACCTTCAACACAATCCACTATTAATATAATGAGTACCTGGTGTACCATAGCCGGTATAGTGTACCTCTATGTCAATATTGTGACCTCCATACCGGTCAGACACCATATAGCAAGCTAATGATAGTGTGGCTCCAGACCCTATCTAAAACCCTAAACACAATCCACTATCAATATAACGAGTACCTGGTGTACCATAGCCGGTATAGTGTACCTCTATGTCAATATTGTGACCTCCATATCAGTCAGACTTCATATAGCAAGCTAATGATATTGTGGCTCCAGATCCTATCCACAACCCTCAACACAATCCACTATTATTATAATGAGTACCTGGTGTACCATAGCCGGTACAGTGTACCTCTATGTCAATATTGTGACCTCCATACCGGTCAGACCTCATTAAGCAAGGTAATGATATTGTGGCTCCAGACCCTATCCACAACCCTTAACACAATCCACTATTAATATAACGAGTACCTGGTGTACCATAGCCGGTACAGTGTACCTCTATGTCAATATTGTGATCTCCATACAGGTCAGACCTTAAATAGTAAGCTAATTATATTGTGGCTCCAGACTCTATCCACAACCCTCAACACAATCCACAATTAATATAGTGAGTACCTGGTGTACCATAGCCGGTACAGTGTACCTCTATGTCAGTATTGTGACCTCCATACCGGTCAGACCTCATATAGCAAGCTAATTATATTGTGGCTCCAGACCCTATCCACAACCCTCAACTCAATCCACTATTATTATAACGAGTACCTGGTGTACCATAACCAGTACAGTGTACCTCTATGTCAATATTGTGACATCCATACCGGTCAGACCTCATATAGCAAGCTAATGATATTGTGGCTCCAGACCCTATCCACAACCCTCAACACAATCCACTATTAATATAACGAGTACCTGGTGTACCATAGCCGGTACAGTGTACCTCTATGTCAATATTGTGACCTCCATACCGGTCAGACCTTAAATAGTAAGATAATGATATTGTGGCTCCAGACCCTATCCACAACCCTCAACACAATCCACTATTAACCCTTTCCCTGCTGGTGATGTTCTGGAACGCATAGGCAATTTACAGCAATTCCCATGCTTTAAAAGTCTGTAAAAGCCGTAGAAATCGAGTGTCAGTGGGCGGGAGATTGAGGGACCTCCCTCCGACCCTCAGAGCAGCCAGCCGCTCACTGAGGGAGACTGTTTCTCGCGCAGGTGTCTCACAACAGTGTTGCCGAGCGAGCGAGGGCTAATAATTAGCGAATTTCCCGAATGTCTATGGCAATGCTGCGGGTGAACCCCGCCACCTACGAAGCTCATTCTGGTCTCATTTTGAAGCTATTTTTGCCTAGTTTTCGGCAGAACACAGTTCATTTAATGCAGATGCTTGATTAATCATTCAGGAGTGCCTAAATAGCGCAAATAAGCCCGCCGAGAAAGGGTTAATATATAGAGTACCTGGTGTACCATAGCCGGTACAATGTACCTCTATGTCAATATAGTGATTCCATACCGGTCAGACATCATATAGCAAGCTAATGATATTGTGGCTCTAGACCCTATCCACAACCCTCAACACAATCCACTAATAATATGACGAGTACCTGGTGTACCATAGCCGGTACAGTGTACCTCTATGTCAATATTGTGACCTCCATACCGGTCAGACCTCATATAGCAAGCTAATGATATTGTGGCTCCAGACCCTATTGACAATACCCAACACAATCCAGTATTAATATAACGAGTACCTGGTGTACCATATCTGGTACAGTGTACCTCTATGTCAATATTGTGACCTCCAACCGGTCAGACCTCGTACAGCAAGCTAATGATTTTGTGGCACCAGACCCTATTCACAACCCTCAACACAATCCACTATTAATATAACGAGTACCTGGTCTACCATAGCCGGTACAGTGTACCTCTATGTCAATATTGTGACCTCCATACCGGTCAGACCTCATATAGAAAGCTAATGATATTGTGGATCCAGACCCTATCCACAACCCTCAACACAATCCACTATTAATATAACGTGTACCTGGTGTACCATAGCTGGTACAGTTTACCTCTATGTCAATATTGTGACTTCCATACCAGTCAGACCTTAAATAGCAAGCTAATGATATTATGGCTCCAGACCCTATCTACAACCCTCAACACAATCCACTATTAATATAACGAGTACCTGGTGTACCATAGCCGGTACAGTGTACCCCTATGTCTGTCAATATTGTGACCTCCATACCAGTCGGACTTCATATAGCAAGCTAATGATATTGTGGCTCCAGACCCTATCCGCAACCCTCAACCTTTACAATGGCACCAACCAACCTCTTGCTATCACCTTCAACTATATTAAAGAATTTTCACACTCATATATATATATATATATATATGCAGGTATATTTGAGGAGCTGTGGGTTATATGTATAATGGAGGTGTTGATGACAGGTGTATTGGTGGTGACGTTCAGTGTTGTGGTTGCTGTTGTTGTTGATGTTCCCCAAGCTGCCTGGCCGAACAGCCCCAAGGCCCCAAGCAAGGCCAAGGCCATAACCGAGCGCCCCCACAGAACCCTCCCTGCTGACCACAATACAGCCTGGGTGACCGAAGCCACTCCATGGCGGGGAGCTGAGGAGGGTGCGGAAATGCCCGGGAAACCGAAGCCCCACTCAGGGCCCTGTGCCCCTCATCAATTGTGAAGAGAAAGTTGAGGGGCAAAGGAAAAATGTGACGCTTTGGCTTCCAATATTGGTAGATTTGGAGGTCAATCCACGGAAGAGACGCTGTCACTTGAGATCTAGAAAATATATAAGTAAAACGAACAGTCAGAGTAAGCTACAGTATGGGTATGGCAGAGATCGCTCAGTTCTCACTCTGATAGACCAGCCCAGTGTTGTTGTGGTGGTGAGTTGTTGTTGTTGTTACGATGGTGGTGGTGGTGAGAGATGTAGTGGAAGTGATGATGACATGAGTAGCAGAGGAGTTGGTGGTGACAGGTGTAGTGATGATGGTGGCAAGTGTAGTGGTGGTGACTGGTTTATTGGTAGTGATGGTGACAGGTGTAGTAGTGGTGTTCAAAGGTGTAGTTGTGAGAAGTGTAGTGGTAGTGGTAGTGACTGGTGTAGTGGTGGTGATGGTGGCAGATATATTGGTGGTGTTGAAAGGTGTAGTGGTGGTGATGGTGACATATATTGGTGTTGGTGCCTGGTATAGTGGTGTAGTATTGCAGCACACAGCGCTTGTTTCCTCTTAGCTTGATCTTAAACCATTAATTTAGCTTGTAGTTTTTTCTAACATATGTTTCGCTGATAATTATAATATAACAATTATTTACTGCACTGGTCAGTTCGTCCTTTACTTAATACATTTATGTAGTGTATGAATTATGGGGAGTTTAGACATTGTGACCCCCTAGCCTCTTAAATTGTATGGAGGGCTACAACAAACGGACTGTATAATTTCACACTTATTTATTGGCTGACCCTTTCAAAATAGTATCCGTAAAGTATCTGCAATATTGCCCAAGGTTGAGGGTCAGGATAGATGAAATTCTGCCTGGGACTTTCCTCGCATCCTTCCCGTTACTCACGTTATGTTTCATGGTTATAGTTTGATAACTATAGCAGAAACAGACAAACAAATACTAACAATAGCAAAAAGGTATTTTTGATTATACAAAATGATGTGCGAGAACAAAGACTCTCATGTGCATCTCGCTCCATAATGGAATATCATGAACTAGAATTAGCACAGACAGTGAAGGCATATGCCTTCATAGATAGTGAAGTGTGCAGTAATTCAAGGTATAAATGCTGGGGGAGCGACACATTATGATCGTGCAGAGATAATGGGCTATCTCTGCTGGCTAGCTGCTGCCGAAACACTTTCAATAGGATGACCTATTTCTGCATAACATTATTAGACGATTTTATTTACTTTACGAATGACTTCAAATAACCAATCGGTTACCATGAATCCTTTGTTAGCCAAGATAAAACAAAATATATATAATAGTATTTAAACAGACAATCTCAGTGCACTAGAAACAGCCATTGTGATAGAAGTCCATATCCTACCTTTACATAGAATTACGATTAAAGCAGTAACAATAAAGGGGCACTTGGTAGAGTACATACCTCCGCCTACGTTGGCTGGTTCTTTGCCATTCATATCATAGGCCTAATTTTCTTCTGGATTTGGGTTCCAGGATATAATCCGGATCACCTCCTATATTGATTCACATCTTTCTTGGCAGATATCTTATCTGCCCATCAAATGTCAATAAAATTTCTGGATCGACTCCTAAATTGAATCACTTCTTCCATATCGTATGTACCCACCAAATTTCGTGAATGTTTCCGGATCGCTTCCTAATTTGAAACACTTCTTCCTTGGCACATATCCTGTCTGCCCACCAAGGGAGGTTATACTGGTCACCATCCTTACTAAACCCCAGGAGTTGTTGGTCTGCTATTCAACAGGCCTGGTGTCGAGCCCCGCTTGGTCATACGTCAAAAATATTTCAGATAACCCAACTCCTCTTGACACAGTACCTTGGGCGGTGTCAAATAATTGATTTTTCCTGTCAACTTGTAGGGGAAATTGTAGTCTGGCAGCTTATACATTTAAGTAAGAATCTACAAAACGATCTACCTTTCGATTTAGTTTCCGATTCCAATGCGAAAGAGCCTAAAAAAAGTACACGAACAAACTTTCTCATCGAAAATTGTCGGAAAATACGCTCGTGTTACACCCCCTTTATTTGTGGTTAATGGGGATAGGAGGTTGTTTTTGCCCTAACTTTATCTCCTTCGAAGTTGTTATATGTTGATATATTTTTATCAACCCTGTTCCGGCTAACTGGTTTGGCGAGCTTAAGATTTTTTGTCCCATTAGTTTTGTGACAATAAAATGTTTCCCTCCATTCAAGTGTCGATTCCTTTACTGACGAAATGTCGCAAGCCTGCAATTTAAGAGAAACAGACCTTCGTCGGGAACCTATTTCTAACAAATATGTGCACATTAAGGGAACTCACCTCGCTTTTTTCTCTTTCTCTCCCTCTCTCTTTGGCTTGTATCCATTCGGCCCCATCCAGGTGTCAATATTTTCCTGGCGAGAGGTAGCGAGCCAGCATATAAATATTTTTGTTTTGACAGCAAGCTAAAATTGTACATTTTTCGATAGCAAAATGTCTCTGGCGAAGCCGGATTTCTCCATGCAATGCTGGAGGAAGAAATCGACACCTGGATGGGGATAAACGTCTTAAAACAGTTGGCTGAATGGGGCCGAGTGGATACAAGTCAGAGAAAGAGAGAAAAGGAGAGAAAGATAAAGAAAAGCAGGTGACCCCCCTTAAACTGTAATTGATGTTTGGAGGTATTACATAAGCTTGAGGGATTTTCTTGTATTCGTGAAGAAGTCTATGGCCAAACTATAAATACTGGCTTCAATGTTGCTATGTAATAAAACAAAACTCTCTTAAAATTATGGTGACAATAATAATATAGAAAAAATACCCCAATATACACCCCCAGGATGTAAGATCAGCCGGTGGTAATTAATTAAGAGTAAATCTTCAAAGCCGCGAATTTCATCAGGCAACAATCATTACCAATTATTAATATATTTGATACAAAGGAGAAACTTTTATCCTTTGTGTGTGTGTGTGTTAATTAGTAATATAACATAATGCTTGACTGAGAACAAAGGTATTGTGTGTGTGTGTGTGTGTTTGTGAGAGAGAGAGAGAGAATAGGGTCGGGGAGGGGGGGAAGGGAGGTACATCAGAGAATGGAGAGGTTATGCAAAAACGTCTAGACTAAATAGAGCAAGTATAGAGATAACAGAGAGCGTATTCCAACTGTGAACCGGGAAGAGAGTGAGATAAACCAAGAGAGAGAGAGAGAGATCCCCGTCCCAGCCTGAGTTTATTTATCTTTTGTTTGGGTCTATTAATTAATATCTGCCTTTATTTGTTAGTTTCCTCGCTAGACCTCCATCAAGCTAAGAAAACCTCCCCCTAGACCCCCCCCCCCCCCCTTCAAGATAAATGTGTAAATTTTTCGGTCGAAAAGTGTCCTGACCGAAGGCCGATTCCTCTTAAAATGTCACGCTCGCTATCGGGCACCAGGAAAAAATCGACACCTAAATAGCACGAAAGGTTTTAAAATTGACAACGAAATAGGGCGAAAGGTGTTAAAATCGCTAAACTAATGGGCCGAACGTCTTATGATCTCAAAACAAATGGGGCTTAACACGAGGGAGAAAGGGGACCAGAAAAGCGGCTCATCTCCCCTTAACCCTCTCCGACATATGACGCGATTTTGAGCCTATTGGGGATACTTTACAGCCTTTGTTACCATCAGGGGTATTTAGAAACCTTTAGTTTAGTTACTTCAACCTCTGCAGTTGATTTTGAGTTAGCTGTGAGCAGAAAACTAATTTTGAAGAGGTAATTATAAGAGTGAGAGAACTCTATTTCGTATTGCTAATCTGGCAACCTCTGCGTCATAAATGCGTGAAAGGGTTAATAGCGTTGGGGAATATTGAGTGAACCTGTGTTAAGGGGGTAGTACTCGTTTTTTTCTGGACCCCTTCTCGCTCATGTTTAGCATATTAGTTTTGAGGAGTTTGATGGAGGTCTAGCGAGGAAACTCAAGAATATATAAATAACTAAATATATAGACCAAAAACCAAGCACTAACCCCTTGATTATTTATTGAAAGAATGAGTATTAACAGGGTATCATAACCGAAGCTTTGTTGTTTGAAGATTTGAATGAATATGTGAAGGAATACAACAAATGATCATGAAATAGCCTTGTTATGACCATTTTATCATTTCCTATGACAATATTTGAACTATAAACCATAGATTTATCATTATATATATATATATTTGGAAGTTAGTATACCCAGGTAATATATTTTCTTTAAGGCATGTGAGATTAAATAAAACAGCATAGTTAGTGTAATGCCCTCGAAAATGTCCCGCACCCACAATAATACTAACCCGAGTTGACGTCAGGTATAGCGTAAAATAGTCGTAGATGGTAAGTCCAATAAACTCATCACGTGATAACACCACGAGACTATCACCTGGTTCTTAAAAATCGGACTAAGGTTGCTATACTTTTAGTACGTCCGTGGTAGTACAGTGGGTTAGCGCGCGGGCCTGGTGGTGATGGTGGTGCGTCACTAACCAGGGTTCGAACCCCACCCAAGGCATCTCAAAACCTGTGGGTTTTTAGGAGGGTTAAATTCCCTTCAGAGGTTCGTACCCTGCGCCAGGTACCAGGAAAGGTTGATCCTAAAGGTAGCCTGGGGATATTTCCCTTCCTATTTAACCCTGGAAAAACCTAGCATTTCATTGCAAGTTTGGAACAGCCAGAACACGAGAACATCATGGCGCACCGTTCTCACATTCCCATCTCACATTATGATGGAGAAACTTATGAGATCGAAACATTCATGGACATAGTGAAACCCGTACTTGACCTAGCTTATACCACGGACGGACGCAGAAAAAATAGCCGTAACATTAACGCACCTGGGAAAAGCCATTTCCCTGGTTGCCTATCAAGTGCACCCTGCTCTCACCTGTGACGAATTTCGCCCAATAGTGATAGAAGCCATTAAGCCTTCGTTGGGCGTTTTCGTGGCCCACACCCGTATCCAAGACACTAAATTCGAAGGCGATGTAGATGCCACAGCGAATAAGATTGCCCAACAAACTCACCAGTCGCACATAACCTTTAACCCTCTCCGACATATGACGCGATTTTGAGCCTATTAGGGATACTTTAAAGCCTTTGTTACCATCAGGGGTATTTAGAAACCTTTAGTTTAGTTACTTCAACCTCTGCAGTTGTCTTTGAGTTAGCTATGGGCAGAAAACAAATTTTGGAGAGGTATTTATAAGAGTGAGAGAACTCTATTTCTTATTGTTAATCTGGCAACCTCTGCGTCATATGAGTCTGAAGGGGTTAACCAGACCGTTACTGCCACCAAAAAAATTCCCCACATTCGTCCTGTTAACAACCCCAAATCAATACACCAGTCCTACACCAATAACCCATGTTCTACACCTAACTTTTTCCCCACCAACCCTCCGCAGTCCCCCCAACAAATCCCGTTTTCTAACTCGTTCACCCCTCACCACTCTGAACCGCCCGCACGCGCCGTTAATCCCCCCCTTACGCGTGACCCCCACCAAAGTGATTTCCCCCCCCCCCCTCATGCGTACCGAACACCTGCTCACCAGTCGGTCCCCCACCATCATTAGCCCAGCTAAACTTTCAACCTCCACCAAATCCCACCGCTGCCACCAATGAAATGCTAGGTTTTTCCAGGGTTAAATAGGAAGGGAAATATCCCCAGGCTACCTTTAGGATCAACCTTTCCTGGTACCTGGCGCGGGGTACGAACCTCTGAAGGGAATTTAACCCTCCTAAAAACCCACAGGTTTTGAGATGCCTTGGGTGGGGTTCGAACCCTGGTTAGTGACGCACCACCATCACCACCAGGCCCGCGCGCTAACCCACTGTACTACCACGGACGTACTAAAAGTATAGCAACCTTAGTCCGATTTTTAAGAACCAGGTGATAGTCTCGTGGTGTTATCACGTGATGAGTTTATTGGACTTACCATCTACGACTATTTTACGCTATACCTGACGTCAACTCGGGTTAGTATTATTGTGGGTGCGGGACATTTCACCTCCCCATTCCACCACTGCCACCAATGAAATGCTAGGTTTCTCCAGGGTTAAATAGGAAGGGAAATATCCCCAGGCTACCTTTAGGATCAACCTTTCCTGGTACCTGGCATGGGGTACGAACCTCTGAAGGGAATTTAACCCTCCTAAAAACCCACAGGTTTTGAGATGCCTTGGGTGGGGTTCGAACCCTGGTTAGTGACGCACCACCATCACCACCAGGCCCGCGCGCTAACCCACTGTACTACCACGGACGCACTAAAAGTATAGCAACCTTAGTCCGTTTTTTAAGAACCAGGTGATAGTCTCGTGGTGTTATCACGTGATGAGTTTATTGGACTTACCATCTACGACAATTTTACGCTATACCTGACGTCAACTCGGGTTAGTATTATTGTGGGTGCGGGACATTTTCGAGGGCATTACAGTTAGCATTAATTTTTTTTTTTTTTTTCATTATTTGCACATGACTTCTTCTTTTACCGTGATATATACAAACATGTTTCTACACTTACCCACCCTATTCAACATCTGACAGACATTAATACAGCACAGAGCAAGCTAAGACTAAAATTTGAACTAATTGAACTGCTGCTCAGTGTTTTCCAGGTGCTTCTAATGCCAATTGACCACTTGCGAGTTTCAGGCTATAAGGAAGTTGGAGCCGTACACATCGCAATAATACAGAAATGCAATAATAATATAGGTTTCTGATGGATAGACAGTATGTTGAAAAAGGCTTAATGTATTTATTTATGTACTACAACCGTATTTTACCTGGTAATTCTGCTAAATATCGATGTCTACAGCTCCAACTTCCTTATAGCCTGAAACTCGCAAGTGGTCAATTGAATTTGTCACTATACACAATCATTTATTTATTTTATTTATTTATTTTTTATTTTATTTTTGTAAACGGACATTTTATTGAAAGTAATAACTTATATTTAGTGGAAAGTGATTTACAATAAAGAAGAACTAAAATTTGCGGTGGTTTTCAATTGCCTTCTTGTTCAAGAATGTAACTTCACTTGGTACATTTAAGGGGATGGTAGTCGCTTTTTCTGGCCCCCTTTCTCCCTCATGTTTAACATATTAGTTTTGACATTTTAAGACGTTCGTTCCATTAGTTTGGCGATTTTGAGACCTTTCGCCCCATTTATTTGTCAATATTAAGAGCTATTGTGCCATTTATGGGTGTCGATATTTTCCTGGCGAACGATAGTGAGCCTATGATTTTGGAGGGAACCGACCTTTGGTCGGGACATTTTTCTACCGAAAAATGTACACATCTAATGGGTGTGTTTTTAAGCTTGATAGAGGTCTAGCGAGAAAACTAAAAAATAAATAAATAAATGAAAACATAGACCAAAAAACAAGCACTACCCCCTTAATGATAATTATTGGAAAACATTAGCCAGTGTTTACTATTCAATGTTTCTCCATAAAGGGGGGACACCGGTTTTGTTAATCTCCGTTTACATTTCTCTCTTTCTCTGGCTTGTATCAATTCTGCTCCTTTCAGCCTACTGTTTTAAGACATTTATCCCCATCTAGGTGTCGATATCTTCCTGGCGAGCGGTAGCGAGACAGCATTATATGGAGAAATCCGGCTTCGCCGGAAACATTTTGTTATCGAAATATTTACAAATTTAGTCTGCTGTCAAAACATTTTGAATAATATGCTGGCTCGCTACCGCTCGCCAGGAAAAATTCGACACCTGGATGAGGATAAACGTTTTAATACAATAGGCTGAATGGGGCCGAATGGATAAAAGCCAGAGAAAGAGAGAAAAGGAGAGAAAAACGGCGGGTCACCTATTGTGTACCTATTGACTGTCAGCTTATTTGATTAACGTACCTGGTCAATGTGTTTATGATGTGCCGTTGTAAAGGCTTATCCCTCAATACCTTCATCATATGATTTGCTTCGATATCACTGTACTTAAAAGTTTTGAAGGTTATTGAAACAGATGGTAATAATGAAGCATAACGCTCGAAATAGTACTTGGTTTTATTAAATTAGCTACTTACAGATCTTAAGGGGAGACAGACCGTTTTTCTGTACCCCCTTCTCCCTAATATTTAGCCCCACTAATTTTGAGATTATAAGACGTTCGGCCCATTAGTTTGGCGATTTTAACACCTTTCGCCCCATTTCGTTGTCAATTTTAAGACCTTTCGTGCCATTTAGGTGTCGATTATTTCCTGGGGAGAGATAGCGAGCCTGCAATTTTAAGAGGAATCGGCCTTCGGGCGGGACATTTTTCTACCGAAAAATGTACAAATTTATCATGAAGGGGCGTCTAGGGGGGTGTTTTGCTAAGCTTGATGGAGGTCTAGGGAGGAAACTAAAAATATATATGAATACATGAATTAATAGACTAAACAAACGGCCAACCTCCCCTTAAGTAAATATAATGCTTTGGTTTTAATGTAAGATTGTTTTTGTTATCAGTTGGAATCGAGAGTTGGCTATCGAGATGGGAGCGACAGGGGAGGCACGTCCACACCCAACTAAGGTATTCGCGGTACTGAGTCAGAGTGAGGGGACTCTGGGAGTCTGGAGTAAAGGGACTGAGACAGGGTAACCAAGTCTGTACCACGAATATCGCTAGATTAGTCCTCAAACGTTGCTAGGTATAGTCTGTTCATTCTAGTTTGGGCAGAAATCGTAACCCCTAACCTCTCATAACTCAAAAAGGACTAGAGTAATCGAGCTAATATGTCTACCAAATAGGAAGACTTGGCTAGGGAATATGTGTATAAATTGACAGCTCATTAATTTTACTCTAGCCATTTTTGAGTTAAAGAGGTTAAAAGGTTACGATTTCTGCCCAACCTAGAATGAACGGACTATAATAATATAAACAGCATATAATGAACGGACTATAATAATATAAACAGCATATAATTACTAGAATGAACGGACTATAATAATATAAACAGCATATAATTACTAGAATGAACGGACTATAATAATATAAACAGCATATAATGAACGGACTATAATAATATAAACAGCATATAATGAACGGACTATAATAATATAAACAGCATATAATGAACAGACTATAATAATATAAACAGCATATAATGAACGGACTATAATAATATAAACAGCATATAATGAACGGACTATAATATAAACAGCATATAATGAACGGACTATAATAATATAAACAGCATATAATGAACGGACTATAATAATATAAACAGCATATAATGAACGGACTATAATAATATAAACAGCATATAATGAACGGACTATAATTATATAAACAGCATATAATTACTAGAATGAACGGACAATAATAATATAAACAGCATATAATGAACGGACTATAATAATATAAACAGCATATAATTACTAGAATGAACGGACTATAATAATATAAACAGCATATAATGAACGGACTATAATAATATAAACAGCATATAATGAACGGACTATAATAATATAAACATATAATGAACAGACTATAATATAAACAGCATATAATGAACGGACTATAATAATATAAACAGCATATAATGAACGGACTATAATAATATAAACAGCATATAATGAACAGACTATAATAATATAAACAGCATAAATTGAACGGACTATAATAATATAAACAGCATATAATGAACAGACTATAATAATATAAACAGCATATAATGAACGGACTATAATAATATAAACAGCATATAATGAACGGACTATAATAATATAAACAGCATATAATGAACAGACTATAATAATATAAACAGCATATAATGAACGGACTATAATAATATAAACAGCATATAATGAACGGACTATAATAATATAAACAGCATATAATGAACGGACTATAATAATATAAACAGCATATAATGAACGGACTATAATAATATAAACAGCATATAATGAACGGACTATAATATAAACAGCATATAATGAACGGACTATATAATCGACCGGACTATAATAATATAAACAGCATATAATGAACGGACTATAATAATATAAACAGCATATAATGAACGGACTATAATAATATAAACAGCATATAATGAACGGACTATTATAAACAGCATATAATGAACGGACTATAATATAAAACAGCATATAATGAACGGACTATAATAATAAACAGCATATAATGAACGGACTATAATAATATAAACAGCATATAATGACGGACTATAATAATATAACAGCATATATGAACGGACTATAATATAAACAGCATATAATGAACGGACTATAATAATATAAACAGCATATAATGAACGGACTATAATAATATAAACAGCATATAATGAACGGACTATAATAATATAAGCAGCATATAATTACTAGAAAGACGGCTTAACTCCGAGAATTAAGGGTGTAGTGCTTGTTTTTCTGGACCCCTTTCTCCCTCGTATTTAGCCCCATTAGTTTTGAAATTTTAAGACGGTAGGCCCATAATTATAGCGATTTTAACACATTTCGCCCCATTTCGTTGTCAATTTTAAGACCGTGCAATTTAGGTGTAAATTATTTCCTTGCGAGCGATAGCGAGCCTGTTATTCCTAGAGGAAACGGCCTTCGGCCGGGACATTTTTCTACCGAAAAATGTGCAGATTTATCTTGAAAGGGGATCTAGGGGGTGTTTTTTGTTTAAGCTTGATGGAGGTCTAGCGAGGAAACTAAAGCATAAATTAATTAATAGACCAAATATCCACCACTAGCCCCTTAAATGGCAAAGCTAGTTAGGACATAGCGACATAACATCTAACGTAATATAATTATACAGGTCAGTGAAACTATGCACCTCCATAATACCAGTAAGATTGTATAGACTGTTGACTCTATGCAAGATCAAAAATATTCTACTGTACTTCTCACTTCTCAGCTTGTCCTCTGTCCAATTACTCTTCTTACCTATTTTACTTCAGCCATCTGGTCTGGATCAAAACGGGGTAAGTAGAAGACTGCTGGATAAATCGACACCTGAATGGAGATAAGCGTCTTAAAACAGTAGGTTGAATTTGGCAGAATGGATACAAGCCAGAGAAAGAGAGAAAAGGAGAGAACAAAAAGTAGGTCACCCCCCTTAACCCATTCAGTACCAGAAACGTCCTTTTTATCATATTCTGACAACAATTAGAATATGTTATTCAGCTTAGGAAGGACCTCTAGCCATTACTAAGGCTTTAAATTATCTCAGCCTCTAATTATAGCTAGAATATAATATAACCCACGTCGCTGGTACTCAAAGGATTAAAGGTTGGTTTTTGGTCTATATATTTATGTATTTATTTATTGTTTAGTTTCCTCGCTAGAACTCCATCAAGCTTAGAAAACACCCCCTAGACCCCTTTTTAAGATAAATGTGTTCCGGCCGAAGGCCGATCCCTTCTAAAATTAGAGGCTTGCTATCGCTCGCCAGGGAAAAATCGTCATCTAAAGGGCACGAAAGATCTTAATATTAACAAAAACAAGAGGAGAAAGGTCTCAAATTCGTCAAACTAACGGAACGAACGTCTTAAAACCTCAAAACTAATATGCTAAACATGAGGGAGAAGGGGGTCCATAAAAAAACGAGTACTACCCCCTTAACGTTGTTGTTCCTTCACACTCACGTAATGTCACTCCCCATCTATCCATGGCAACTGACCACTTGCGAGTTTTGAACTATAAGGAAGTTGGAGCTGTGGCCATTAATATTTAGCAGAATTATCAGCTAAAATACGATCATGATACATATATAAATACATATAAACAAATTGATCATACTTTTTATCCATCAGAAATTATTATTATTATTATTACATCTCTTCCGGTGTCTATACGATGTTTATTTTCAGTTGACGGTAACTTGAATCCTTTAGGAGCTGATGTATCGATACATAACCCCTTCTGTACCGGCTACGTTATTTCATCTTTATTCTGACTATTATTAGAAGATTTGTGTGCAGTTTAAAATGGGCCTTGAGCAATTAACAGGTTCGAAGTATCTCTCTTAACGCTTTTTACTACCACAGATCCTTCTTAAACTGCACAAACTCGTCTAAACATAGCTACAATAAAATAGCAAGACGTCGCCGGTAGAGAAAGGGTTAATGGACATATATGAAACTACTATGGTTGTGTGTCGTATTAATGCCAAGTTTTCATAATTAACAACATATTTGGCTACAAAATCTACCTTCTAGCTGAGTAACCAAGATAGTAACATGGCAATTTACCCTGGGCTGGAAAAGAATAGACTATAGTTAACCCCCTACTGTACCAGGGACGTCTTTTGTCATCCTATTTTGGCAACTATTAGACGATTATGTTCAGCTTAGGAAGGACCTCTAGCAAAAATATGGTTTCAAACTATCTCATCCTAGCGTGTTAACCACCACAGATCCTTCCTAAGCTGCATAATATCGCCTAAATATGGCTAGAATAAAATATAACAAACGTCGCTGGTACTCAAAGGGTTAACCAGTTACTATACCCCGTTCATTATAGATAGACCAGAAACCCAAAATGCTACCTCATATATCTCAAAAACGGCCAGAGTAGTCGAATTAAGGGGAGGAAGACCGTTTTTCTGGACCTCCTTCTCCCTCATGTTTAGCCCCATTTCTTTAGATTATAAGACGTTCGGCCCATTAGTTTGGCGATTTTAACACCTTGCGCCCCATTTCAATGTCAATTTTAAGACTTTTCGTACCATTTAGGTTTCGATTATTTCCTGGCGAGCGATAGCAAGCCTGACATTTTTCTACCGAAAAATGTATACATTTTTCTTGAAGGGGGGTCTAAGGGGTGTTTTTCTAAGCTTGATGGAGGTATATATGAATTAATAGAGAAAACAAATAAACAAAATACGGTATGTCTCCCCTTAATGTCTGCCATTTGGGAAGAGCCATCTTAGATTTCAACGTTCACCACCGCCAATGTCTCTCATCTCACTCTACTGACCAACCTGGTGAACAAGCCTTCGTCTTTTCTATCCTAAATGACCTAGAACAGCTGGTCCAGCAACCCACCCGTATCCCAGATCGCTTCGGAGATCGGCCCAACATTCTTGACTTATTTCTGACTTCTAACCCTTCTTCTTATACTGTCAATCTTTTCTCTCCTTTGGGCTCCTCCGACCATAAACTTATCTCAGTCACCTGTCCTATCTCTTCAGTACGGCCATCAGATCCTCCCAGCCGGCGGCGCTTGTGGCACTTTGGCGCTGACGACTGGGAGGCTCTCCGGCAGTACTTCTTTGATTTCCCATGGAATAACTTCTGCTTCTGTGGCTGAGGACCCTCGGAGAGTGCTGAACGCATTACCGAGGTAATCCTCTCGGGCATGGAAGCGTACATTCCATTTTCTTTGTCTCAGCCTAATGCAAAAAATCTTGGTTTACTCACGCTACTGCTGTCCACAACAAGGAGGAAGCATTCAAACGGTACCGACGACGCCTTAAATCTCAAGAATCTCATTCTTCCTATGTTTCTGCCCGGAATCAAGCCAAATCTGTTCTTCGACTTGCCAAGCACTCTTTCATCAATAATAAATGCACTGAACTATCCAACTCTAGCTCTTCCCAAGCTTTCTGGCTTCTAGCCAAAAACCTCTCCCAACAGTTTTTCTTCCTCGTCTTTCCCTCCCCTTTTCCACTCTGATGGCACAACCATCACTTCTTCCTCTGACAAAGCTGAACTCTTTGCTCAAACTTTTGCCAGAAACTCTACCTTGGATGATTTCAGTGCTATTCCTCCCTCTCCATCCCCCTCTCTCCTACTTATGCCTAATATCCTAATCTCTTCTAAAGATGTACTTTCTACCCTCTCTGGGCTTAATACTAAGAAGGCATATGGTCCGGACGGTGTCCCTCCTGTTGTACTTAAAAACTGTGCTTCCGTGCTGACCCCCTGCCTAGGCAAACTCTTTCGTCTCTGTCTCTCCTCTAACGTCTTTCCTTCTTGCTGGAAGTTTGCTCTCATTCAACTTGTCCCAAAGAAGGGTGACCGCTCTTAACCCTCCAACTATCGTCCAATTGCTCTCATCTCTTGTATCTCTAAAGTTTTTGAAACTATTCTCGCTTCCAAATTTCTCAAGCATTTCTCTTCTCATAATCTGCTCTCAGATCGCCAGTATGACTTCCTTAAAGGTCGCTCTACTGGTGATCTTCTTTCATATTTTACTAACTCTTGGTCATCCAACTTTCTGGACTTCGGTGAGACTTTTTCTGTTGCACTAGACATATTGAACGCCTTCGATAGAGTCTGGCACAAATTTTTAATTTCCAAACTGCCCTCCTTCGGTTTCTGTCCCTCCATCTGTGCCTTTGTCTCTAATTTCCTTTCCGGCCGTTCCATAGCTGCGGTTGTTAACGGCCATCGCTCATTTCCTCATCCTATCAACTCCGGTGTTCCTCAGGGTTCTGTCCTATCTCCTATTCTCTTTCTAATTTTCATAAATGATCTTCTCAATTGTACATCCAGTCCCATCCATTCATATGCAGACGACTCTACCTTACACCACTCAATTAGTTTTCCAGAACACCCCAGCCAGCAGACCCTCAAAAGCAAACGTAATGAAGCCATAAAATACTTATCTTCTGATCTAGCTACTATTTCCAATTGGGGTAGAGAAAACCTTGTTGCACTTAATGCTTCCAAAACTCAATTTATCCATCTTACTACCCGTCAGGAACCTCCAGAGGACTATCCCATATTCTTCAACAATACAAAAATCAACCCTTCATCTTCTCTCAATATTCTCGGTGGCTCTTTTTCTTCTGCTCTCACTTGGAAAGACCATATAACCACCTCGAGTGGTTCTTTACCCCTGCGCAGCTTCTTGCTCTGTACAGGGGCACCGTGCGTCCTTGTATTGAGTATTGTTCACATGTGTGGGGAGGATCCTCTCACACCGCACTCCTAGATAAAGTAGAAAGGAAAGCCTTTCGTATCAGTAACTCTCGTCCACTCACCAACTCTCTGCAATATCTCTCTTTGCCGCAATGTTGCATCTCTCTCGCTATTCTATCGCTACTACAATAATCAGTGTTCCTCGGAGCTTTCCCAGTGTATACCACCTCCTCTACATAGGGTACGTAGTACCCGCCTTGCAACACAATCCCACCCCTACTCTGTGCAACTCTCCAACCCAAGAGTGAAACGCTATTCTCAGACTTTCTTCTATTCAACTGCTGGGCTCTGGAACTCTCTCCCAGAATCAGTCTTTCCCTCTTCCTATGACTTAAATTGCTTCAAACTCTGTGTGTCCAGGCACTTTAGCTCGAACGTCCCTTGATTTCGGCCCTGTCACTCTTTGAAATCTGGGGGAGGCACTCGCTGCAGGCAGTTATGCCTTTTGTCTCCCTCATTCACATAGAAAAAAAAAGGGAAGGAGTGTGGATATCTACAGCCTATTTGTTCTAGCCCTTATTGAGTTACAAAGGTTAGGGGGTCACGATTTCTGGCCTACCTATAATGAATGGACTATAATAGGTTAAGTTAAGGGGTTAGTACTCGCTTTTTATGGACCCCCTTTTCCCTCATGTTTAGCATATTAGTTTTGAGGATTTAAGACGTTCTTTCCGTTAGTTTGGCGATTTTGAGACCTTTCGCCTCATTTTTTTGTCAATATTAAGACCTTTCGTACCCTTTAGGTGTCGATATTTTCCTGGCGAGCGATAGCGAGCCTCTAATTTTAGAAGGAATCGGCCTTCGGCCGGGACATTTTTCTACTTAAAAATGTACACATTTATCTTGATAGGGGGTCTAGAGGGCGTTTATCTAAGCTTGATGAAGGTCTAGCGAGGAAACTCAAAAGAAAATTATTAAATAACTATATAGACTAAAAACCAAGCACTACCCCCTTAAGTTAGCCCCTTGAGGATTATGACGCATTTTGCTAACATTAGACGGTTTTACGCAGAATATCTAGGAATGAAAGAACCCTTTAGCTCCCGTAAGTTCTTCCTAAGCTGAATACAATCGTCTATTAACCCTTTGAGGATCTAAGACGCACTTCTCTCATATTTAGTGGCTATTATTAGACAATTTATTCAGATCAGGAAGTTTATATGGAAGTCGTCAGAGGGTTAAGGGGGTAGTGCTTGGTTTTTGGGCTACATATTTATATACTTAAATATTTTAAAGTGTCCTCGCTAGACCTCCATCAAGCTTAGAAAAACACCCCCTAGACCCCCTTTCAAGATAAATTTGTAAATTTTTCGGAAAAAAAATCTCGGCCGAAGGCCGATTCTTTCTCAAATTAGAGGCTCGCTTTCGCTCGCCATGGAAAAAATCGAACCAAAAGGGCATGAAAGGTCTTAATGTTGAATACAAAATGAGGCGAAATGTCTAAAAATCGTCAAACTAACGAAACGAACGTCTTAAACCCTCAAAACTAATATGTCAAATATGAGGGAGAAGGGGGTCCAGAAAAAGCGAGTACTACCTCCTTAATTGAGACGTTACCCTACTAATTCCCACAGATTCTTCCTAAGCTGTATAAAATAGTCTAATGATAGCCAAAATAAACGGTGGAAATGCGATACATGATTTTCTTTAGGTTATAATCCACCTCTAGAACTCAAAGGGGTATAAATGATCTTAAGGGGGGTAGTGCTTCCTTTTTGGCCTATATATTTACTTATTTATAATTGTTTAGTTTCCTCGCTAGTCCTTCATCAAGCTTTAATAAACACCCCTAGATCCCCTTTCAAGATAAATTTGTAAATTTTTCGGTAGAAAAATTTCCCAGCCGAATGCCGGTTCCTTCTAAAATTATAGGCTCGCTCTCGCTCGCCAGATCCTTTCTAAGCTGCATAATATCGTTTAATTATAGCTAGAATATAATATAACGCACGTCGCTGATAATCAAAGGGTTAAGTCAAATTAAGTTTTATGTTGATACTGGAACAGTTGGTGACGGGTTATGGGGGGATAGGTCGTTTTTTTCTGGTCCCTCTTCTTCCTCATGTTTAGCCCCATTAGTTTTCATATTTTAAGACGTTCGGCTCATTAGTTAGGCGATTTTGAGATATTATTGCCCCATTTCTTTGTCAATATTAACACTTTTCGTGTCATTTAAGTGTCGGTTTTTTCCTGGCGACCGACAGCGAGCCTGTAATTTAAGAGGATCCGGCCTTCGGCCGGGACATTTTTCTATCGGAAAATGTACGCATTTATCTTGGGTAGGTGTTTAAGTTTGATGAAGGTCTAGCGAGAAAAACTAAAAAGTATATGAATATATAAATAAATAGACCCCCAAATACTGTATATCCACTGTCCCCTTAAATTGGATCTGGTTGATATCTACTGTTTTAGCTGACCTAGAACCATGTTGTCTATGTTAGTGTATTATTGTATCATATGCATATACATTTGGAGGTTTTAAGGCGTTCGTTCTATTAGTTTGGCGATTTTGAGATCTTTCGCCTCATTATGTTGTCAATAATTAGACTTCGTACCCTTTAGCTGTTGACTTTTTCCTGGCGAGCGATAGCGAGCCTCTAATATTAGAAGGAACCGGCCTTCGGCAGGGACATTTGTCTATCGAAAAATGTACAAACTTATCTTGGAGGAGGGTCTTGGGTAGGTATTTTTTTGTTTAAGCTTGTAGGTCAAGGGGGGAAACCAAGCAAAATAATAAACATGTACTAAAACGAGCCAATAAATACAGCCATCCCCCTGAATTAGAACCGTGGTAACTATATTACTGTATCAGTGTATCATAGTCACGGTTACCAAATCAAGAGTGATAGATAGTAAATCAATGCCTTAAATTGCTAGAATTCAAATTCAAATATCGTTATTCGCAAAAATATGCACTATACAATACAAAAAAAAATATATATAGATATAAATATATTTAGTTAGTCAGTAAACAGGAAAGATATCATCATCTTACATTCTTCCCTAGACAATGGGTTTCCAGTACCTTTATCCCTGGTAAAACAGAGTTCTCTCACTTGTTCACATATTCTAATAGTCTCATTCTGATTTTCGCATGTCTTACTCCATTCTGTATTTATATATTTATTAGTGGCCCCTCTATCATTGACGATATGCCTATTAGTATAATAGCCTCCATTCAAGCGCCCGCGGGTAGCCAGTTTTAATCGACCGCCGCGGGGAGAACAGAGTATACGTCATAAGTGTAACCCTTATTCTCTTATGGAATCGTCTTATGATTGGGTACTCGCTACAAAAAAAACTTTGTAAAATATAAAAAAGAAAAATTTACTTAATAATTGTTATACTACAGCTTTCCATCTCGTGGATTTCTTGTGCGTACTTCCTTGACGCTGCTCTCTGAGCCGCCATACTTCCTTCTTCCCGCGGTCGTACCGAGAGGTTGGGTGCTAGTGTGCTCCGCTTCATTCTTCGTTCTCTCCCTTCTAGTTGTATCTGAGTTGTATTAAACAGTGTTTTAGATTAGCTAGCACAGGCTACCCCATTGGTATGCCCGCAGGAAGTGTTAAAATAGGGTACTATTGTTCAGGCGCGTCCCCCAGGATCTGCGCATCATGTGTTTTGTTTTTTGTTGATCTGCGCCTTAGCTCTTGCTTATCTAACTAGTTAGGAGGCTACTACTACACAGGATTATGCTTCAGGCCGTCTCTATGAGGCAGTTGCATTATAGTTTTTAGCAGATGCTCTAGTTTAAGGATTGCCACACGTGGTGTGGAATCTTCTGGAGTCCGTGTCTGCGTGTGGGCCCCTCTCGTGGGCCTCTCCAGCATGTGCTGCTGCTGCTGGGTCTTCAGGAGATTTGGTAGCTGCCAAGATGCTGAATTCTACGAGCCTCGTGTAGGGGTCTCCTGGTAAGGCTAGGGGTTACTATTTTATGAATAAAATTACTCTATATGTCATAGCCTAAGTTGTTTCCCTGAGTTTTGTATGTGTGCTTTTGCATGTTTACAGGGAGTCAAGAGACGTCCTGATGGTGTGTGGGTTTTTTGGGGTGGCTGACTTTCCCAGATAAGTCAGCACCTCTGAAAGTTTTGGTTCGTGTTTCCGGCGGCTTTCAGAGCCTGCTGCCTGTTTCTCGTCCAGCGGACGAGTAAGGAACTAACCAAATGTCCTGGCGTGGTGTGCTAAACCACGAACCTCCCGGCGGAAATGCTAATTCCTAAGGGAGCCAAACTCGGCCCGCCGAGTGAACTCGCCCTGACCGATAGCCTCACGCGGCAACTTAATATGCCCGGCGCACAGTTCAGTGGGAAATACTATCTGACCAAATAGTCAGTGACAGCAAGAAAGCGTGGAAAATACTATCTTCTCAAGTCCTAATAGTCATTGATAGTAAAACGCTTAAGGTTAATGGGCCAGTGACACTTTGTCACAGGTAAGCAGTTCTAAATTGGAAAAACCTAAGGTTTTTTCTTGGTCAGGTCCAGCGGAAGGTTAGAGTAGCATTGGCTATATCTAATTTTCCGGCGGACTTGAGGTAGGATGTGTTAACACCTCTCAGGTTATCCTTATGAGCATTGATTCCTGGAAATGTCTATTTCCAGATCACAACACTTCAGTAGCGGTACCGGCAGCAGGAGAGGAGCCGATTACGGCGGGGGGAGGTCCTATAGCTCCATCATGCCTCGGTTTGACTTATGCGCTACTCCTACCTGCTCTCTCTTACCAATATTTGCACACAAATTATGTATTAAATGCGTTAAGTGCCTTGATCGTTCACGGGGCTTATGGGTGTCTAAAAGATGCGCTGTGTGCTCAGAGCTAAGAACGGCGCCGTTCGACAAGAGAGACCTTTCATGCCTAGCGGCTCTAAAAGAGATAAAGAACTTGTTTAATGGTTACTCAAAAGACGTGGCCAATAAGGCATTACACTGTGACGATGAGGCCCTTTGGGATCATCTAGTGATTAAATCTCCTTAAGTAAAGTCAACGCCGGCCAAGTCAACTAAACTAAAAACGAAAACTAAAGTCCTTTCCAAAGAGCTTGTGAGTAGTAGTAGTGACAGTGAAAGCGCCGAGGAGACACCCCCCCCCCACCCCCCACCCCCCCCCCGACCGGTCGAAGAGGAGATGGTCACCTTCGCCTAGGACCAAGTCTCGGTCCAGATCGAGGTCTCCCCATAAGCAGTCCCATCATTCTTCAGTCGAATCATCTAGGTCGACTAAACGACGAAGGGAGGACTCGGATTCTTCGACACAACGATCGAGTTCAGGACTTAAAAGTGCCTGCACGGATAACACGCAGTCGCGCCACCAGCCTTCGCCGGGGTCGCGGCCACTTTCCTCCACCGCTACCTCCACATTGCCTAACGTCCAATCTGGCAGCTCAGAGGTAGGGACGGAGGGGATTGTATCGAGTCCTAAGGATGTGCCTAGCCAATCATTGAGTGAACCACAAGACTTTACCTTCACTATACCTAAGTTAAATTATGTAACACGTAAGGGTCCGCCAGTTGTGTCAAACAGGGTATTAGTGTAACGGGAAGAAATTGTACTTTCCCTTTTGGTATATGTTGTAAGGTTTGACTTAACTGTAAGACTTTTTCCCCTTCATTCACTCTTCCCTATATTTAAGGGAAATGTATCGTTTAAGAAGGGTTAAGTAACCCTTGTCTATGTAAAGAGGGAATTAGCCTAGATCAGAACGAGAACTAATATTCTCAAATCTATCTAAAATACTTTCAAGCCTAATTTTTCCTTTCACCCCTTTTGTTATCCCATGTAAAAATCCTTCCTTTTCGAATTTAGAGTAATGCCCCCTTGTGTAAAAAGACCGCCAATTCCTACCCAAGCGACGCCACCCTTTGTGGTCACCCTCCCCTTTTTTGGCGGGATGCCTGGCACTGGCCCTCGGCCCCTCACTGTCGTGACCCCAGGCCTACGAGAGAGACCTACCCCCCAGTCTCTGTCATCATTCCCCGCTTCTTCTCTGGACTTAGGCTTCCTTTCCCTCCATTCAGAGGGAACCAGTTTGGGACGGAGTCGATGTGATGCTGAATTGCTGATGGCGGAGAATTGGAGATTCACCCCTCCCATTGGCGGAGTGCAGGATGCTAAACTCGTGTACTGTACGAGGGTTCAAGGACCGCAGGAAGACGTATGATTACCCCCTATACCCCAGGATACGGTAGGCCGAAGAAACCTACAGGCAAGCCTGGCCGATACCGGTATCTAGCGGAATTGGGATGTATAATACTGAGAGGAATGGGGTGGATACAGACAGCAATATTCGAGTCCTACTCCTAGGTTAAGAGACTGTCCCAGTACGGTAATGGATTGGTCCCAGGTTAATGGTATAGAGATAATTAGATACGGACCATACGGTACCAATGTTAAGAATAGTAAACGGTAAAATGTTCCTTAAATATTAATATCAAGCTTAAGATTACTGCAATATGTTTGTATCTATCCTCCCGTACCTATTTGGATCTAAATGTGTTGTCAGGATGGTAAATCGGAGCCGTCAGTATTAAATTGGTCTAAGAGTAGTACCAGTAGCCTAACCGAGAGTTAAAGTCTTGTCAGCCAACATTGAAGGTGAAGTTCTTGATTGGTCTTTGCTAGCCTCCGATTTATCCTACTGTCCTAATGTACCTGAATAATGAGCATGAATCACGATTGCATAAAGAATAAGAAAACCATGGGGACGGCCAGTTCACCTGAAGGTGGGCGATCAAATAATTTGAATGAATTACCGTTCCCAAAAACATCCTTATGTGATATCTAGAAAGTAGAGAATATGCTAGGCCTCAGTGGGGTTTTTGTGGTTCTATGGTCTTATCATCGTGTCGGAGTTGCAGCCTTTCCCCTTCCTCGAAGGATGTTGGATGTGGGTCAACCAAACAGGGTTGTCCTCTCGTTAATTAGAATGCAATAACGGGTTAGTCGTCATCTCTTCCTTTCTATCCTTGAGTACCTATTTTCCACCTTCGTAGCTTAATCTATCTTTTTCTGTCTCTCCCTCTCTCTCTTGTTCGCAGCAGAAGAAGGGAAGTCGATGAAGAAAGAGAGATCCCCATCCCCCCCCCGTTACATTAGCCGAAAACTACAGGGGTTCTCAGACTTGCTCACATCAGACTTATGATAACTCTCAAGTGATACCGGACTCCCAACCACCCGCAGTTCAGGGCCGGGGGGTCTGGAGACAGTCAGAGCCCTCACAGGTAAATCTCTCAAGTAATAACCAGGCCACAACTAGGGAAAGTGTGAACTTAGAGACAATCCCCTCGTCTGTCCCGGATCTGGTTTGGCCACTGAATGATCAGGTACCTGAAACCCGGCAACAAACGCCGGAAGTTATTGAACTACCAGGGAAGCCAGAGGACGTTGATCTGTCCTCGGCTCAACAAGTGAACAATGAGGAAGAATCGGAAGAGAGCTCTCAGTCCTCTAGGGGGTCCCACAGTAAATGTGTGACTACTGATGAACTAAATGAGATCCAACATAGAGTTATGCGACAATATGTGCCTACTACCCAAGGTCCTTCCACTAGTACCCCGGTAGCTTCCCCGATTGACTCTACGGTACGGCCATTAGAACCTACCGACATTAAACCTCCCCAGACCTCTTTGCCTCCACTTAACGTAACTCCGGCGACCACCACGGCACGTGGCACGACAGTGCCTGCCTCCTTGACTACCTCTAATGTCCGTGTAATCACAGACGTTACTCCTCCCCTTCTTGATAAACTCCCACAGAGGAGAGGCCCTATGCCTCTCCTATACGGGCCAGACTGTTCATGGGTTCCGTCTATAGCACAGAAACCACACGTGGCACAACCAACCGTATCGGGGGAGCTTCCGGTCCCTAGCTTAGGGCCAACGATGTGGAAGGGAGATTATTGGATGTTACAGTTAAGGCAATACCCAATGTATACAGCTCTGATTTTTTCGTGTACTCTGCTTCACCGGCGTTGCCTCCTGCCTCAGCTGCACGACTCTTTGCAGATTGGTCACGATCTGACTGCGTAAATTACATTAAGTCGCTCAACTCTCTGACACCGGAATTGGATACAATTCCGGTGCTCGATCTGATCCACAACCCAGTTCTGCAGGTGGGGCAGGTAGGTGTAGGTCCATGGGTTGACTGGGAAATTGAGGCGCAACAATTTGCAGCCACCATTACCTCTAAATCCTCCCATCAGATCCCTCAAGAGAACCATTCATGGTCCTCTTTACCAATTAATAAGGCTGGAGGGGTATCGCCAGCTTTGTTTGACTTCTTAGCGGCTCCCAAGCTAGCACTTTATGATTTGCAAGACCCCTTTTGTACTCCCCCTCCAGCCCACTTAGACAGAGATTTTAAATTACGCAATAAAGCACATAGACTCTTCTCTCAGTACCTCGTAAGTCGCCAAATTGCCCAGTCACTCACGAGAACCATAACAGCCATCTCTGATCAAATTGTGCGGAAGGCCACAGAATTGTCACGTCGGCTTCTGTTACAAAACTCTATACTGTCCTTAGGTGATATAAGAATAGCTATCATGGAGGCGGTCAGAGCACGCCAGGACTTGAGGGTATACATGGTAAAGAAGTTACCGGAATATATTGGTCGCCGGGTAACACTTTCCCCTGTAATAACTGCTTCACTACTTAACATAGATACATGGAGTGCAGTGTATAACATGGTAGACAGCTTAAAGCAGAGTACCTCCCAGCATAAGAAGGAGTCGTTCAATAAACCGTACTCTAAACCAAAAGGTGGAAATAAGCTTAAAGCTTCTAGTGCTAAGCAGTCCTTTTGGGACCCTAGGTCTCCCCAACAGCAGGGAGGTACTCAGCACAAGTAAAAGCAGGGTAAACAGTCAGGCAAGTGGGACAACAAATGTAAGTTACACAACAAGCCTCATCAGGGAACGACATCTGCCAAACCTAGCCAGCCATCTAATCCCACTCCACCACCACTAAAAAACTAGTCAGTCACACTTTCTCTCTCCCTGGGCCTATCGCAGGCGAGTTGGATCCGAGAGTAGTCCCGCCGAACAGACCCAGTACAGAAACTGGGTCGTTCCAGGCATGCCGCAGGGCCTGGCCCCGCCAAACTTGGGCCCGGACAGTGGTAAGCAAGGGCATCACTTGGTGGTGGCTCCGACGACCTCGTTTACGTCAAACTCAAGAGTTCAATCGTGTTTCTTTAGAGGTGGAGTCACTTGTCCAAGAAATTATTGCCAAGCATGTCATTGTCCCGGTAGATCCAACTTGCCATGTTTTCAGCTCCAGACTTTTTCTAGTGCCAAAGAGGGACAGTGTGCAGACGCGACCAGTAGTAGATCTCTCGTATCTGAACACCTATATTCACAATTCACCCTTCAGGATGCTCACAGTGAATCAAATCAGGCTCACACTTCCGCCACAAGGTTGGATGTGCTCCCTAGACCTGAAAGATGCCTATTGGCATGTCCCCATAAACAAAAGGTTCCAAAAATTCCTCGCCTTGAGGATCAGGCAAGAGACTTACGTCTTTCAGAGATTGCCCTTCGGGTTGAACCTGGCACCGAGAATGATCACAAAGTTAGTCCGGCAAGTCCCTGATGCCATTGTTTTAGCTCAAGGGATCAAGGTGATGTGGTATCTAGACGACTGGCTGGTAGTGGCAGAGTCAGAGAGTTTATGTCAGATTCATGTAAACCAAGTGATAAATCATGTACAGACCTTAGGGTTCAAGGTCAACTTGGCAAAGTCTCTCCTTGTTCCCACACGGGAAATTCAGTGGATAGGCCTGGTCTGGGACACAGCCAATCTGACTCTCACTCAGAGTGTGGACAACCGCAACAGGTTTCGCAGGAAACTGTTTCATTTTCTCCACAGTCTGAATACGACGAGGACGACATGGGAATCCCTGGTCGGTTCTCTCAATTGGATCCAATTAACTGTGAAGTTGGGCCGGCTGAAAGTAAAAAGATTAATCATGGAAGGCAACAAATTTTTCCCAATTTTGCCGGAGGGAAAGTTATGGGCCATACCTCCATTAATTCACAACTTACTGTCGGTCTGGGCAAGGACAGAAACATTGAACTCAATAATGACATGGGTTTCTCCTCCACCTACGGTATGGGTAGACACAGATGATTCAGGGACAATAGGCTGGGGATATCAGTCGAACCTAGGCCACCAGGGCCAAGGTCTTTGGTCCCAAGACAAGAACTTTCATATAAACCAACAGGAACTCTTAGTTCCACTGTTTTTCCTTCAAACTCACGGCTCTTCATTACATTGGAAGTCAATTGCGTTTCGAATGGACAACTTGAATGCGGTGCACTGCATTCAAAAGCAAGGGTCAACAAGGTCTCGGAAGTTGCTGGAATTGTCTGAACAGATTTTTGCTCTAGCCGAATCGCTGAGCATTCATCTACATTCATCTTACCTCCCGGGCGTAGCGAACGTCTGGGCAGACGCTCTGTCCCGGAGACAGAGCACCTCAGTAGAATGGGCACTCAGACAAAACATCTTCAACAAGATGATTGCAGAGCCATACCATCCACAAGTGGATCTATTTGCATCAGAAGGGAACCACAGACTCCCTCACTACCTAAGCCGCCGGGAAGTGACTTCGGCGGGGGGTCCCAACTCATTATCAGAGGACTGGAACAAATGGAATTCAATCTATCTTTTTCCGCCTCTAGACACTTCACTCATGTGTCAAGTAGTTCACAAACTATGGGGTTACCGAGGACTAGTCTCGATGATCGCACCACTATGGCCGGCTCAGTTGTGGTACCACCAGCTGAAAACGTGGTGCGAGAACCCGGTGTCACTCCCGGTCTCGTACTTCCACTTGGAAACAATGGCAACCTAGAGACCTCGCTGACTTTTGCCTTATGGACATTCAAAATGTCAAATAGCTGACTCAGTATGAAGAGAGTGTTACAAGTAAATATCTTAATCAGTATACTATGTCCACCAGGAGACAATATCAATCACATTGGAAAACGTTCACAACCTGGATAGTGGAAACAGCGCAAACAGATGCCTCAGTGGCTTTGATTTTTAAATACTTAGATTATTTGTTTGAACATAAGCGCTTCTCAGTAGTTACACTAAAAAAACACTTGTCTGCTATTAGGAACCCCTTTTACGACTTCACTGGTCTATCCATACTGCAGGCAGAGGAGAAAGGGTTCATGAGGGCATGTTTCAAGCTACGCCCACCACCACATCAGCTCATGCCTACCTGGTCGTTAGACAAAGCTTTGTCATTGCTTCATTCACGCAAGTATAACCATGCGCCGGATTTGTATTCATTATTAAAGAAGGCTGTGTTCCTTATGGCTTTGGCAACAGGAAACAGAGTATCTGAGCTGGCGGCGATGAGCAACGAACCTAACTGCCTCAGGTTTGGGAGACTGAACGAACACGTACAAATCACTCCGTCTCCCACGTTCATTGCAAAGAATGAACATTGTGATCATGTATTCTCAGAATTTACAGTCCCGGCGCTTAAACGCGGACATACACATCACCTGTTGTGCCCAGTACATGCTTTACTTAAGTTTATGAGGGTAGCACAACCTCAACAACCAGGCTTCCTATGGGTCAACCAAGCAGGTACTCGCATCACGAGAAGGAAATTGGCTTCTTTACTCGTAGACGTAATTAGGGAAAGTAATCCCGGCATAGTGGGCAGAGCCCATGATATAAGAAAGTGGGCCGTCTCTCATAGATTCTTGCAAAATTATTCAATTGACGACATAGCTAACACAAAGTTGTGGGCTTCCAATCATACTTTCTTGACGCAATACCTGTCGGTGGCTCTGGATAAACCAAAACTAACCTGTGTGGCATTGCGGCAGCGGGTCTAGTAGTCCATGTGCTATTACTAATTAAGTTCTAATCTTAAAGGTGAAAAGGAGGGGGGAGGGGGTGCTAGAAAGCTCAAAGACCCCTAGAGCCCCTCCGCCGGATATTGTGATAAGTTCACGAGCTGTGATACTTAATAAGTCGAGCTGGTTCTACAGCTCAAAAGTTTTACTTTTAATTTTGAAGATATCTATCATAGTTACAACTATATAGTATAAACAAAGTCTACAAACTTATATGAAATGTACAAATATTTTTAAGGCCAGAAGATAATCCAAAGAATTATGGGTCTGTATCTGTTTGAACGGGAATAAGAAGATGTCCCCAGACAACATTATGATGGATCGCAAAGTACAGATCCGGTCATGTATAAGCAGATCTTCTTCTAAATAATGCACTGCTTTTCTTTTCTATTTTTATAACTATTGTATGTAAACAATAAAGACTTTAATTGTTATACGGATTCTTTGTCTCTACCTAGGGCAATTTGTTAGTGGTTTTGATATTGTCACGAATGTCCCCCTCCAGTCTTAAGATATCAGGCATATCGTCAATGGTGGAGGGGCCACTGATAAATTATAGGATTGATTCCTGGAGGGAAGAAAGAAAACCTAATATTTAGTAGGGGCCCCGTAATCATTGACGATGTAGGGCCCTCCCGTCCATCCCCTTCCCATTCGCTTGATGTCTTGAGGTTAATCTTAATATGTCAGTGAAGGAAGTATGGCGGCTCAGAGAGCAGCATCAAGGAAGTCCGCACAAGAAATCCATGTGATGGAAAGCTGTAGTATAACAATTATTAAGTAAATTTCTCTTTTTTATATTTTACGAAGGTTTTTCGTAGCGAGTACCCAATCATCAGACGATTCCATAAGAGAATAAGGGCTACACTTATGACGTATACTCCGTTCTCCCCGCGGCGGTCGATTCAAACTGGCTACCCGCGGGCGCTTGAATGGAGGCTATTATACTAATAGACATATCGTCAATGATTACGGGGCCCCTACTAAATATTAGGTTTTCTTTCTTCCCTCCGGGAATCAAACCTATATTTTAACATCCATATTATATTTACTAGTCAATAGTCGTATATTACCTCCCATTACTGAGTGAGTCCCAATTTTTGCCATGTTTACCACAGTTTTCACTAGCTCATTATTTGCATTAAATGCCATCTGAACAAATTTTACACAGCGCTTTGCAAGCCAAAGTTGTGGCGTGATAACCTTAGCTAAATGTGGCAATATATTAGAGTGTGTGGTTCATGGTACTCTCCACACCCGCCTAACAGCCACCCGCCATGCTCTGTACAAATCGTTCATACAATTATCAAATAGGGGTAAGATCTGGGATCCATAAAAATTAGTACAATATCTAAAAAATAAATAGTTTCTAATATCTGAGCTACAGTGCTTAAAATCTGCTAAAAAAGATTGCTAAGTCTGTTAAAATGTCCAATACACTTAGATGCATCAAAATTATACACATGATCATATAGCACATGGCCTAAATGAACAATTTGCTTAACCATTGTTACAGCTTCTCCATTAATCTTAATGCCAGGATCAGGGGGAGTCCTAGTCCCAGACTTAAAAACAATCAACTGGCTCTTTTTAGAATTAAATATCATATGATAATATCGAGCATACTCTTCACAAACTAAGGTTAGTTTTTTTAGTGCCTGTACACTTGGTGCCAATAAGGTTAGATCATCCGCATATGCATATGCTCCTGCAAAAGCACTTCCCATATAGCCTAACACCCAACTTCTGTTCTTTTTAAGTATTCTAAAAGACCGTCAATATAAATGCAAAATAACACAGTTGATATTACCCCTCCTTTTTTTACAACATTTTGTAACATGAAAATAATCAGACATTTCACTATTCCATCTGACTCGTAACTTTTGATTGATTAGTAGAGGAACAATCTTCCGTGACACTTTCGCGGGGACAAAGGTTTGAAGGTGGTTTTAAGTTTCCTGTGGGTTACTAAACAAATCTAGCTTGGGTATCCCTCTTCAAAATGTCAGCAATTTTCTGTAGAGGTTAAAATGAGGTCAAAATGGGGTCAAAGGGGTTACATTTTAAAAAATACACCAATATTAACAATATGCATATCAATTTACTGGTCTTGTCATACAGATTCCAAAAATATATAGTTTGACCTACCTCTAGCCTTTTTTAGGTCAGTATGACTGGAAATATGAGGTCAAAATGGGGTCACAGGGGGTAAAAATTCAAAAATGGACAAATCCTATTAAATGACATATCAAAATACTCGTCTTTCCATGCTGATTCCAAATATATATATAGTTTGATCTACCTCTAACCTTTTGTTAGGCCAATATGACTGAAAATATGGAAAGGTCATCACACTTACGGCCACAGGCCAAATTTACTAACACTCTTTAAATTGTCCGATATGATCAAATTATGTGTGTATTAGTCTAATGTTGCTTGAAGTAATAAATTCAATTGAAAACTCTTTGAAGATATACCAAACTTTAAAGATATACCATTAACAGTTCATAAACTCTACTCATAGTCAGATACACCAGTGTCAGACTCTTCATCATAGCTACTATCATCGTTGTCAGATTCTTGAGTATCGCCTGCTGCTGTTACAGTAAGGTTGCTGAGACTTACAGGCAGAGCAGGCAGAGTGTAGCGTACGGATACACATTTTCCCTCTCTTATACACCAGCCATGCTGCAGAGGTTAGGGTGGGGCATCTGGCCACCTTCAAATTATGTGAGTCGCGATCTGGCGGTATTCTTAGAGTAGATTTTTTCTTCATCGCTTCCCATTTCTTCGCTCGAGCCTCTGCTAGTGTCTTGCTAATCTTTTCCTTGTATATGTATCTAATCGTGAACAGTTCCATGTCAGCTTGCGTGTCTGCTGTTACTGGAAATCTTTTACCTAGTCCTTGGAGCAACTTACGAGCTTCCTCAGATTTCATAGCAGTTTTGAAGATAGACTGCTTTCCATGACCGTAGAAACAAGAGACTGTATCTGCGCCAGTGTGTATGTGAAAGGGGACAATCACATCAGCAACACTGGCACTGCATAGTGTCTTGCAATCATATATGGCCCTCTTCCTTTTTATGTACAATGCTCCTTCGATCTTATGGGCTACATAGGCAGCTAAGACCATAACATCAGTGTCTTCTGCATCGATTACAACAGTATCTTCGACTCCATATTTTCTGAGTTGAGAATATATGTACAGAAGAATAGTGTCTGCTTCCATATGTTGACATGTGTATTCTTTAATCTCCACATCACTTTTCAAATCCCAACAGCGATCTTGCACAGAGTATATGAAGCTCTTCTCTGGATGTTGCAATGACAGGGTTTTAAATTCAGTCTTCAGGAATTGCTGCAGCCGAATTGTGTTTCCTGGGTTCTTGAACATGTTGTGGAAGTGCTTTGAAGTTGGCAGCTCAGCATCCCTTTTCATAAAGACATTTATGGTTCCACCAATGAAAGATAACCCTGTACGCCATTGATGTTCAGTGTCTTAGATACTTACATCCAGGTCATATGGATCATTCACAAAAATGATCTTAGAAGCGTTTGAATGACGAGTTAAAGTAAGGTTAAACACTTTATTTGCATAATCACCCCATGTAAAAACTCTCCCATCTTGCTTCTCCCTATCTTCACACGATGGATTGCTGAGATGCCAAATGAAGCCCGTATCAACCAGAGCAATGTAGCTATCAAGCGAGTCTACTTCAACAAGATTGAGTTTGTCAACTAGCTTTGATTTCATTCCCTTCCTCATTGTTCCATTCACATTGAATATTGGAAGGCATTCATCAGTGACTCGGTATTGCATCACACCACTCAGCACGAAAGTATCCTCACATTTTTGAGCCAGAAAGATAACTTGTGCCATAGCTTTGTTTTCCATTGTTTCACTCTTTGCTATTTGAGACTGAGATGCATCCTTGGAAATGGGTGGCTTGCTAAAGCTATGACATGAATATCTGTGGACTGTGTCATCAAAATTCTTATTATTAGAAAACATCCTCTCCTTGAAGAATGACTGAATTTGAGATTCACCATCGTTGTGTGCAGTGTCAAAATCATGAACAAATTGGTCAGATGCCACCATGCCTGACTGAAGAGATCGTAATGTAGGCTTCGTTTCATCAAATGGGTCGCATTCAAATTCACTAATGCATTTATCGATATCCTGTACCCCTTGTTCGTCATGTAATAGCCTCCTGGTGGAATTTTCTTTGTGACCTTTGGAAGATTCTTTGAGGTTTGCAAGTGCATGTAGTGAGCTCCTTACTCTGTTCACAGAATCAGCTGTTCTGATGTGGGTAAAGATAATTTTTTCATTCTTCAAGATGCTATTCCACCCAGCTTTCATCTTTGATCTTTTATTTATCGTCATCTCTATCCATAGATCCAAAGGCAAACATGAGTAAGGTTTCCCTGTCATCGATTGGGCAAAAAACCCTACTCGCATGTACTTCTCCTTTTCCTCAGGCAGACTGTTGATCTCGAGCCAGAACTCAACAAGCCACATGCTGTACTTGTCATTATCGTATATCCGCAACCAAGATATCATCATTCTGAGGGATGCTTTAAGTTCATTCCAGTCTTGTGTCCTGAGAGCATGTATGTTCATTATCAGTATTTCAACCATTTCCATGAAGCTTAACCAGAACCGTGTCATGGAGCTGTCAGATTTTTCAACAAGTTTGAATGCCCTTTTAATGAAGGTAGAGAACCCTGCGTCCTTCTGGAGATCAGTTGAAATGGCTTGCAATTGTTCTTGTGAGCTGGTGGATTGTAGTTAGATAGCCAGAATCATTCACTCCATCTTCTTTCATCCACTTAGGCTAATAGAGACATGAAGTTTGTCATTGGAGATATTCACAGCTCATCACCTTCAACCTGGCAATAGAAGGCATATGATTAGACAGAAAATTCGATCAAATCAGACAATATAAAGCGTTAGTAAATTTGGCCTGTGGCCGTAAGTGTGATGACCTTTCCATATTTACAGTTATATTGACCTAACAAAAGGTTAGAGGTAGATCAAACTATATATATTTGGAAACAGCATGGAAAGACGAGTATTTTGATGTCATTTAATAGGATTTGTATTTTTTTTTTAATTTTACCCCCTGCGACCCCATTTTGACCTCATATTTCCAGTCATAGTGACCTAAAAAAGGCTAGAGGTAGGTCAAACTATATATTTTTGGAATCTGTATGACAAGACCAGTAAATTGATATGCATATTGTTAATATTGGTGCATTTTTTACATTTTAACCCCTTTGACTCCATTTTGACCTCATTTTGACTACAGAAAATTGCTGATATTTTGAAGAGGGATACCCAAGCTAGATTTGTTTAGTAACCCACAGGCAACTTAAAACCACCTTCAAAACTTTGTCCCCGCGAAAGTGTCACGGAACCTTAAGATTGTTCCTCTACTAGATGTATACAGTATGTATTTAACAAGAGCCTACACACTAGCGGACATACATTTCGTGATAAGAGTATAGAAAAAAGTTTACAGTAATTTACTCTATCGAATGCCTTACTGACATCCAAAAACAGCCCGTACACATTATTACCTTTATGAATAAAATACGATACAGTTTCTTGAATTATGGAAGTGCATAGACTCGTAGACGCACCTTTTTTAAAACTAAACTGTAATTAACTTGTTATTAGGTGATTCTGTTCTTTACACATAAAGATTCTGTCTAAAATTTTGCCTAAAATACTGCTTAAAGTAATTGCCCTAAAATTGTCCAAAGTACATAAATTTATCCATCTTCCTTTTGGAATAGGCACCATTGTGCTAACCAACATGCCCTCAGGCGAAATTCCATGTCTAAGCATGCAGTAAGCAATACAGCGAGATACTCAAACAAATCATCGCTGGCATTAATTATATGGTCAAACGTTATCTCAAACTCTCCATAATTTTTTCCACATTTTAACTGTATAATTGCGTCCCCAACTTCCTTAGTTGTAATATTATGTTGCTCACAATCATTACATCCGCTGCTTGTACACCCATCAGATATGATCTTATTAATGTCGTGTTTAAGAGTAGTGATTTCTTCATCACTATATGGCACACTGTTATATAATTGTTCAAATTTATGGGCAAACAGATCAGCAACATTAGCCCTTCCACTTCAGGGGAGGTGTGGCGGAGTGGTGTTACCACTGGACTGGTAATCCAATGGACCCGGGTTCGAATCCCAATATGTCAATGGGAAGATATTATTGGGATGGAATTTGTGCATTACCACAGCACACCGAAATGCCAAAAAAATACCCTCATTGTTCCCTGATTAAATAGCATTGTATGAATATTCCCATATTCAAAAATATGCTACAGGGGGGCAATGCCTAGTGAGTTAATTGCTCAATAGGTGGCGTTCTGAGAGTGTGGGGGATGAGACTGTGAAACGCAGAGGCGAGGCAGCTTCAGAGATGGAGTTGCTTCGAGCCGTGAAGCTTCGCATGTCTCACTCCCTAGACTGGAGCAAGACCTCACGGGCCGCACCGTGTTCAGCGGTAGAGTGTAAAGGCTATCAGCCTATGCCCGAGAGGGAGTAGTTGGAATATAGAAAAAAAAAAAAAAAACACTTACACCATCTACTGTACTTGGAAGGTTTGATTTCCGTGATCGATAATTCCTCACATCGCACCAGGAGTGGATCAAATACTGATTTATTATAGGTCAAATACAAATACAAACACTTTTATTCATTAATGCAAAAATGCAAATATACAGTAAATACAAATACTTCTGAGATTAAGATGTAAAAATACAAATACAAATACTTTTCGTTGCCGCTCGATCTGAACCTGTGATCTAACTCAGCGAGTCAGACCGAGCGTCAAGTTATGATTGCGCAGGATTTCAATTCAAATCAAGCGGGTAAAGATGCACAACAGATTCAGAATATTCAACGTTCCTGCTTTCAGATACGGTAACAATAGCAGTAATATAAATAACAAAATTATAAATATAAAACAAATTTACGTGTTTTCGTCCTCACAAATTGTCTGTAAGTAGCAATGAAAAATATACAAATTTCCTTTGTTTATGGAAGAGGCAAAAGGCAGTGGCCTTTAACTCGGCAGCTGCGGGAAGACTCATAAGATGTTCTACTGCCCGGCTGCGGGAAGACTCATAAGATCATAGGCCTAAAAAACTTATTTAATACACCCCAGTGGCACTAAAAAAAAAGCAATTTGTGTTTAGGCGAAATAATTTCCCTCCATTACTTGCTACCACTCCTACACATGTGCCAACCCCCCCCCCCTTTTTTCCCTCCTCAATTATCAGGTATTTTCTCTATTATTCCCGATATTTATTGAGTATTTTCGTAGGAGGACGGGTGGGAGAGGGAGAGGAGGGTGGAGGAGTGTAAATCCGACCCTCGAACCCTCCCCTGGCCTCTCAGTGCTATGCGAGAGACGAGAGAGAGAGGGTGTTTCTCTCTCGATGGTCTGGGCCAGATTATGACCGCGGGGTTAAAATATACAATTTTCACCAGCCAATTGCTGTTACCACTTGTTTTAATGCTTTCCCATGTTCATATGTTCATATTAAAAGTAAAATAGGTGCATATGGATAAGTATTAATTATATACCTGTGTATGGTAAATTGACGATTTTAGTGAGGAATGGATCAGTATACCTTCGCACCGTGGGCACTTTCAAATACCATACCTGCGCAGCTTAGAGGTTAATAGGCCTACATGAAGAAGCCGCAAAAAAATATATATAGACGCAAGAAGAAACAAGAACCAAGACCAGCAACCGAGAAGAAAGGAAGACAAGCAAGACGAAAGACGAGCAAGCAAGAAGAAAGAAGAAATAGCACATAATAAATTTTACTGTTAAATTATAAAACTAAAAACACAACAAATGGGAGGTGCCGTTGCAAAGGCATAGATTCCTGACCAGCAACTGAACTGAAGTATAAAGCCACTCCAACAGCTTCCTCTCTCTCCAAAACCCCTTCTCCCATCTCTACACTCTTCAGAAAATTGTCTCACATCATTTCTGCTCCCAACACAGCACCGATACTATCTCGGTCACAGGAACCTGATTACAGCCCCAAATCTCAAATGGTAGTATTAATGTACCCAACTACAATCTAGTTATAAATGATTATCCCTCAGCTAGACCAAAACATAAATTATGTACATATATACACAAATATCTCAGAGCCACATGCCCTACAACTATAAATCATCCAAACACTATCGCCATCCTACTGCACCAGTACAATTGACCCTACCAAAAATTCACCTGAGACCCCTGGTGGACGCTTCCGAAGTAGTGCTAGAGCTACGACTGTCGACATCAACAAGACTAAACACCTAGGCTATACAAAGTTTATCACGATTTCTTACGATTCTGCATGTTTTTACTGTAGGATATACTAGATGACTACATATAAGTGCTTATATACTGTAGTATCATGGTAGTCGTGGGAATGTCCATATGTAGCAAGAATTTACTAAAAGCAAAATTATAAGGATGATATTAACTATCATTGTTATGCCCTGATTTTATTCAGGATTAACAATTAGTTAAGGCGAGTTCTTTCAAGACTGGGATTTCCAAATTCATACAAATACATATATAGAAGACAATAGGGATACATAATTATAATATCAGAATATAGTTTGTAGTACAGTTTATTCACTTAATTCCTAAATACATAAAACTGAGGGCTAAAGATGCTAACACAAGAAATGCATAGGGTACAACTTAATTCCTTATTCTCCCAGCACGATCGCGGATCTAGATGGAGCTCAGGTATGATCAGCTTAGTTTTAATATCAAACATTTTATCTACATTTAAATAAGATGCCTCTTGGACATAGGATCACTTTAGAGTCAGATACCTAACGTTCACTTTATACTTAATGTGGAGTATTTAGTTGCTGTTATTGACGAGGGCCAGGTAGAGTATTCAGGTTGATCTTCAATTGATATGGTCGCCCATGCACTGGTGAACTCATAAGATCAATTTAAGATTTTTGTGGACTCTGCCATAATTCCGCCAAGTGATAAATAAGTCAGAGTCGGTATATGTAAAAATTGGCTTATTTGGATTTAATTCCTTGTATATATCAGAGAGGTGTACTAATAAGGATTTTGAACACTGGTACACTTGTAGGGGGAATCTGTTACTATAGATTCAAGTTCGTTAACACTTTCGATGCTTAAATTCGAAATAAGGAACTTCTGGGACTCTGAAATAATTATCACTTGTGCGGAATTATGACAGAGTCAATATGTGCGAAAATCGGCTTATTTAGATTTAATTCCTTATATACCTCAGAGAAATGTACGAATAAGGATTCTGAACACTGGTACACTCATAGGGAGAATCTGTTACTATAGATTCAAGCTCGTTAACACTTTCGATGATTAAATTCTTAATAAGGAACTTCTGGACTCTAACTTGTTTGGCCTCGTCACTGACATCGACTTGGGTAGGTTTTCCAATATTTGTTTTTGTAGATGTGTAGAACACTAGCTGCTTGTAGTCTTCTGAGTCTCCGTAGGCCGTCTAGGTTGGCCGGTCGTGTGAAGTAGGTTACAGATGGGTTAATGGGTTTGAGGTCTTAAATGTGGCTCCGTAACTTATAATGTGGTTGGGCACCACATCGGACTAATGCGGGTATACAGAGCCTATAGCGTTACTGTTGATACTCGTCTATCCTGATCGTTATATTAACCTTTAATCTCATCTCATTCAAGAACAAAAAAATCCAAATAAAAAACAATCCCCCCCCCCCCCCCCCGAGTTCATTCGAGAGTCCTGTTGCCCTCTGAATCACAAGACTGTGGATCAGCCAATCACCCCCAAAGTAAGAACAAAGTAGCCTCTAAAACTCAACTCCCTCAAACCTCGTCCGGAAATAAGGAAAATCCTTCACACCAAATTCACAAAATACACCCTAAGAATACGAGACGTAAACGAAAGAATGCCACCCACTCAGTCCCTATCCCCCTCCCAATATCAAGAGATAAACCCACATATTTGTATAATGCTCGTTCCCCTAACCCATATTCTGCCACCATTCTTCCAGAAAACATCAAGCACCCTTCTTCACATGTTTTGCTGAATACTCCCCATAACAATGACCATCCTGTACAATTTCCATGCCTCCATCTTTTCAGATCACCCCTGATACAATGTCACGTCCTATACATACCCTGTCTGATGATCAAATGCATGTGCAGGTACCATCCAACACCCTTCAGTCCCCCTCGGAAGTTCCGTTTTCTATGCTTCCCACTCTTCCGGTTCAAGCCGAAATGTCACAGACCCCCTCCCCTCCGCGTTTTCTATGACTAACCAAACGCAGACTACAAACATACCCACACACACTAACACTAACTACGGCCCAGAATCTCCCCTCCCATACACTTCCATTGTAGTCAGCCCCGCCTTCATCCAGGATAAATGCAACATTCCCCCTAATCACCAGAAATGGGTTAACCTCCGCCCCATTCCTCAGGACTCCATGATATTGACACCCACTCACTTGTCAATCAATCAAGGCCGCTGCCTAATCCAACCATCTATCATCTCCTCTCAAACAAATACCATACTAATCACAAATATCTCAGAGGAGGTACTCACTTTGCCAAGAGGTCTCATTATCGGGGACCTAGAGACTTTTGATGACCTAGCCATACCCCCCACCCCGGCACCCAGTAGTTTGAAATTACCCTCCATTCCCGAATCCCTTTCAGACCAACAAAAACACCAAATGCATTCCCTCTTAGTAAAATTTAGCGACGTTTTTGCCCAAACTGCCACCGAAATAGGGAAGACCAACATAGAACAACACGCCATAAACACCACAGGACCACCCTTGCGTCAACCCTCCCGCCGGAAGAACCCCCTTCAGCGACAAGAAGAGGAACAACAAGTACAAGACATGTTGGATGCAGGCATTGCTACACCCTCCATTAGCCCTTGGTCCTCTCCCGTCGTGCTAGTAAAAAAGAAAGATGGGTCCACTCGCTTCTGTGTGGACTATCGCCGGTTGAACGATGCCACCATCAAAGACGCCACCCCTCTTCCCCGGATCGACGACTCCCTCGACTCTCTCCACGGCTCCAAATGGTTCACCACGTTGGATCTTCAAGCCGGGTATTGGCAAGTGCCGATAAAATCAGAAGATCAACAGAAAACGGCATTCTCCACCAGCGGCGGCCACTTGTACGAATTTAATGTCCTACCATTTGGCCTCTGCAATGGCCCTGCCACCTTCTCCCGACTGATGGAGTCAGTCCTCAAAGGGTTGACTTGGGAAACCTGTCTCGCCTACTTGGATGATGTAATAGTCTACTCTGATACCTGGAAGGAACACCTGCGTCGGTTAGAACAAGTACTACAGAGAATAAGAGAAGCCGGACTCAAACTCAAACACTCCAAGTGCGAAAATGGCAAAGAACAAGGTCGATTTCTTAGGTCACGTAATATCTGACCAAGGAATAGCCCCTGACCCCAAGAAACTATCTGCCATCCATAACCAACAACCCCCCACTACTGTGAAAGGAGTTCGCTCGTTTCTGGGATTAGCCACCTACTACAGACGTTTCGTCCCACACTTAGCCGAAATAGCCCGCCCACTGCATCAACTCACCCATAAGGACACAGTCTTTTCTTGGACACCTGACAGAAACGCAGCCTTCGAAGAGTTGAAAGATAAACTAGTACAAGCACCTCCTGTGTCATTTCCCAACTACCAGCAACCTTTTCGTCTCTACACGGACGTATCATTATACGCCATTGGAGCAGTTCTCGCCCAAGTTCAGGAAGGAAAAGAACACGTCATTGCCTATGCTAGCTCCACTTTAAATCTAGCCCAACAAAATTATGCTGCCACCAAATGCGAGTGTCTCAGGGTCATTTGGGCCCTAAACCATTTCCGGTCATTTGTCCTAGGAGCAAAACTGGACATTATTACCGACCACCAATCTTTGCAATGGCTACGGAAATGCGAGACCAATTCTGCCTTACTAGTACGATGGAGAGAAACGCTCGAAGAATATGACTTCGTGATACACTACCGACCGGGAAAACTCCACACAAATGCTGACACCCTCTCACGTCTTCCGGTACCTGAAGATCCCCCCACCAACCTAGCCGCCTTACAGCAGACTCAGTTTGTCAATACGTCCGTAGTGCAGGACCTACACAAACCCGCTGTGTCACTGCTCCAATCCTGGGAAAGGAGAATCAAACTGATTTGGATGCCCAAGCATGTATTCTCAACTTTGACACGTTGGGGAGATCAACTCGCCATGGAATCTGGACACATAGCCCTCGACCCAACAATCGCACAAGAATACATGATTGCCATTCATGAAGGGAACGGAATTAATCTCGGTCAAAAGAAAATGCTCAAAATCTTCCAGGACCAGTATTGGACACCCAACCCATCCGGAATTGCCAAGCGCGTGACCGAAGCATGCAAACCCTGTGCACTGGGTAAAGACAGATGCCGCTCAGCAGGACCCGCTGGCACCATTTCAGCTCAGAAACCCTTCCAGATACTTTCCCTGGATGTAATGGGCCCTTTCCCTGTTCGCGCCGGCAACCGTTATGTCGTCACCTTTGTTGGCATTTACTCAAAATTTCTCATAGCTTGCCCCGCCAAAGATCACACTGCCACCACAGTAGCCACCCTCCTCGCCACCGAAGTTTTTCCCATTTTTTGGCTTACCTATTGCTATATTATCAGATAACGCTCCGGAATTCAGTGGTCAGGTTTGGGAAGAATTCTCAAAGCAACGCGGACTAAAGGTCAAACACTCCTCCCCTTACTGGCCGCAAGGCAACGCCGTCTGCGAGCGCAGTCACCATATGATTAACAACCAATTACGTACCCCGATGATTGCTCTCAACACCACCGACTGGCCCTCTCAGTTAAAAATTATCCAGTGGGGTATGAACACCTGCCCCAAAGAAGACGGAATTTCCCCCCATGAACGTGTGTATGGCGTAGCACTCCTCCTACTACCCTTTCATCACCAAGCACACCCCTCCACTACATCCCTCCAAATTGACCCTTTGCAGCAACTTCAAAACACCCTACGCACCGCCCAAAACTGCCAAGACACAAAGAATGACAATTCCCTTGACCAGAACCCCTTCGCCATTCACGATACCGTGATGGTGGCCAAGCTTCCGGTCATCAATAAATTAGGCCCAAGATATGTCAGACCTTATATTGTCACCCAAATTCCAAATGCCTTCCAAACCACCATCAATTATCACGGCGAGACTCTACTAAAATAGATTCGTTAGAATATTCAAACCCCTTACTAACGAGGACAGTATTTCCCCTACCAACCCTGACGACGAGTTTACAACCCCCTGTACCCAACCACACCTCTTGTGCACCCCCCCCCCCTCCCGACCAACATCACCACACCACCAAACCCTCCTACCCCTCCTATCCCTACTTTTCGCCAGCATACCCCCCAAACCCCTGCCCCCTTCACATTGTCACCCGCGGTAACACCCCCCCCCCACCCCCCCCTTCGGTACCTATTCCTTCAGCTTCACACAGCAAATCTCAACAAACAAAAACCATACCTCACCAACGCTCTCAAGCCACCAACCGTTACCAACTACGGCCACGTGTCTTATCCAAAACCTACCCTACCAAACCATGGCCTACCAAACACCTGCGGAAAAGAACTACATTACCACGTTTCCACCAACACAAAACTTCTACTTCCACCCCCAAACCCCCACCGACCCGCTCATTTCAAAAGAAAGACAGCCCCACCGTTTCCATAGAAACACCTCCAACTTCCTCACCAACCCCTTTTCCCCCTCGATCCACCCCCAGTCCACAACCAGCCTCATCCAAATCCACATCTCCCAGTTCTCCCATCGCCAACCCCCCAAAATCCCCCAACATCTTAGATCACAATTATGCCCTCAAGAATCCAACGACCGGCATAATCGACAACCAACCCAGCTGCTCCGAAATGACCACCAACTTACACCCCTTTTCCCTACCGATTAGACTCGCACCCCCCTTCACTGCACCGTTTCCTTCCACCATCCCTTCCTCCATAAAGAAACACCACAAAACACCTACCTCATCGACCACAAATACACCCACTAATACTCCCCCCAACTCACCTCCTCGAAACCCCAACCAAACCCTACCCCAATACAGAACCTCATCCAGTGAATCAAGCCCCGAAATCATAAATCGCCTCCCCCCCCCCCCCCTACGAACTACATCAGGACGCCTAGTAACCCGACCTCTCCGATTTTCTCCTATCCACGAAACTAATACAAACAAAACCGCGACCTCTCAAGCAATCCACACACCTATACTAAGACTTGCCCCTATTCAACCCAAGATACATAGACTAACAGGTATGTTCACTCCCGCCTGGTGCGCAGGTCAGTGACGTCAGTAGGTGTTCTCCATTTGGAAAATGGGGTATTTATACCAAAGACTGATATCCTTAAATCTTGGGGATATGAAAGAAAAAGGAGAGTAGAAGGTAAACAAAAATAAACTCATATTCAATAATCCTGTATGCTAACATTTGTATTATTATTATTATTATTATTATTATTATTATTATTATTACTGTGTATTTATGCATGATTTTGCTTTACAAATAGTACCGGTAGTGTATCTTGTAGTCGCTCATATACACACACACACACACACCCCTGTCTTTTGACTGGCAACATCAGAACCCTCTGTGTGAACATGATTTTGTTTTACAAATAGTACCGGTAGTGTATCTTGTAGTCGCTCATACACACACACACACACGCACGCACACACCTATAAATATATATATATCTATTAATCAGGGTTGTACAAAGTACCGAATAATTTTACTCAAGTTCAAGTAAAAGTATGTACTTGAAAGGTTACTCAGCTAAAAGTAAAAGTACCCACATAGAAAGTTACTTAAGTTAAAGTAAAAAAAAAATATCAACTGCCTGAGGGGTTGGGTGAGAGGGAGGCTTATCAGCGCCATTTATATGTAGCGATGAACTTTTAACTAGCCAAGGAATGTCGCACCTATACCCAGGGGAATGTCCATGGGAAATGGGGGGGGGGGTTTACCCATAGTCCAACTTTGTTTGCCACACCGCTTGACTATACTGTAGAATTAACCCTTGAGTATCAGCAACGTGTGCTATATTTTATTGTAGCCAAATTTAGACGATATTTTGAAGCTTAAGACGAACATCATCCATCAATACAATTAGACGATTGGGGACTGGTTTATTTAATAATTCATACATAAGGTGTTTCTTGTATGATGTACGGTTAAAATGCAAACTGCAGACCTGTGCAGTCTTGACATTAATAGTTTTTTTGGGGTTGCAAAGAGCAATCCACTGTTTCTGCATTTCTTTATTGGGGGGAAGCGGTGAAACTGTAGATGGGGGACATTTTTATTGTTATTATTGGAATTGCATCCAGCAATAGCACAATAGGGCATATTGGAAAAAAAGCAAAGTAAGCTATTTGAAAAGTTGTCAGTAAATCTGGAGGCAGCATGGAGATCTAAGTCTAATGGCTGGAGTGGGTTCACTGGACGGAGACCCAAGCCTTGACCTGAACTGGCCAGAGGTCGGGACGGGACTGACCGCTCTTCACCTGGTGAACCCTACTGAAAAATCACCTAGTGACGTCCGGCGCGCACGGGACGAATATTTGGGCCAAAGTGAACATACCTGTTAGTCTATGTATCTTGATTCAACCAAGGCCACCTAGAGTACCAGGCCGCACGGATGGGACCTTTAAATTCTGTGACGTCGACAAAAGGAGTGCTGAAACGGTCACTACCCTCGCAGGTCAGTATACATTTTAGTGAGGTAGGGGGAGGTTGTCGCTGTGTTTCCAAACTATTTCCCCCTCATATATACTTTATAAGTACATTATTCCCTGTGATAGCTTCTCCATGATCATCAACAATGCCTTACACGTGTTCAGTGCCAAATTGCAAGGAGAATTACAGATCGGGACCGAAAGTGCACGTGTTTAGGTTCCCAAGGAATGCTGACCTTTCCAGCAAATGGCTTACAGCCATTCGACGAGTAGATTACACTCCAAATGAAAACAGCAGGGTGAGTAAAAATTATTCTACAATGTTATTCCCGTGTCTAAGTATTGAGTACGGTAGGCTTAAACATTACATGACTAAATTTACTCATTCCTTCAGCAAGTTGAAATAGAAATAATAATAATGTTAATATAAATAATACTAATAATAATACTAATAATATTATTAATATAATAATAATAATAATAATAATAATAATAATAATAATAATAATAATAGTAATAATAGTAATAATAATAATAATAATAATAATAATATTAATAATAGTAATAATAAGAATAATAGTAATTGAGTAGCTCAACAGTGGGAGTATATATATTTTCGGGAGTTTATTATGTGGTATATCGATGACTTCATTAATGATATAATAGATGTGTTACCTTTAATATAATTATTATTAATTTCATTATTGATATTATTATAATTACTAATATTAGTATTATTAGTAGTATTATTATTATCGACGAAGCAAGTTATCCATAACCACGGAGTAGAAGTTATTTTATTGTGTTTGTTGTGTATGTTTGACGACGACGCTGGCGGATGCATTGAATTGGATCCTCCTCCTGGATCAATGCTGCATAATGGAATAATTTTGTATTCCCAATTATGGAAAAATATATATACAAAATTTAAGCCTACCCAGTACTGTAATTTAAGTGTGGTATATTGAATTGTATATAATATTCATAAGTCAAATTACACACTGCTCAAAATCAGTGTATTTACTCCTTCGTGAATGATTGAACTACCAAGCAATAATATCGCTCGCAATACAATTATGCAACGATTTATTTTTAGCTTAGCTATATCGGAGCTTTCATCTCTTACAAGTGTGTGAGCTCCATTTTAGACCTGATGAAATAAGGCGAGAGACTTCGTACTTTGACGAGAAGAGCGGAACTAAATTAGTGGCCAAGTTGACGTATCCTCAGCTCTGTGATGGTGTAATTCCATCACAATTGCCAAACTGCCCCTCCTACCTTTCTGGCCCATCACATGCTAGAGAAGCCCCGGACAAGAAGAGGAAACGAATGGAAGAGTCTGCCATTCAAGCTGCGGTAGCAAAGAGTATTGCAGATAACAATAAGTACAAACAAGACATAACATTTCATTCTTTAGATGAACTTAAAGACAAAATACAGTTCATTGATAAGAAATACTGGACAGTTATTGAAAACGAGGAAGATTTTCATATATGTCGAATTGTTCATTCCCCACAACCTAAAGTTATTTTGTCCTTAGTCATCAAATCAGACTGTAATGTTCAGGCTAGTGTACAGGCGGTGCAAATAAACCAGCTAGGGGATTATAAGATTCCTTCAAAGGTCACTGACATTAATACACTTGAAGTGTTGCTTGATGCTTTGCGTAAGTGCGATATCAATAATCCTGCCTCAAACCCAATTAATGCAATTGTAATAATTCAACTTGTGATCTCCTTTTTGTCAACTATTGTACAGGATAATGGCTTCAAGTATCAGAATACACTCGAATTCGTTTGTGAACAGCTTCATTTAATGACTCACTAAATTTGATTACTCCTCAGAATGTTTGATATTCTCCTCTCTCTTGCATAATTGCTCACCTCAAGGTTACAGACTTCTAAGAGATAAGAAATGCCTAATTCTACCTAGCTATTCAACTATAAGACAAATATTTTTGTCCAAAAACATTTAACCCAGCTATCGAACACCGAACCAGCCATTTTCTTGTGTATATTAAAATGCCCCAGAACGAGAAGCCCACCACAGAAGCCACGAACGAACACCACACAGAAACACCCAAAGGAAAGGTCCACAGAACGAAAGGACCAGCTGACCGAGCCAGCCATTTCAGACAGGCCCAAGCCCGCAGGGCTAAGCAGCTCCAGGCCGCACCCATTTACCTTTTCTAAACTGACCATTTTCCACACCTCACGTACACTACCCCTCGTGTCCTACACTCCTAACTACAAAGATGATGAACAGGAATATACATTCATATTAAAAACACCCATGCCCTGTCCCTATGTTGAGCCAATGCTAACACATCAGACAGCCATAATTATATCTATGTATGTTCTTACATCCGAGAAGTAGATGTTATATATCTTAGAAGTTAAAACACCCACGCTTGTCCCTAGACCTCGTATATCATTTCCCATGACGAGTATAGATATATGTAACCCGTGCTCAGTCGCCCCTTGCATTGTTCCTCTAGTAACTAAGTCTATAATATTAACTGCCACCAGCATTGATACGACATAGCGGCACTGTCCTTGTGTCGTATTGTGCCAAGTACAGATCAACCAGGTTTCATCACCTTATTAGGACGACGACTATAATGTCATTGTTCATCGATGTATGCAATCCTTAGTTTAAGTATTAATATTAACATTCCCTAACATCTTGTCTTGCCAGACTAAGCTTCTGAAGACCCATCGCCCCATAATTCTATGTATTCAATCCTTAGGTTAAGTATTTTTATCCGCCATTGTGTTCACCTTTTTCCATTTACTTTTCCACAATTGTCATACGTCTTCCCCTTGCCTCCTTCGTATCCACAGTCCACACTACGCCAATTTACTTCGTGTCTTACACCTCTTACCCCAACCAGAGATTGTATAAGATAACCTGGTTACCAGTATCTGTCATAAGTACCCCGAAACAATAACTAAGTACCCCTACGAACTGCCGCTGTTGTTGGTATATTTATATTTAATAGAAAACGCAGTTCCCAGGGCCAACTAATAGTATCCATAACCCCTCGGACTGATCACATAACTCTATCTTTTCCAGACTCATATACCACCCCATAGTTGCATTCCCCGGTAGCATTTGGCTAACGTATTCTACTGCCTTTTCAAACTTCCATATCAACTGCAGCCTAATGCCACCCCCACGCCCAGAGACCTTAGGGTCAAATTCCCCTATAGCCCCCCTGCACTCCCCCCCTCTCATTATAAGACCCCGCACTTCTCTACTCTTGTCCGACCTAGCCTCTCTCTCATACCTCTTGAAGATCCTTGAATTGTCCGTTGCTAATGCTCTCCAACCTTTTATATATATACTCCTATCCAGCCTACCTTCACTTAGTAGGCCAGAACAACATTAGAACTTTACTAGCCCCTTGCATGCCATCTATTCTCTTACAACCCATTCACAACCCTGCACCCAATGGTCGTCGGTGCGAGGCTAGCCGCCTCGCCAGTAACTAACTTCTATTGCCATACTTCCAGATAAATGTGGCAGAGTTAGCAACCCAGTCTCCACCACATCCAGCATACCCTACAATTAACAACCAGCCGAGTAAAACCAGCTAGCTAAGGCACCTTCGGTTTTGGTATTAAGGACACCCACATCTGTCTCATACACAGAGGGTTATTACGAACACTGGTGATATGGCAAGCCCCTAGCCACAGCCGCCGGACGACTATCACAGAGAGAGGGCGCCCAGCTCCCCCTTTTTGCCCACCCGAGGAGGGAGACCCCCACCCCCGCGGAGGTATACCTGGCCCCTGTTTTGACTTCCGAGTCATTGCCAGGTAGCACAGGAATTCTTCCTATCAATGAACTAACCATGCATGACTAACACCTTTACTAACCTCTATTAACTCACAATAAACCATTTACCTTTCTTGCATGCTCTGATCACTAAATTAGCACCTCAGCTATACCATAGAATGAAGATTGAACAATCTAAGAGAGACGCTCCTATCACAGCTGTCCCCATCCTCCTCGCAAAGTAGATCCAGTCTCTCTCCCCTAAATACTTCCAGTATAGCCAAAATAGTACCTCTTACTAAGGCTCAGTTATATGAAAATATAAAGGCTTCCTATAGCCATGTGCCACAACAGTAAATACCATCTTACCTAGTCCCCATATCTATTGAGAGCTCAAATAAGTCCATAAGACTCGAGATCCCTACTGTCTACAGGGTCCAGAACCGAGCCTATAAATCTAGCTCCCGCCCCCAGTCAAATCAGTTGAAAGCTAGACACCAACCAGGGGTCACTACCCTGCAGTTAACTTCTAGCTCTGCCTTGTGTTGTTCCGGAGTGAGATTCCAGAGCCGGCAGACTCCGTGGCAGATTTGGATAGAAGGACCTGCCCACGTATTTGAGAACTTCACAGCCACAGAGAACTGGACGGCCGCGGAACCAGTCGTTAGCCCCCAACATCATGGACGCAAGATAACCAGGACCAGACCCATCAGATACTACCCAAGATTCCCTTTAGCAGTACTACATATTACTGTGCTGTTTAGAGATTCACTAATTAATATTTCTACGAAGTAGCTATCTCTTTGCCCCAGTATAATTCATATAACCATTCAATTAGGAAGTGCTAAGCGTATCAGTGTTCAATAATTAACAGGCGATACTAACTCTCGTAATCAACCATATATCCAGATATTATTACCTAGAAGGAAACCCTAGTGATATCTGAATGTTCGCCCACTGATTTGCGATCTATGTATTTCTGAGACAAGAATATAAAACTTAGATCAGTACCCCCTGAGGTTACTAGAATTCCCGTGCTCTAAAATACGCGTGTCTAATCTAGTCTGTGAACTACGACTTGTGCACCAGAGCTACCAGTAAGAAATCTAACAGTGAATATGATTCTATAAGTAACATTGATGGTCTTCGGTTTATAAACCTGTTAAATTAAAGCCAGTGATCAGAAGATTAATACCTGAACGTTGGAAGTGGGAGACTAGGCTCCATCCAGATCCACTTATGCTAGTGTTGTTCGATTCTATTATATTGTCTTACACAAGTATTCTGCAGTGGTATATCAATAAACGTGATCGTGTAACTTGCTACCATGTGTTCTTTGTGTTCTCTATTCCTCATATCTTGTATTGTGCATGCAGCCTTATATACCCAGTCAATTAGAACTCACATTACCCAAGTTAAACCTGTAGAAAAACAGGGCATAACGTATATTAAGAACAAATTTAAGTCCCTGACAACCCGTGATAAAACGGTTACAATGATGGTTGATGAAATTCACCTGAAGCCTTACTTGGATTATAAAGCAGGAAATATTGTTGGTTCAGCATTTGACAGTGATGCAATTGCAACAAGCGCATATGTGTTTATGCTAAACAGTATTCGGTCAAAATACAGAGATGTTGTTCACATAATTCCAGCAAAGATAATGAAGGCAGAGACATTATATAACATTATGAAGAAGATTATTTTAGGGCTTGAGAAGATAGGATTTAGTGTCATTAGCATTGTAACAGACAATAATGCAATCAATGGCAAAGCTGTATCATATTTTGCCAATCCACCAAAACAGTCCCTTGTTTACCCACATCTAGCGCAAAGTACCAGACCTCTCTTTTTCCTATACGTCAGTATCGACAGTTAGCAGGAGGAAATTACAATATTTCTGTACGCCAAATATATGAGAGTGAGAAAAAGATACGGATGATGTCAGTGTTAAAACTTAGTTTACCCATACTCGACAAGAAGGTAATTTTAAAGGATTTTGAAGAAATTGACTATGAGCAAGTAAAAACAGATGAGGAAATGGATTTTGGTTTATGTCATACGAATGTTGAAGTTTGTAAGGAGGATATTGACAGGTGTAAAGACATCATCCCCGTTATAGTTTATTTAGCTGGCTATTGTTGTTACTCCGTGATAAAGAAAATTAAATGTAATGCTTGTAAAGAAATGATTACGTGTTCAGATAGTGCTGAAGAAATCCCAGAAAATCTAAGTTACATTGCTGGAATTAGCAGAGGTTCTCTTATATACCCAGATAGTGTGACTGCGAACATGGTCATGTATAACTATATTGTAATTAACAAACTTGCTAAGCTTCCTGCCTTTCGCAATGCTACTAGCCAAAGAAATATAGCAACACACCTCACAGTTACGGCTTTAGCAGATGCTGATCTCCTGTTCCCTAGTGATATCTGTGAAAATGGTCATAGCACCGAAAAAATAGAAAGTATGGAGGTATATGCTTCAACAAATGCAATTTTAAATAATTACTGTGCTAAAGAAAATAACATCCCAACAGCTAACAGAGCTAATAAGAATGTAGGTGTGAAGAGAAAGCTTTAAACCCTAGAGAAATAGATAATGTGTACTGTATTGCATAGTATATAATATGATATCGTGTGTGTGTGTGTGTGTGTGTGTGTTACAGTAAATATTGTGACGCCTCCCGGCGTTAACAGAATGGTTGCGTGGGGCATTGCAGCTCGCTAGCGCTCGCCAGGATGGGGGGATGGGCTACAGTTGTCCTAGAATGATCTGCTTTATTTTATTAGTGTCGTGTTGCCACAGACAGTCTAGAAATGGTCTTTGTTTTGGTCTGTGACCGCGCCTTATATTTTATATTCGCTATAATATAAATGTTGCTTGTGTGGGAGGCGAGCGAGAGAGGGTGAGGCGGTACACCTGGCAGCGGGGTGAGCTATGACGCGGCTCGCTTGGGCGCTGACGGCGTTGGCGGCCGGGTGGTCAACTAGTCCCTTCCCATCGCGGCCGCGTGTTCTTTACCAGCTCAGAGCTTGCCTGACACGCGTATCGTCTACATCCTTTGCAATTCTGTCCCCCATACTCGCCACTTTGCATACTATTTCTCTCTCTCGACTTCTCCTTTCTCATTCTCTAATCTTTATTAAACTCAACATCCCTTCTGGTTTCAGCATAGACGTTCACCGTCGGCCAGTCGTATTGTACGCGAAGCTCTCAGATATTTCCATGTATTAGATTAAGGAGGTATTATGCTTTATTGAGGTTAGAGAGACGGACTTTTCCGTATGTGTCCTCTCTCGGGAAGGTTGTAGACCGGTATATGTCTCCCTGGCAAGGTGTTGAGTGATTCTGCTTGGTTATCTAAAGCTAGACTAGGGGTAAGGTTACTGTGTCGTTGTCTCCGATGTGTGCAGTGTTAGCTAAGCCCTGCACGACATCGACAGGTACTGTGGGAGCCTAAGTTGTCTTCGGGTGGGTTTACTTTGCGAGCACAGCGCTGTGGTGTGAGAGGGCCATAGCCTATCCCTCACAACATAGTGCTGCCTCTTTGTGTTGACTTCTGAGGGATCGCCAGGATAGAACTAGGTACTAGAGACCTAGATTTATCAAGAGAGCATCCCCGTCATATAACGTAATCTTCATTATACCACCTTCGGACAACGTTAGGCTACGAGCCGCATGCTCACCCATTGTTGCCCTGCCTTGATACCCCAGCTAGACTTTATTAACTGAGCAGACACTGGTTAGAGATAAGCCCCCATTATTATATGTATGCAACATTATTATTCACTGCACTTTTGAGCCAAGGTTGTTGTTGAGTTGCACAACCCTAGTAGGCTGTTGCGTTGTGTCACGAAGCATTTCTTTAGTTGTCGAGCATTACTACCTTTGCGCAGCCTTTATTATTCGCCTGCCTATTATTACTATATGTCCTAGTATTTATTGTGACCCGTATTCTGCATTATAATTGTTCAAGATTCTTTACGAACATCTTCCCAGCATCAGACTTATTTCAGAAGTTTCCAGTTGATGTTGCAGGACTAGCATTGCACTTTCTTTAATACAGAAGTGCCAGTTATTTGAGTATCTACCGTAACGTTAATTAATCACGTTAACTATCTTTTCTTTGTGTAACCTAATCGAGTAATCTTTTACTGTTTGAGAATAGGCTGTTTCATCGAGCATCAGCCTAATGTGTGTGCACCAGTTACCGAGTCATAGGATACCTCGTTGTCCAGGCACGACTCAGGGCGGTAATGGTGTTTTGTTTTCCAGTGTTTAAGGCAGGGGTTGGATCTAGTGTTACCGTTGTTGCATTTTTGCCATTATCTAGTCCAATGTTGAAGAGCCCTGTGTCTTTGAGAACCTGGATCGTAACAAATGGCGACCTAGCTCAGGATCTTGTGAACTAAGAGATAATTGCAGGATTGTTGTGGTCATTTGTTTTATTGAGGAATATAGTGGGCACGTTAATTTTTTTTGGCAAAGTAGTATAGCACTTGAGAGTCTTCAGACATTTTTGGCAAGTGAATAGTGCTACATAAGAGTTTGGGGTACTTCTTTTCTGAATATTGTGGTGAGAAATTTTTGAGAGCACCATGTCTTATACCGGATCAGAGGAGAATGGAGACACAGTACGTAATGTCGAAACTGAGGAACAGCAGCATGATGAAAGGGTTAATCGGGTGAACTGTGAGGAGGATACTAGGATATTTTTGCAATGGCCTGTTACTGCCGAGCGGTTGGAGGGTATGGATCGGTACGGTCTTCAATGCCTGGCCACAGCTATCGGTCATGCGGTTACTAGCAGCATGACCAGGGATAACTTAATAACGTGTGTACTGGGCAGGGTGACTGGTGAGCGAGATGGGTTGAGTGCTCAGAGCCCTTCAGCCATGCTTCCCCTACACTCGACTCCCAGCCATCCCAGTAGTTTGCCGACCCCGGGTACGCTTCCGGAGTTGGGTGGTGACTGGCAGGGTGGGTTGCCCCTGGGGGGACCACCGGTAATTTCAAACATTGTAGCACCTTCACCTCCTCAAGGGTTAACTCCAGAATTATTGCTTCAGCTCGAATTAGCTAAGCTTCAGCAGCAACAAAGGGCATGTGAGCTTCAGCAGCAATTAGAATTAGCCAGGATAGAAGAGAGAAAAACTATCAGTCAAGCAAAAATCCAAGCTGAGTCGACTAGGTACTGTGCCGACATGCACGTAGAGAAGTCGCGAGTAGAGACAACGGGACAGCGACTTGGGGCTGATAACTGTGTTCATGAGCAGTCTCTCTCGCACTTATTGAAACTGGTTCCGGTGTTTGATGAGAGTGGTGTAACAGAATTTTTCACACGCTTTGAGAAGAAGTGCCAGGAACACCAGTGGCCAGAGAATAAATGGGCAGCACTTGTATCCTCTAGATTAATAGGCAAGGGTCTTAAAGCCTACGATGCGTTGCCTATAGAGTCTTGTATTATCTATGAGGAACTCAAGGAGGCTGTCCTGAGAGCATACGAACTACAACCAGAGACGTACAGGTTGAAGTTCCGGGGTGTTACCAAGGGTCGGGAGAGCACCTTTTTGGAGCATGCCCGGGAGCTGTCCGATGCTTTTGGGAATTGGCTGAGGTCGGAGAAAGCTACTACGTTTGACGACATTAAACAGTTGGTGCTTTTAGAGCAGTTTTTCAAATGCACGGGCGGCGACCTGACGTTAAACCTTAAAGAAAAGCAACCAAAAACTCTACAGGAGGCAGCTGAGATGGCTGACCTCCGGCTATCACTAATTCGTGGGTGCGGGTCTGCCCAGCGTAGTGAGGCAGGTAACAAGGGGCGTGACGCCCCACCCCCCCGAGTTAGTGATATACCTTATGCAAACAAGTACAAGAGCCATGATACCAAGACTGACCACAAGACTAGCACCGTCCCATTTAAGAAGGGGCCGGGCCCTTCCCAGTACCAAGGGAAGCCCAAAGGGGAGTTGGAGTGTTATCATTGTCATAAAAAGGGGCACTTTGCAAGAGTCTGTCCTAGCAAACCACCTACAGCAGCTGTGTCTTTGGCCTGCAACATTGGTGTGTCTCCGAAGTCATCTGAGTTTGCCCGGGGCAGTTCGTCAGAGGCTGAGGCACAGCCAATGCAGAAGCACCTGGGAGGCTCGAACCCTGCTCAGGATGTTTTTTGCGACCATAGAGGGCGGGGTTGTGTGATGTGGGCGGGGCGCAAGCATGGAGTAGAGGTCTTGCGCGATACAGGTGCTTCCCAGACTCTGATGAAAAACTTGACTGGCTACCCTATAAACGCGGCTCGGGTGGTGGTGGTGGTGCAGGGTATTAATGCAACTCGGTCATACCCGCTGGTGCTGTTGGAGTTGGAGGTGGATGGTGTGGCACGTGAATTGGATGTCGGGATTGTGGAGAAACTGCCAGTGGAGGGCGTCGACCTTCTTCTCGGCAACGACTTTGCAATGCCCGCTTCTGAGGTTCTACCCTTAGTCGTTGCCGAGAGGCCGGCCGACGTGAGTAGGGAAGAGCAAGAGTGGGTCGAGCGGTGCCAGACACAACCCATGGCGTGTGTTGTCACCCGAGCTCGGGCAGCTAAAGTGTCACAGCCTAGTCCTCCGTCTTCAGACCAGCGGAGGAACGATCAACAGGAGGAGGCTAAAGCTGGAGTTGGTTTTAAGAGTTTTGACTCGGCGGCTCTCCTGGGTGATACAGTATTAGCACCATTACTTAATTCTGGAGTAGCCCCTGGGCCTGTCATCGAGAGTGACGAGGCTGGGCATGACGAGACTCCACGACAGCAACGTTATGTACATCGAGAGAGACAGAGGGAGCAGCCCAGTATCGGGGAAGGTCATGCATTGCTCCGGGAGCAGTTAGATCGCTTGGCACCCTCAGATATACGTCGGTTGCAACTAGAGGACCCTGAGCTCCAAACGTGTGCTAATGGAGCTGTAGAGCTCGACAAGGACGGCGATGCACAGCCAGGAGATTTTTTTTATTTAGAAGGCATCCTCTATAGGCGTTTTCAAGACCCTAAACGTAGTTGGCAAGAGGGGTCCGGAGTAGTGGACCAGTTGGTGGTGCCACGGGAGTGCAGGGATAGCCTACTGAGGTTGGCGCATGACATACCACTGGCAGGACATCTAGGGGTGAGAAAAACGGTGGCGGCTTTAGAAAAATTGTTTTGGTGGCCGGGGTTGAAGGGGCAGGTGGTAACCTGGATAGCAAGGTGTCATACGTGCCAGAGGGTTGGAAAACCTAACCAAACAATTCCGAGAGCCCCGTTGCACCCCATTCCTGTCAGTGGACCGCCCTTCAGTAAGGTCATCATTGATATGGTCGGACCCCTAACCCCTACTAGTGCCGGTAATAAATATCTATTAACTATCATGGATGTGGCCACTCGTTATCCTGATGCATATCCAATGAGAAATGGCACGGCAAAAACTGTTGTCCGGAACCTGCTCTTGTATTGCTCGCGGTATGGTTACCCGCAAGAGGTGCAATCGGACCAAGGCTCTAATTTTACATCTAATCTGTTCAAACAAACTATGATTCAGCATGGCATCAGCACTGTCGTCTCTTCTGCGTATCACCCGGAGAGTCAGGGGGTGTTGGAGAGGTGGCACGCCACGCTGAAAAGCATGCTTCGATGTTATTGCGCAGAGAACGGAAAGGATTGGGACCTTGGTCTGCCGTATGTTTTGTTCGCGGCAAGAGAAGTACCTGGAGAGAGTCTCGGTTTCAGTCCGAATGAGCTTGTTTTCGGGCATCAGGTGAGGGGCCCTCTCCACATGGTGAAGGAGATGTGAGAGGATACCGCTAAGCCATGTTCTATGTTGAGTTACGTCCTCGAGAGCAGAGAGAGAATGCTTAGAAGTCTGGAGCTGGCCGGGCGTAATTTGGTGAGTTCGCAGGCCACTATGAAGGACAGGTACGATACTAAGGCGAAACTCTGGGAGTTTCAGGTAGGTCAAGAGGTGTTGGTCCTGTTGCCTTTGGCAGGTCATCCTCTGGCTGCCAAGTACGCTGGGCCTTATCGGGTGGTGTCAAAGATCTCCGATCTGGATTACCTCGTTGCCACTCCAGACCGGAAGAAGCGTAACCAACTATGCCACATTAATTTGTTGATGGAGTATGTGAGGCGCCCACCTGAGTCACTAGCTGTCCCTGTGTTGACCTGCTGCGGTCATGGTGGAGAAGGAGAGGGGGGCAGCAATGATCAGGTGGATGATAACTGGGATTGTCATGTCTCGGCTGATCAGTGGGCGGGGAATTCGAGCCAATGTGCGCATGATGCTCTGGCGCACCTGCCGGAGGAACAGCAGGTGGCAGTGCAGCGCCTGTTCGATTCATACCCCACTGTATTTGCCGAGCACCCAGGCCTCACTACTCAAGCGGTGCATGACGTCGATGTAGGAGAGCACCCCCCCTTCAAGTCGATACCTTATCGGGTGCCACCCATTAAACTCCCAGCGCTCAGGGATGAGCTGGAGTATATGCTGGCGAGAGGCTTGATCGAGAAGGGGGCAGTACGGTGGACTTCTGTCACTCTGCAGCCCAAACTTGATGGAAAAGTTCGGTTCTGCATTGACTTTAGGCGGTTGAACGGGTTGACACCCACCAATGCATATCCTCTTCCCCGGGTGGATGACAGTGTGGATAAGATCGGGAAAGCAAGGTACTTGACCAAGGTAGACCTCATCAAAGGCTACTGGCAAGTACCACTGTCTGAGCGGGCTAAAGAGGTGTGCGGGGTTGTGGTGGATGGCAGTACTTACCGTTGCAACGTGATGCCATATGGTCTGAAAAATGCACCGGCCACTTTCCAGAGCTTAATGAACGACATCGTAGAAGACATCCCAAACTGTACTGTCTACCTTGATGACGTGATAATTTATGACAACGATTTCCAAAGTCACTGTGAGCACATAGAAGCCTTATTTAGTCAACTTAGTAAAGCAGGCTTGGTGGTTAATCTGGGCAAGTGTGACTTTGTGCAAGCCACGGTGCAGTATCTGGGGTTTGTGGTTGGGTTAGGGCAGGTGAGCCCGCCCCAACAGAAGATACAGGCTATCGACTTGTTCCCCAGGCCGACCACCAAGCGGCAGATCATGAGATTTTTGGGCATGATTGGGTATTACCGCCGCTTTATAAGAGGTTATTCTACTGTGTTAGCTCCTTTGACAGATCTACTAGCTAAAGATAAAAAGTTCCGCTGGGCACCTGAGTGTGAGCAGGCATTTCGAGTAGTTAAACACCTTTTATGCACTCACCCTATGCTCAGGGCCCCGGACTTTGAACGACCATTTCAGTTGGCGACTGATGCCAGCGGAGTAGGGGCTGGTGCCGTACTTTTGCAGACAGACGAGGAAGGTCTTGAGCATCCAGTCAGTTTCTTTTCAAAGAAATTTAATTCAGCACAGAAAAACTATTCGGTTGTTGAAAAGGAACTGCTGGCAATCGTGTTAGCGCTCAGACACTTTGAGGTGTATGTTCCTGCCTATGGGCCAGTCGTGGTAGTGTATACCGACCACCACCCGCTTAAATTCCTCAATCAATTCCACAACCGGAATATGAGGCTGACCAGATGGTCGCTCATATTGCAAGAGTACAACTTAGACATTCGCCATATTTCCGGATGTGAGAATGTGATTGCGGACTGTTTGTCGCGGGTGGAGGATCTGGGGTAGGCTACCACAGTATGTTGGTATAGCCTCCTGTCTTGGCTCGCGGTGTATTTTTGCGCTGGTGCTTGTTGGCTCGCGTGTGTAGCATCAGCGTAGGGTCGCAGGGCAGGAGTTGTTGGCTTTGATTAGACGAAAATTAGGCTACATCTATAGCAGCCGCCAAAAACAACATTAAAATAAAATATGAAAAATTAAATAAAAACTCTTTCTTTTTGATAATTAATTTTAAGATAATATTGTAGCTGAGTACTGAGGGCAGATGATTTTCCCTCAGTAGGCTGTGCTTCTTAAAGCTCGCTCTGGGAGCACAATGTTATGAATTAATGAATTATATTTGGGAAGGGTGATAAGATTTTGTTTTATATATAAATGTTGTTGTATTTTTTTTTGAGGAGACTAAGCTTGCATTCCATGAGTGGCAGAGTGGTTAGGAGTGGCAGATTCTAGCGACATTCTGTCTGTTCAGATATGGGCCCATGGTTGAGTGTCCCATATCTTGGGGGGGGGGGTGTGACGCCTCCCGGCGTTAACAGAATGGTTGCGTGGGGCATTGCAGCTCGCTAGCGCTCGCCAGGATGGGGGGATGGGATACAGGTGTCCTAGAATGATCTGCTTTATTTTATTAGTGTCGTGTTGCCACAGACAGTCTAGAAATGGTCTTTGTTTTGGTCTGTGACCGCGCCTTATATTTTATATTCGCTATAATATAAATGTTGCTTGTGTGGGAGGCGAGCGAGAGAGGGTGAGGGGGTACACCTGGCAGCGGGGTGAGCTATGACGCGGCTCGCTTGGGCGCTGACGGCGTTGGCGGCCGGGTGGTCAACTAGTCCCTTCCCATCGCGGCCGCGTGTTCTTTACCAGCTCAGAGCTTGCCTGACACGCGTATCGTCTACATCCTTTGCAATTCTGTCCCCCATACTCGCCACTTTGCATACTATTTCTCTCTCTCGACTTCTCCTTTGTCATTCTCTAATCTTTATTAAACTCAACATCCCTTCTGGTTTCAGCATAGACGTTCACCGTCGGCCAGTTGTATTGTACGCGAAGCTCTCAGATATTTCCATGTATTAGATTAAGGAGGTATTATGCTTTATTGAGGTTAGAGAGACGGACTTTTCCGTATGTGTCCTCTCTCGGGAAGGTTGTAGACCGGTATATGTCTCCCTGGCAAGGTGTTGAGTGATTCTGCTTGGTTATCTAAAGCTAGACTAGGGGTAAGGTTACTGTGTCGTTGTCTCCGATGTGTGCAGTGTTAGCTAAGCCCTGCACGACATCGACAGGTACTGTGGGAGCCTAAGTTGTCTTCGGGTGGGTTTACTTTGCGAGCACAGCGCTGTGGTGTGAGAGGGCCATAGCCTATCCCTCACAACATAGTGCTGCCTCTTTGTGTTGACTTCTGAGGGATCGCCAGGATAGAACTAGGTACTAGAGACCTAGATTTATCAAGAGAGCATCCCCGTCATATAACGTAATCTTCATTATACCACCTTCGGACAACGTTAGGCTACGAGCCGCATGCTCACCCATTGTTGCCCTGCCTTGATACCCCAGCTAGACTTTATTAACTGAGCAGACACTTTTTTTTTTTTTTTTTTTTCTATGTGATTGAGGGAGGCAAAAGGCATAACTGCCTATAGCGAGTGCCTCCCCCATAGTTGAAAGAGTGACAGGGCCAAAATCAAGGGACGTTCGAGCCAAAATGCCTGGACACACGGAGTTTGAAGCAATTTAAGTCATAGGAAGAGGGAAAGACTGATTCTGGGTGAGAGTTCCAGAGCTCAGATGTTGAGTAGAAGAAAGTTTGAGAGTAACGTTTCACTCTTGGGTTGGAGAGTTGCACAGAGTAGGGGTGGGATTGAGTTGCAAGACGGGTACCACGTGCCCTACGTAAAGGAGGTGGTATGCACTGGGATAGCTCTGAGGAACACTGATTATTATAGTAGCGATAGAATAGCGAGAGAGATGCAACATTGCGGCGGAGAGAGAGAGATTGCAGAGAGTTGGTGAGTGGACGGGAGTTAATGATACGAAAGGCCTTCCTTTCAACTTTGTCTAGGAGAGCGGTGTGAGAGGAACCTCCCCATACATGTGAACAATACTCAATACAAGGCCGCACTATGCCCCTGTACAGAGCAAGAAGCTGTGCAGGGGAAAAGAACCCCCTAAGGCGGTTGAGCACACCTAGCTTCTGGGAGGCTGCCTTAGCAAGACTGGTAATATGGTCCTTCCAAATGAGAGCAGAAGAAAAAGAGACACCAAGAATATTGAGAGAAGATGAAGGGTTGATTTTTGTATTGTTGAAGAATAAGGGATAGTCCGCTGGGAGATCCTGACGGGTAGATAGATGGAGAAATTGGGTTTTGGAAGCATTAAAGTTAACAAGGTTTTCTCTGCCCCAATTGGAAATAGTATTTAGATCAGAATTTAAGAGTTCTATGGCTTCATTACGTTTGTCGTTGAGGGATTGCTGGCTGGGGCGTTCTGAAAACTAATGGAGTAGTGTAAGGTTGAGTCGTCTGCGTATGAATGGATGGGAATTAAGGTACAGTTAAGGAGATCATTTATAAAAATTAGAAAGAGAATAGGAGATAGGACAGAGCCCTGAGGAACACCGGAGTTTATAGGGTGAGGAAGTGAACAATGGCCGTCCACAACCGCAGCTATGGAACGGCCGGAAAGGAAATTAGAGACAAAGGCACAGATGGAGGGATAGAAACCGAAGGAGGGTAGTTTAGAAATTAAAGATTTATGCCAGACTCTATCGAAGGCTTTCGATATGTCTAGTGCAATAGAAAAAGTCTCACCGAAGTCCCGAAAGGAGGATGACCAAGAGTTAGTAAGATATGAAAGAAGATCACCAGTAGAGCTGGTGGGTCTTAAGGAAGCCATACTGGCGATCTGAGAGCAGATTATGAGAAGAGAAATGCTTAAGAAATTTGGAAGCAAGAATAGTTTCAAAAACTTTAGAAAGACAAGAGATAAGAGCAATTGGACGATAGTTGGAGGGTTGAGAGCGGTCACCCTTCTTTGGGACAGGTTGAATGTGAGCAAACTTCCAGCATGAAGGGAAGACGTTAGAGGATAGACAGAGACGAAAGAGTTTGCCTAGGCAGGGAGTCAGCACGGAAGCACAGTTTTTGAGAACAACAGGAGGAACACCGTCCGGAGAGACGGTTAGAGATAAGCCCCCATTATTATATGTATGCAACATTATTATTCACTGCACTTTTGAGCCGAGGTTGTTGTTGAGTTGCACAACCCTAGTAGGCTGTTGCGTTGTGTCACGAAGCATTTCTTTAGTTGTCGAGCATTACTACCTTTGCGCAGCCTTTATTATTCGCCTGCCTATTATTACTATATGTCCTAGTATTTATTGTGACCCGTATTCTGCATTATAATTGTTCAAGATTCTTTACGAACATCTTCCCAGCATCAGACTTATTTCAGAAGTTTCCAGTTGATGTTGCAGGACTAGCATTGCACTTTCTTTAATACAGAAGTGCCAGTTATTTGAGTATCTACCGTAACGTTAATTAATCACGTTAACTATCTTTTCTTTGTGTAACCTAATCGAGTAATCTTTTACTGTTTGAGAATAGGCTGTTTCATCGAGCGTCAGCCTAGTGTGTGTGCACCAGTTACCGAGTCATAGGATACCTCGTTGTCCAGGCACGACTCAGGGCGGTAATGGTGTTTTGTTTTCCAGTGTTTAAGGCAGGGGTTGGATCTAGTGTTACCGTTGTTGCATTTTTGCCATTATCTAGTCCAATGTTGAAGAGCCCTGTGTCTTTGAGAACCTGGATCGTAACAATATATTGTTCATCTTCATACATATAGTATATAATTAAGTTACTTATATATATTTGTTCACAAATAATATTGGATGTCACGTAAATTGGCTCTTCAGTAAGGTTATTTATGTCTTTGTATATAATATAGTAATGTATATATCATTGTGTTTTATTTTACTCCAATATAACAAAGTAATGAGATATACTTATAATAAGTTTTAATCTTGTACAACTACTTGTTCAAGGTATAAGTCATATGCAAGAAATAACCAAAACATGTTGTTATGATATCGGTATCATAATATAGAGTATAATAAAGTAAGATATAGGTAGATAGTGGTTTTGCGTACACCTTAAACGTAAAATATATAATTTGTTTGTACGTTAATCTAAAATTTAACAGAGAAAAGAATAAAAGAGAATATTTATAAAATGGGGACAGAGCGCGGGCAGTGGATGTAGCACCCCATTGCCTACGTCACAGAATGGTCGACACGGCCTGGTACTCTAGGTGGCCTTGATTCAACCCCCAACACCAAACCGCACTCTGTCTACCCAGCCTCCCTATACCCATAGAAAACATAACGGTAAACACTTCACATACCCACCATGACAACAAAAACCCAAGGTCAAATACCCCCCCAACAACAAACCCCCTCCCAGTACCCCAGACAGCCTCCAGACGTAAAGGGAAACCCTACGCTAACCGCAAACCTAGCGGTCCGCCCGCCCCTCCCAGCCAGACTGTAAACAAACCAATAAAATTAAAGCCCCACCTCCCACCACCCTCCCCAACTCACCACTCAGCCACCCCAATGAACACGACACCATTCATTAAGAGAGTCAAAATATCCAAAGACTCTGGACACGTAGTCCGCATTCCAGCCCCCGACGAAGCAATCACAGCCTCCATAATAAACACCACTACGTCATTCCTTCAGGTAATCATCGATCCCCTCAAAACCCCGGATGCCTGCTCCATCCATTGGTGGAAACTCCTACATACACTACCTATGACACACCACCAAGGACTCTCTTTCTTCTTCACTCTTGAGGCTCTGGGACGAACCTACGACGAAGGGGAGGGAAGTAAAATACCACCAAAAGGAATGTCCCCCACCAACCTCCCGACCCACAACCCAGTAACAATTCCGCATGAACCAGAACGGAAGCCGGCAGGGACGAAAGGACCCAGCAGCCGGAAAGAAAAATACGCACCCATAGGATCAAAGGAAGCTGACATGGCTGGAAAACAAGAGATCCCAAAGACACTTCGACCAAAGGTGTTATACTCACAACCTTTCGAATATGTTAGGTTCAAACGAAGGGAACAAAGGATCGACCCCAACACGGCCGGAAAACAAAAGGCCCAAAGGCACGTCGACCACAAGTAGTAGGTTCCCACATCCAAGACACTCACACAACACACCAACTTCGTTTTCTTCCTTTCACATAACTCCACATATGTATACGTCTCCTCAATCACAGCCTTCTAATATACAAACCACATTACTTTAACAATGAACATTCTTGATGTACTGACAAAGTATGTATTTTATGAAGGTACCAACCATGCATGCAGACTATATATGTTACTTTCATTGTGTAGGTACGACGGCGATCTAAAGACACCCTTGTCTCCATTCAAACCAATCAGATCGTGATTAGGTCAGTCATGTATTTAATTATGTAGCAACCCTGCCCCCTAATTTTAGACGACGTAAACTATAATACCCGCGTCGTGTGTGTCCACGGTGACTGTGTTGATTAAGAAATCCCCAGACCATCCCCAATTTCGTATGCGGGTCTGTGCTTAGGAAATTGTCGTGCCGGACAATATCGTCGTATTAATTTCGCGTGAGTTTGGCTACGGGTCAAACTCGGTACAACCGCCTCAAAAATTGTTACCCCATGAAAACCCGTTTTTCTATGTATCCCACCGATCCACAGAAAACTAACCTAACCCTGTGCTTGTACTAATCCAGATCTGTTGATTTATATCATTAATAATATCCAATTGCATACGATCATCTCCAGAGAAGTGCAGGAAAACTACCTAGTCTCTCTCTCTCCATTATGAGATAGATCGATGTCACTCATGCATGTACCCATTCCTAAGTTAAAGAAAAAGTTTTATCCACAATACTCTGCTTAGTGACCGCGTGCCCAGTGATAACCTTTTGAGCCACCCTGTCCTTTTTTTCCTCTCCCCGTAGGCCTACCAACCCAACTTCACAAACCTTCCCCTCGCATGACGCCCATCAGGATGTTTTTATATTCCGTGCCGAGTCAGTTCCGACTCGAACCCCAGTATACAGAGAGTGCAAACCTATTCTGGTATCTCTTTCACGATCCTCTGACCTAAATAAACCACACACCCCACCTGAACCGTAGGGGTAGAACGCGCGAGGCTATGCCCCCCTCCCACCCCCTTGAAAGAGGGTATAGGCCATAAAAATGTCACATCCACCGACCCCAAGCTCAGCTGTTTCGTTTTAGTGCCTAGGATATTATATGAACCAGAAATTGCCCGATCGATATGGATCTGACACAGAGGCACTGCCCATGTCGAATCGTATTCCGTGCATTTCAACCAGGGTTCGTTCGCTTTATATTAACAACTAATACCGTCATTTTATGCACGCATTTCGTTTTCGTAAGTTAAGTATTTCTTTTTCCTTCACCATTGTGTTCCTCCTTTTCCGTCTCTTTCCACACCTATTATACATCTAATCAGTCATTCCTTCTAGTCCACAGTCCACACTACTCTGTTTTCGTATCTCTGTTGTTTTATATAAGATTAATTATGACAAATCTAAATACAATCCTCTCAGAGAGCTCTAGGGAAGCCACCTAGTTTTTCTCTCCATTTAAGAAGATAAACGTATATTACCCCATGCTCCGGGATTCGTTCTAGCACCTAAGTAGTTATACAATTGAACTTGAGTTATTCAACCAGGTTCTATACTTTTATATTAACGACGACAAAATACCGTCCAATTCATGCATGTCACTTTTTCCTAAGTTAACTCTCATTAATCCACCAATACTTTGCGTAGTAACAAGCATGCTCAGGTAACCTTTTATCCACCCTGTCGTTTTTCCATACCAACCCGAGCTTAATAACTCCCTCAAAAAAAGATGCCATCAGGATGTTAATTTGTGCCGAGCAAGTCATTTTCTCAAGCTTCCGTAAGCAGAGAGTACAAACCTATTTGGTACCTCCTTTAACTATCCCCTAACATAACTAACCACCCCTACAACCTGGGGCAGTGAATTAATGCGCGCGAGGCTAACCCCCCTTTCCTCCCCTCAAAGAGGCTCAGCATCTCCCCCTCGCGTAGGACTACCTACATCCTCATGCCCGCCAAATTCTTGCAAGAAACTCCGGGTATTTACAACCCATACCAACCTCCAAGTTTTCGATTCCAGCCTAAATGCTATTCCTATCCCGTTCCTATCTAACCCCCAAGTCCCCCTTAACCCGTCTTAGACTCGTAATAGCATTTCAGCTAACTCAGAGGAGGATCCTAGATATAATATTAACGTAGGCTGCCTTACCGCATGAGTCCAAAGGCGCTGGACAAACTAGTTTTTTATTTCCCCAACATCCTCCTCTCAACTCATATTAATAATTTGTCTTAGAGTAAATGTCAGAAAAAAGGTAATTCCTATTGCGGTCTACATGCTAACTTTATAATAGACCTTTAATGCTACCCTCTTCCACCAAGGGATTAAATTAACTTGTATTTCCCTCCGACATCCAAAAGTTAGACAAAGGAACCCCCTCTGCCCCCCCTCCATATATATAGTCCCGCGCCAAAAACAAGCCATTTCGAGAGGATATAAGCTACGTAACGGAAGTGCCGCAGTCGTGGATAATTATATTACCCAGCTCCACCCTCAGGATATACAGTGATTTGCGGTGTTCGCAATCCAAGTGCCTCTGTGAGGGAGCGAATCAATCCTTGACAAATATATTGTTGCAACTGAGAAACCAGGGGCAAAATTATATCTTTCAACAACCGATTCATAAATTCTTTTTTATTGTCTCATAAACGTATTGTCAGCCGGTTCGCCACTACTTTGAGTTTAAGAGCAATCATAACTCATAACCTGTTATGCCCTGTTTTTCTACAGGATTAACTTGAGTAATGTGAGTTCTAACTGACTGGGTATATAAGGCTGCATGCACAAAACAAGGTATGAGGAATAGAGAACACAAGTTAACCTCTGAAGTGCGCATGGGGGTAATTGGAAACGTCCCCCTGTGCTGACGTATTTGAGGTGTTTCCGCCACTAAAATATTAATTGTGCCATTAATAGCATTAATACTTATCCATATGCGCCTATTATGGGTTGATTATAAAGGTATTAACCTGAAACAACAATAAAACGAGTGAAAACAGCGTTTGGATGGTCAAAATCGGAGATATAGCCCGCGAGTTGTATAATGTATGGGTGAGGCAATCTGCTTTCCCGCCAATTTCCCCCAAGGCCACTGAGACACAGTCGATCGATACTCTCTCTCTCTCTCTCTTGCACTCGCTTGCTATCAGTGATGACCACACCCTCCAATCGGATTTCTAATGTTAGCACGAAAATATACCTCAGAATAAGGGAATAACAGGGAAAATAGGTGATAACTGAAGGAGAGGAGGAAAGTGGGGAAGGAGGGGAGGTAGAGGACTGAGATTTTGCATGGCCCAGGGGCCAAAAAAAAAAAATAAAAAAAAAAAAAAATATATAATATTTTTTTTTTTTTTCGATGTCAAAAGTTGATTTTTATTTTCTCTGACTCTTAAGAGTCTCCCCGCAGTGCGCCGGGGGAACTCTTAAGAGTCTCCCCGCAGCTCCCGGGTTAAACACACGGTAACAAGACACATGATCACGTTTATTGATGATGGTTAATAGGAAGCATAAGAAGGTATGAACACTCGTACAAAACAAATGATAGAATTGAACAACTAGCATTAAGTGGATCTGGATGGAGCCTAGTCTCCCACTTCCAACGTTCAGGTTTTAATCTTCTGATCACTGGCTTTGTTCGCAAGTTTATACTGGAGACCCTCAATGTTACTTATAGATTCAATTTCACTATTTAGATTGATTACTGGTAGCTCTGGTGCACAAGTAGTAGTTCACAGACTAGATTAGACACGCGTATTTTAGAGCACGGGAATTCTAGTAACCTCAGGGGGTACTGATCTAAGTTTTATATTCTTATAACATAAACACGTAGAACGCAAATCAGTGGGCGAACATTAGATATCACTAGGGTTTTACTTCTATGTAATAATATCTAGATATATGGGTAATTACGAGAGTTAATATCGCCTGTTAATTAATAAACACTGATACGCTTAGCATTTCCTAATGGAATGGTTATATATGAATTATACTGGGGCAAAGATATAGCCACTTTGTAGAAATATGAATAAGTGAGTCTTTAAATAGTACTGTAACACTGTAGTACTGATAGAGTGAATCTGGGGTAGTATTTGATTGGTCTGGTCCTGGTTATCTTGCGTCCGTGATGTTGGGGGTTTATGACTGGTTCCGCGGCCGTCCAGGGGGTCCATATGTAGGAAGTTCTCAAGACGGATCTCTTGGCGATCGTTGCTGGCTACACGCTTATATACCCACTGGTTTGTGAAGGTTATAAGGTGCACGTAGATTTCTTGTACGTGGACAGATGCTTCTATCTCAATCTGCCACGGAGTCTGCCGGCTCTGGAACTCAATTCTCAGGAACAACACAAGGGCAGAGCTAGAGGTCAACTTAAGGGGGCCAGCCACTGGTTGGTGTCTATCTTTCAACTGATTTTACTGGGGGCTGGAGCTTGGTTTATAGGCTCGGTTTTGGACCCTGTAGGCCATAGGGATCTCGAGTTCTTATGGATTTATTTAAGCTCTCAATGGATACGGGAACTAGGTAAGGTGGTGATTACTGTTGTGGCACATGGCTATATGGAGCCTTCATAATGTGATATAACTGAGCCTTAGTAAGAGGTACTATTTTGGCTATACTGGAAGTATTTAGGGGAGAGAGACTGGATCTACTTTGCGAGGAGGACTGGGACAGCTGTGATAGGAGTGTCTCTCTTAGATTGTTCAGTCTTCGTTCTATGGTATAGCTGAGGTGCTAATTTGGTTATCAGAGTATGCAAGAAAGGTTAATGGGTTATTGTGGGTTAATAGTGGTTAGTAAAGGTGTTAGTCATGCATGGTTAGTTCATTGATAGGAAGAATTCCTGTGCTACCTGGCAATGACCCGGAAGTCAAAACAGGGGTCAGGTATACCTCCGCAGGGGTGGGGGTGTCCCTCCTCGGGTGGGTAAAAAGGGGTAGGTGCGCGCCCTCTCTCTGTGATGGTCGTCCGGCGGCTGTGGCTAGGGGCTTTCCATATCACCAGTGTTTGTAATAACCCTCTGTTTATGAGACAGATGTGGGTGTTCGTAATACCAAAACCGAAGGTGCCTTGACTAGCTGGTTTAATCGGTTGGGTTGTTAATTGCATGGTTTGTTGGATGTGGTGGAGACTGGGTTGCTAACTCTGCCACATTTATCTGGAAGTATGGCAATAGAAGTTAGTCACTGGCGAGGCGGCTAGCCTCGCACTGACGATCATTTGGTACAGGGTTGTGAATTGGTTGTGAGGGAGTAGATGGCATGCAAAGGGTTAGTAAAGTTCTAATGGTGTTCCTTCCTACTGGGGGAAGGTAGGCTGGATAGGAGTATATAATACAAAAGGTTTGAGAATGTTATCAACGGAAATATTAAGGATATTCAGGAGGTATGGTGGAGAGGCTAGGTCGGAAAGGAGTCGAGGAGCGTGGGGGGTTAACGAGAGGGAGAGGGTTAAGGGGGGCTACGTGGAAGTTTGACCCTAAGGTCTCTGGGCATAGGGGTGGCATTAGACTACAGTTGGTATCGTAGCTTGGGGGTTAATGACAGGGAAAGTATGTTAGCCAAACGCTACCGGGGGATGAGCAATATGGGGTGGTATATGAGTCTGGAAGGGATAGAATCATGTGGACTGTGGGGCTGTGGGGAAGAGGAGGTTAACTGTAGGTGTGTGCTTGACTGTGGATAAAAGTAGAGAAAAACATGGTGTATTTTTACTTGTCAATACGATGGTTATGGACACTGTTAATCTGACACTATTTCTTGCTGACCTAGTTGTTCCTGGGAACTGCGTTTTCTATGACATATACACCAAAGAAAGTGGCAGTTCGTAGGGGTAGCTTCGGTATTGTTTCATGGTGAAAATGCGTCGAGACAATGGTAAAAGAGGGTTATTTATTAGTGGCCCCTCCATCATTGACGAACATGCCTATTACATAAGGCATCCTCTTCAAACACTAATCCGCCGTAGTTTGAATCTACCGCGCAGAGCATTTAAAATCTGAGGAGCCTTCATCATGAGCGCACGCGACCTCACTCATGGCTTCAGTCATTATGAATTGGGTTCTCACTACGAAAAAACTTCGTAAAAAATAAAAAACAAAAAGAAAATAAGAATAACTATCCAATAAGCTTTCCATCATATCGTGGATGTACTTGTGTGGATCTTTAACCAGACGCTGATTCAGGCGTCATTCTTCCTTCTCTGCTCTGCAATCAGCCGGCCCGGACGTGTCTCTCCACGCTCCGCTGGTTCCGCATTTGCTGCGTCCCTAGTGAGTTTTTTCTCATTTGTTTACTCCGGGATGTATCGAGTAAGGTTAGGATATGCGTAGCATGAGTGTCCTGGGCTGGTTGCCCGCAGTGCAGTGTATTTTGGGTCGTGTGTTTGGGGCATCTATTTCGGATGTACCCTCGTGGTCCTGTTGTGGACAGGTGAACTTTTTCACAGTTAGCTAGCTTTGTGATGCAGGCGGCTTTCATTACGCGTTATTGCTTCCTTTTATCTTTCTGATGAGGTAGCGTATTTTTGCTGACGTTCCCAGCGTATTTTTCTTCACTTAGTGAAGTTTTTTCTGGGTCCCGAGTCAGTTCTTCCCTTTGCCGGAAGTATTTGCTACAGTGGTGTGTTGGCGGTGGTTCCTGTTGTGATATAATTCAGTGCTTTTTGTTTATATTCCGACATGTTAATGTTATCCGTCTGCCTAGGCCTAGCCAGCCTCTCGTAGCTTTACCACATATACAAGTGTTATTGATTTATTTTCTAAATATGTACTACTGTGTCATGTGTGTCCTGGTTTAGTTGTGTATTGGCTAATTCCACGGACTATTTATGTGTCCTGGGTTAGTTGTGTATTGGCTAATTCCACGGACTATGTTGGGCCCGGCGTTAGTTGTGTTTTGGCTACGCCTCGGTCCGGTGGTGCGTTCAGATGGTATCTGGACGGGGTGGGTTTTTTCCGGCGGGTTTTTCTCGGTTTCACCTCGGCTGGTTGCCGAGTTTTGGCCACGCGTGGTTTAAAAACAGGCTTGTTTCCCCGGCGAGTGGGTGTCTGTGGCTCCCCAGGACTGCGTCTCTGGGGTGCCTGTTTCAGGCTCCTTATGATTCCCGGCGGGTTGGCTGTACCCATCTAACAGTGTTCATACGGACACGTGTTGTTTGTAGTTTTTTCGGTTTTGCAAAGCCCATATAAAACTATGCTGTTGTTGTATTTCCCCCCCGGCGATCTTTTACAAAGAAGTGGGGTTAGGAACAATTGGGGTTAACTTTTAAACTTTAAATCACCCGGCAGGTGCAACCTGGAAGGGTGGGATGCCCGAATTTGCAAAATTCAGTTTAGTTGACCAGACAATTGAGGGATGCATTGTGTATCGCCTCCTTCAACATACGGCGCTTTAGGGCACAATTGGGGTTAACGTTTTTTAAACTAATATTCACACCCGGCGGGTGCTCCTTGGAGGGATGGGAATAACGAATTTACAATTCAGTTAGTTAACCAGACAATTGAGGGATACGTTTTGTATCGCCGCCTTCAACATACGGCGATCAAAAAAAGATACTTCGGGAGAAGTTAGATCTCGTATATTTGTCAGGCTTCCCAGTTTTTTATCTACGAGATAATTCGGGGGCCGGCGTCTTTTTTAGGGTTTTTTTTTCCAAAATTGAATCTTGAAACAAACACCACCGGAAAGACTTAATCAGTTATAAACGCCATGCTGGTCTTTATATATTATGTCAGAGGGTATTCATAAATCTTTTGGACAAATTAAGATATTCTGAAATCTTTTACTTAGGAAACCCCACCGCGTAGCGAGCTGTAGTCGTTGAGTATTACGTCTCGTTACCCGGCGGGTTACTTAACACTTGTGTGCGAACATGTTTGGGTTAACCTTATGAGCATTAATTCCTGGGAAAAAATAAATTCCAGAGCTGGGTCCCGGCGGGTCTATGCAGAACCTGGAGTAAGTATCCCACCAGTCTCTGTCATGGCTACCTTTGCCCCGGTTTTTGCTTTATGCATTACGCCCTCCTGTTCAGGTATCCCTATTTTTGCGCACACCCTTTGTATAAAATGTGTTAAAATGTCTCGTTTGGTGTGGGTTACCTTTCCGGCGTTTTTTCTCGTTGCTCCGAGAACACCGTTTTTGTTTACCGAGTTTTAGTCAGTATGGCTCACAATAGGTAAGTTACCCCGACGAGTTTGGTCGCTTGAGGGCTCATAAGAAACTGCGTTTTCTGTGGTCGAGCCTGGGATCAGGCTTCCTGTGTTATTCATTGCTTTATGCATTACGCCCTCCTGTAATGTATAGTTTAGTGTGGGTTACCTTTCCGGCGTTTTTCTCGTTGCTCCGAGAACACCGTTTTTGTTTACCGAGTTTTAGTCAGGATGGCTAAAATAGGTAAGTTAGCCTGACGAGTTTGGTCGCTTGAGGGCTCATCAGAAACTGCGTTTTCTATGGTGCAGCCTGGGATCAGGCTTCCTGGGTTATTCCCGTCGAGGTGGGCTCCACACAGTTTTCTAGGTGATCAGGCTGACACCTGTTGGACTTGGTTTTCTCTGCTTTTCAAAGCCATTGAAACAATGCTGTCTGTTTGTTTGGTCTTTACCTCCCGGCGACCTTTTTACAAAGAGGTCTGGGGCAGGTATAATTGGTTTGACATTGCTTATAAAACCCGGCGGTTGTACCTTCGGGTGGTTATATTAACGGATTTGCGATTCGAGATAATTTTCCAAACAATTGATTGATACAATAGGGTTTCACGGCCTTCAAGACGGCGCTCTATGAGGGCTTCTAGGAGAAGCCGGATTAGAGATTAAGATAGGCTTAGACTTTTTATGGGATAAAAAGATGCCTGAATCTTACTAGTGTTTCAAGTGTAAAGGGATACTTGATAGACTTCATCTTTAATAAAGATATGCTTCATTTTTATGAGGATTCAGAAGTTATGCTTAATTCTTTTGGACAGGTAAAAGATATGCTGAAATCTTTAATAAGCCATTGAAACAATGCCGTTTGTTTGTTTAGTCTTTCCCTCCCGGCGACCTTTTTACAAAGAGGTCTGGGGCAGGTACAATTGGTTTGACATTGCATATAAAACCCGGCGGTTGTACCTTTGGGGGGTTATATTAACTGATTTGCAATTCGCGATATTTGTATTTCCTCCCCGGCGATCTTTTACAAAGAAGTGGGGTTAGGAACAATTGGGGTTAAATTTTAAACTTTAAATCACCCGGCGGGTGCAACCTGAAAGGGTGGGATGCCCGAATTTGCAAAATTCAGTTTAGTTGACCAGACAATTGAGGGATGCATTGTGTATCGCCTCCTTCAACATACGGCGCTTTAGGGCACAATTGGGGTTAACGTTTTTTAAACTAATATTCACACCCGGCGGGTGCTCCTTGGAGGGATGGGAATAACGAATTTACAATTCAGTTAGTTAACCAGACAATTGAGGGATACGTTTTGTATCGCCGCCTTCAACATACGGCGATCTAAAAAGATACTTCGGGAGAAGTTAGATCTCGTATATTTGTCAGGCTTCCCAGTTTTTTATCTACGAGATAATTCGGGGGCCGGCGTCTTTTTTAGGGGGGTTTTTTCCAAAATTGAATCTTGAAACAAACACCACCGGAAAGACTTAATCAGTTATAAACGCCATGCTGGTCTTTATATATTATGTCAGAGGGTATTCATAAATCTTTTGGACAAATTAAGATATTCTGAAATCTTTTACTTAGGAAACCCCACCGCGTAGCGAGCTGTAGTCGTTGAGTATTACGTCTCGTTATCCGGCGGGTTATTTAACACTTGTGTGCGAACATGTTTGGGTTAACCTTATGAGCATTAATTCCTGGAAATTTTATTTTTTTCCAGAGCTGGGTCCCGGCGGGTCTGTACAGAACCTGGAGTAAGTATCCCACCAGTCTCTGTCATGGCTACCTTTGCCCCGGTTTTTGCTTTATGCATTACGCCCTCCTGTTCAGGTATCCCTATTTTTGCGCACACCCTTTGTATAAAATGTGTTAAAATGTCTCGTTTGGTGTGGGTTACCTTTCCGGCGTTTTTTCTCGTTGCTCCGAGAACACCGTTTTTGTTTACCGAGTTTTAGTCAGGATGGCTCAAAATGGGTAAGTTACCCCGACGAGTTTGGTCGCTTGAGGGCTCATAAGAAACTACGTTTTCTGTGGTCGAGCCTGGGATCAGGCTTCCTGTGTTATTCATTGCTTTATGCATTACGCCCTCCTGTAATGTATAGTTTAGTGTGGGTTACCTTTCCGGCGTTTTTCTCGTTGCTCCGAGAACACCGTTTTTGTTTACCGAGTTTTAGTCAGGATGGCTAAAATAGGTAAGTTACCCCGACGAGTTTGGTCGCTTGAGGGCTCATCAGAAACTGCGTTTTCTATGGTCGAGCCTGGGATCAGGCTTCCTGGGTTATTCCCGTCGAGGGGGGCTCCACACAGTTTTCTAGGTGATCAGGCTGACACCTGTTGGACTTGGTTTTCTCTGCTTTTCAGAGCCATTGAAACAATGCTGTCTGTTTGTTTGGTCTTTACCTCCCGGCGACCTTTTTACAAAGAGGTCTGGGGCAGGTATAATTGGTTTGACATTGCATATAAAACCCGGCGGTTGTACCTTCGGGTGGTTATATTAACGGATTTGCGATTCGAGATAATTTTCCAAACAATTGATTGATACAATAGGGTATCACGGCCTTCAAGACGGCGATCTATGAGGGCTTCTGGGAGAAGCCGGATTAGAGATTAAGATAGGCTTAGACTTTTTATGGGATAAAAAGATGCCTGAATCTTACTAGTGTTTCAAGTGTAAAGGGTTACTTGAAAGACTTCATCTTTAATAAAGATATGCTTCACCTTTATGAGGATTCAGAAGTTATGCTTAATTCTTTTGGACAGGTAAAAGATATGCTGAAATCTTTAATAAGCCATTGAAACAATGTCGTTTGTTTGTTTAGTCTTTCCCTCCCGGCGACCTTTTTACAAAGAGGTCTGGGGCAGGTACAATTGGTTTGACATTGCATATAAAACCCGGCGGTTGTACCTTTGGGTGGTTATATTAACTGATTTGCAATTCGCGATAATTTGCCAAACAATTGATTGATACAATGGGGTATCACGGCCTTCAAGACGGCGATCTATGAGGGCTTCTGGGAGAAGCCAGATTAGAGATTAAGATAGGCTTAGACTTTGTATGGGATAAAAAGATGCCGGAATCTTACTAGTGTTTCAAGTGTAAAGTGATACTTGAAAGACTTCATCTTTAATAAAGATATGCTTCATCTTTATGAGGATTCAGAAGATATGCTTAAATCTTCTGGACAGGTAAAGATATGCTGAAATCTTTAATATGAAACTAAAGGACAACGAAAAGTAGTGGTGGAGTGCTACGGTTCGTTGACCGGCGGTTTTGAGACACATATTTTGTACCATTTTTTGGGTGTAACCCTATGAGCATTAATCCCCGGAAATTTCTCTTTCCAGGGGGGAGTACCGGTGTTGCACCAGGTGACCAGGTAGTTCCCGGGGGCGGGGTAGTTTTCCCCCAGTCTCTGTCGTGTCGGCACTTGAACCTCTCATTGCTGTATGTTCAACGCCGTTAAGCTCAGGTAGCCCTATCTTATTTTGATTTGTTAATGAAATAATTTAATAGCTGAATCATAATAAACATATATATTTTCTATGATTATATTATGATAATATTGTGTTTATTTATAGTAATTTATTTTAATACAATTAAATATAAATTAAATTAATTAGTATACTTTATGATTTTGCTCACCAGCTCTGCTTTCAATGTGTTAATGGGCTATGGGAGCTTTTAATTATCATAAACCTTTACGGGACTCGGACGAGGGCTCCCATTCAGGGAGTATACCGAGCTCGCAAGCGAGGGACAGCCACAGCCAAGGTGTATGGCGATACTCGCAGTCGTACCTCACCCGCCGGACGATAACGCCGGCGGGCGGACCTGACGCTCTGATGACGGACGAGAACAGGTTGAGTTCCATTTATCTATTTTCCGCCGCCAGGCGCGTCTCTAATGTGCCACGTAGTCAACAAACTACAGGATTAGCGAGGCGTAGTCTCGCTAATCGCGCCCCGGTGGCCGGCGCAGTGTGGTACCAGCATTTGAACACGTGGTGCCCGCACCCAGTGTCACTCCTGGTCGGGTTGTTCCACTTAGAACACAATTGGCAACCTAGAAACCTCGCGGACTTGTTCATTTTGGACATTCAGGAGGCCAAGTGGCTAGCACCATATGGTAGCGACGTGACCAAGATATTCACGAATCAATATACCCAGTCTACAAAGCGACAATTTCAATCGCATTGGCAAGCTTTTACATCTCGGATTCTTAGAACAAAACAAACTGTGCCCTCGGTGGCGTTGGTTGTTTATTATTTAATTTATCTGTTCATGCAGAAACATTTATCTGAAAGTGATTTATGTGGGCAGGTTTTAAACTCCGCCCACCTCCCCGTCAGCTCAGGCCTACATGGTCTCTGGACAAAGCATCGTCGTTATTCTCGTTCCCGTATGTACCAAAGACTGCAGATTTTACAAAAGGGCAGTATTCCTTATGGCTTTGGCTACCGGGAACAGAGTATCTGAGCTGGCGGCGATGAGCAACGCACCTAATTGCCTCAGGTTTGATAGGCTTCATGAGTGTATTCACATTGCACCTTCCCCAGGATTCATAGCCGAGATTGAGCACAGTGAACACGTGTTTTCAGAGTTCACGGTGCCGGCGTTAAACAGGGGAAAGGTGCACCATCTTTTTTGCCCAGTGCAAGCTCTAACCAAATATTTAAGAGTGGCACCTCTAAATCACCAGGGTGCTTTATGGGTCGCAAGTCCGGGTGGAACGCTTGATGGAGCGTACACTGGCTTCTCTCTTGGTCGAGGACTTTAAAGAGAAGAATCCCGGCGTTGTGGGTAAGACCCACGATTTACGCAAGGGGACAGCCTCTTTACGTTTCCTTAATAATCTTTCGGTGGAAGTTATGACGTCCACACAGTTGTGGGCCTCTAATCAGGAGTTTTTGCCTCGATACCTTTCAGTAGCTCTGGACAAACCTTCCTTGCCATGTATAGCTTTACAGCAGAGGGTCTAGGTGGCCCTTTTAGTCACGTTTTGTTTAATTTCAAGAAAAAGGGGGGGGGGAGGGTGCAGTCAGTGTGACATAGGACACCCTAGACCCCTCCGGAGTATGTGTTCGGAACATACGAGCTGTGATACTGGTTGTAGGCATTGTACTATAAAATTTCTCTGTAGTATTCATTGCAGGAAATTGTGCTAAAGGCCAATAGCAGTGTTACAACAATTCTTGTTGTAAGTAGCTTTGGCTGTGAAGCAATAGATTTTTGAGAAATCTCGGTAGTTGCAACTACGACTTTTACTTTTGAAGTAATTACTTCTGCATAAGTACACGAGTTCAGTACTTCTACGAATGTACAAGAATTCATTTATGTTTGGTTATATTTTTAGGAATATATCCGCTAGTTAATGGGGTTTATATGTGCACATGTAAACTTATAAGTTTTTAGTTTTCACCACTTACTTTAAGTGGGGTGCCTTCTTAACTAGCAGATCTGTGCACAGAGTCTCAGAGTTAACCCTTTTTCAAGCAGGCTTCTTTGAAGCACGCTCCTGCTTGTACCCCTTTTTGAAGATTTAGGCTGTATAAAGTTTATGCACCCGAATATCTCTTTTTTACAAAAGTAAGAATACTATGTGGTTGTTTGATTATCTGCTTTTCTAGAGTTATGATATGATTACGAATGTCCCCCTCCAGTCTTAGAAATCAGGCATGTTCGTCAATGATGGAGGGGCCACTAATAAATTATAGGTTTGACTCCTGTAAGGAGATAAAGAAAACCTAATATTTAGTAGTGGCCCCGTAATCATTGACGACTGGGGCCCTCCCGACCATCCCCTTCCCATTCGTTGATGTATTAAGGATTTTGGTTTACTTGATATGTCAGTGAAGGAAGAATGACGCCTGAATCAGCATCTGGTCAAAGATCCACACAAGTACATCCACGATATGATGGAAAGCTTATTGGATAGTTATTCTTATTTTCTTTTTGTTTTTTATTTTTTACGAAGTTTTTTCGTAGTGAGAACCCAATTCATAATGACTGAAGCCATGAGTGAGGTCGCGTGCGCTCATGATGAAGGTTCCTCAGATTTTAAATGCTCTGCGCGGTAGATTCAAACTACGGCGGATTAGTGTTTGAAGAGGATGCCTTATGTAATAGGCATGTTCGTCAATGAAGGAGGGGCCACTACTAAATATTAGGTTTTCTTTATCTCCTTACAGGAGTCAAACCTATAGTATATACAATCTCTGGTTGGGGTAAGAATTAGAGTTACTGTATGGTGGCTAACATCTTCAGTCATTTCTGTCTAGGTCTTACAGGAACGATGGTTATAGATATACACTGGTGTACCAGTGGGTATCATCGTTTCTTATCAATTAGGACATGGGGTTTTAACATACTACTTCTCGGATGGAAAGAACATACATAGATTTATGGGGGCGGTTGGCCTTCAGAAACTTAGTCTGGCAAGACTAACGGAAAAAAACATACATAGATTTAGGCCTGTCTGAATTGGTTGGCATTGGCTCAACCTAGGGACAGGGCATGGGTGTATTAACCTGGGAAGAACATACATAGATTTATGGGGGCGGTTGGTCTTCAGAAACTTAGTCTGGCAAGACAGGGGGTTAACATATTACTTCTTGGATGGAAAAAACATACATAAATTTAGGCCTGTCTGAACTGGTTGGCATTGGCTCAACCTAGGGACCGGGCATGGGTGTATTAAATTAAGGTGTATTCATGTTCATCATAATGTAGGTAGAGGTGTAGGACACGAGGGGTAGTGTATACGCGAGGTGGGGGAAAGGTCAGTGGTTAGAAGGGATAGGCAGGTGTGGTTTGGAGCTGCTTAGCCCTGCGGGCTTCGGCCTGTCTTAACTGGTTGGCTTGGTCACCTGGTCCTTTCGTTCTGTGGGCCTTTCCTTCGGGTGTTTCTATTCCCGTTTCCTGGTGGTGTTCGCTCGTGGCTTCCGTGGTGGGCTTCTCGTTCTGGGGCATTTTACTTCCCTCTCCTTCATTGTAGGCTCGTCCTTGAGCCTCAAGGGTGAAGTAAAAAGAAGCATAGTCATGGTGGGTCATTTTGAGTGTATTGAGAAGGTCCCACCAAGCAAGAGAGCGAGGGTCAGGTTTCTTTTGCAGGTCTATGTAGACCTGTAGGAATGTGTCCTCGGTTTTGTGGAGGGCGGTTGCCCGGGCTTGATGTGGGCGCTGTAGACGGGCTAAGCGTCCTGTGGACGTTTTTACTTTAACTTTTCGTATGAACGGTGTGTAGTCTTCCCCCGTGGGGGTAGGGACAGGGGCGACGAATGGTGTGGATTTGTTCATGGTGGAGGTCATGTATCGAGTGAGGTGTGTGGGACTGACAGGAGGCCTCTTCAGTGTGGTGAATGGGTTAATAACGGAAGGGGAGGGACTAACGCGTGAAAACGGAGCTGGGGGTGAAGGGGGGATATGAGTCTGGGGTTTTGGGGGTTTTCTTGGGTGGTGTTGCAGGCTGGGAAAATATATGAAGGCAATGTGCAATATCGATTTAGGTAAGGTGCGTGATGGAGGTGTGTGAGAAAGAGGGGGTGTGTGTGTTGTGTGGCTTGGGTCTTTAGTGTAAGAACGGGGTGTTGTTTTGACATAACTGTCTTCAAATCTGATGGGTCGGTTGATGATTCTACCTTTGGAGGTCCTGGTGGGAAGGTAGATGTTTGTAGTGGGACTTGAGTCGCTCGACGATGTTTTATATTGAGGGGAAGAACGCTTTACAGGTGGAGGGCATTTAGTGGGCGTGAGGTAAGGGGTTATTTGAGAGGTAGATGCGTGTGGAGCTTTTTGTCGAGTGAGGGTGGTAGGCGGAATGGGAGAGGATTTGGTGGGGGTATGTATGGGGGTTCTCTCAGGGGCGACTTTGTGGGGGGATTCAAGTGGGGGTGTGGAGGTCGGGTACGTCAGTTTGGAGGGGCTTTGGTTAGGAGTTAGTTGTGTGTTAGACGTGGTGTGAGAGGAGGGGTTGGTCGTTGGCATAGTGTACTTTTTAGGGAGGGGGGGGGGTTTGATGAGATGATGAGGTTGGTTGATGCGTGGGTGGGGTCGCAGGGATAGTGGAGGGGAAAGGGGTGGATGCGGGAGGGGTTAGACGGGTGGGTAGGGAGTGGAGGTTTAATTGGGAGGTTTAGGGGTAGGAACATGTGTTGGGTGTGTTCTTTGGTGGGGTCGGTGATTTGATGGTGGTAGAAATAGGCGGTTTTGTGGGAGTTTGGTGGGAGGGGTAGATCTAGCAGGTCACTCGGGGTGATGAGGTGGGGGTTGAGAGGGGATGAGGTTGAAGGGGAAGGTATGTTCTTTCGTGGGAGGGTGGGGGTTGTTATTTTTGGAATATAGTTAGAGGGGTTATGGTGTTTACTTGTGATTATTCGTCTTCTTTCCCTTTGTGGAGGAGAATTCGACGAAGAAGAAGAGGAGGAGGAGGATAGTGGTCTGGCAGCCCTACGGAACTTGGTTAGCAGGGTGTGTTTTCTGAAGGTTTTAAAAGATTTTAGTCGTGGGCGTAAGTTGTAGCGTGAGGTTACTGAGGTAGATTGTGTGGTGCGGTTGGGTGTGTACTTGGTTTTGGATGGGGGTGGTGGTTTTCTCACTGTGGTGCCTGGTGGAGGTACGTCAGGCCTAGACGGGAGGGTTTCCGTTGTGGTCGGGGTTGTGGGTGGAGGTTTTCGTACTTGGATAAGTTGGGGAGGTACTTGACTATCAGAAGTGAAGGAAGGGGTCATGGTGGAGGAAGGTGTGATAGTGGGGGCTTGGGGTTTGTGGAGGTTAGTTTGGGGGGTATGTTGAGGAATGATCGGCCGGTTCGGTGCTGGAGGGTTTAGGCCCTTAGGGGTTTGTAGGGGAATATTCATAGCCTGAGTGGGAGGGGTAGTAGGGGTGTTGAATTCAGGGTCGGACGTGTGGGGTGGGGTAATGTCTTGTGGTTTTAGAGGTTTAAAAGCTCGGATGACTCTAGTTCGGAACGTGCGAGTCACGCCTTGATAATCAATGGTGACTTGATAGGCATTTGGGACTTGTATGATGGTGTAGGGTCCGACATAGCGAGGGCCTAATTTGTTGATGACAGGGAGGTTGGCTACCATTACGGTGTCATGGATGGCGAAAGGGTTTTTATCATCGGGGTTATCAGTTTTGGTGTCTTGACAGGTTTGGGCGGTATGGAGGGTGTTTTGCAGATGTTGCAATGGGTCAATTGTGGAGGTGTTGGAGGGGAGGTGAGCGTGATGGTGGAACGGCAGTAACAGGGGGGGTACGCCGTAAACACGTTCATGAGGGGAAATACCGTCTTCTCGGGGACAGGTGTTCATGCCCCATTGTATCATCTTTATTTGTGATGGCCAGTCTGAGGTGTTAAGAGCAATCATTTTGGTGCGTAACTGGTTGTTGATGGTGCGATGGCTGCGTTCGCATATAGCATTTCCTTGAGGCCAGTACGGGGATGAGTGTTTGATCTTAATACCGCATTGTTGGGTGAACTGGTGCCAAACGTGTCCACTAAATTCGGGGGCATTGTCGGATAGAAGAGCAAGGGGAAAGCCGAATATAGGGAACACTTCTGTGGCAAGCAGTGCGGCAACGGTGGTGGCTGTGTGGTCTTTAACTGGACAGGCTATTAAAAAATTTGAATATACGTCAACAAATGTGACGATATAGCGGTTGCCAGGGTAAGAAGGAAACGGGCCCATGATGTCGAGGGATAGGACTTGGAACGGTTTGTTGGCCGAAATGGTACCAGCTGGGCCTGGGGTGCGTGATCTATCCTTCCCCAATAAACAAGGTTTACCTTTAGATACCTTTAGATGTGTTCGCCGCTCTTCTAGCGGCACCAAGGAGCGCGACGCCCCTCGTTATGGGTGGTGATTTGGTGCAATAGACTGTTTGAAGCGACAGCTCGCTCCCTTGCGAGGATGGGCTCGTCTGGCACTTTTTGCAGTTCGACATCTAGGGCTCTCTTGAAGGATTCTTTGCAGGATTCTGTCACGCGTTGTGCAATCTTGGAGGGGTTGGGGGTCCAGTATTGATCTGCGAAGATTTTTAACATCTTCTTTTGTCCAAGGTGTATGCCGTTTCCCTCGTGGATGGCAATCATGTAGTCGTGGGCAATGGTGGGGTCTAGGACTATGTGACCGGAGTCTGTGGCAAGTTGATCTCCCCAGCGAGTCAGTTTCCTGAAGACATTTAACGGTATCCAGGGTGGTCTGATTCTTGTTTCCCAAGATTGAATTAGTGAGGGGGCTGGGGGGGAATTATGTTGGTGGATGGGGGTAGATAAGAGCTCAGTGTTTTGTAAGGCGGCTAGGTTGGTGGGGGGGTCTTTTGGTACTGGCAAACGTGACAGGGCGTCTCCATTGGTGTGAAGTTTACCTGGACGATACTGTATTGTAAAATCGTAGTCCTCTAGTGTCTCCCTCCAACGTACCAAGATGGCTGAGTTGGTTTCGCACTTACGCAACCATTGCAAAGATTGATGGTCGGTTATTATATCGAGTTTTGCGCCCAACACAAATGACCTGAAGTGGCTGAGTGCCCAAATGATCCCTAAGCACTCTCTCTTGTTGGCTGCATAATTCTGTTGTGCTTGGTTGAGTGTGGAGCTGGCATACGCTATCACATGTTCCTCTCCGTCTCTTAGCTAAAACTGCACCAATGGCGTACAGAGATACGTCGGTATAAAGACGGAAAGGTTTATGGTAATCAGGGAAAGCGACAATAGGGGCTTGGATTAGCTTTTGTTTCAAAGTGTTAAAAGCGAGGTCTCTTTCAGGTGTCCAGGTGAATGTGGTGTCCTTGTGGGTGAGTTGGTGGAGGGGTCTGGCTATTGTGGCAAAGTGTGGGACGAAACGTCTGTAGTATGTGGCTAAACCTAGAAAAGAACGTACTCCTTTAACGGTGGTGGGTGAGGGTTGGTTTTGTATGGCTTGAAGTTTCTTTGGGTCTGGTGCAATACCATGTTCAGATATTACGTGGCCGAGGAAATCTACCTTATTTCGTGCAATCTCGCACTTTGAGGGTTTTAATTTCAACCCGGCGGCTCGGATTCTTTGAAGAACTTGTCTCAACCTGAGGAGGTGTTCTTCCCAGGTTTGTGAGTACACAATAATATCGTCTAGATACGCTAGGCAGGTTTCCCAGGTCAGACCATGTAATACCGCTTCCATCAAACGGGAGAAAGTGGCGGGTCCGTTACAGAGGCCAAAAGGTAGGACGTGAAATTCGTAGTGGTGGCCACCACTAGTGGAAAATGCTGTTTTTTCTTGGTCCTCTGCCTTGATAGGCACTTGCCAATACCCTGCTTGCAAGTCGAGGGTAGTGAACCATCTGGATCCGTATAGGGAGTCAAGGGAATCGTCTATCCTGGGTAATGGCGTAGCGTCCTTAATGGTTACGTCATTCAATCTCCTGTAATTGACGCAAAAACGGGTTGACCCATCTTTCTTTTTTACTAGGACAACAGGGGAAGACCAGGGGCTAATGGACGGGGTGGCAATTCCGGCCTCTAACATCTCTTGGACTTGGCGTTGTATGGGATTTTTTCTACGGGATGGTTGTCTTATGGGGGGGCCTGTGGTGTTAATGATGTGTTATTCCACATCGGTCTGTCCAATTTCAGTGGGTTGTTGGGCAAACACGTCACTGAACTCTAGCAATAGTTCGTACATGCTGTGTTTTTGGTGGTCGGATAATGTGTCCGGGAGAGGGGGCAATTTGAGGCTGGTAGGGGTGTCATTGGAATCTATGGGGAGGTCATCAAAAGTTTCGAGGTCTCCTATGATGAGGCCTTTTGGTAATGTCAGGGATTCTTCAGAGATATTTGCCACGAGAATGTGGTTGATGCGAGCGGAAATGATGGCGGGTTGTAAGAGGCAACGATTGGGGTTGGTGGACGTGGTAGTGGGGGAAAATATCATGTGAATTTGGGGTATGGGTCGAAGGTTAACCCATTTTTTATGGCGGGGGGGAATTTTACATTTATCTTGAACTACAGCTGGGCTAATGATGGTGAGGGATCGACTGGTGAGCAGGTACTCGGTACGCATAAGGGGGGGGAGATCACTTTGGTGGGGGTCACACGTGAGGGGGGTATTAACAGCGCGTGTGGGAGGATCAGCGTGGTGAGGTGTGAGTGATTTAGAAAACGGAATTTGTTGGTGGGACTGCGGAGGGTTGGTGGGGGAAGAGTGAGGTATAGAACATGGGTTATTGGTGGAGGACTGATGTACTGATTGGTGGTTGTTAGAAGGACGAATTTGGGGAGTGTTGTCGGTGGCAGTGACGGTTTGTTTAGAGTTTATATGGGATTGGTGGGTTTGTCTGTCATGAGAGGGCGAGTCAAGTGTGGGGTTTTGAAGTTTTCTAGGGGTGTGAATTGTGTGGGGGTGGAAGGGAGCTACTGACGGAAAGCTGTCACAAGGGGAATTTGGTTGGTTGTGGAATAGCTGGACATTTCTGGGGGCATGGGGGGAACATGGTTGGGTCCCTAGGTCGTCAATCGTGAGGGGAGGATTAATGGCGCGTGTGGGAGGGTCAGAATGGTGAGGGGTGAGCGATTTAGAAAACGGAATTTGTTGGTGGGACTGTGGAGGGTTGGTGGGGGAAGAGTTAGGTATAGAACATGGGTTATTGGTGGAGGACTGATGTATTGATTTGTGGTTGTTAACAGGACGAATTTGGGGATTTTTTTCGGTGGCAGTCACGGTTTGTTTAGAGGTTATCTGGGATTGGTGGGTTTGTCTGTCATGAGAGGGCGAGCCAAGTGTGGGGTTTTGAAGTTTTCTAGGGGTGTGAATTGTGTGGGGGTGGAAGGGAGCTACTGACGGAAAACTGTCACAAGGGGAATTTTGTTGGTTGTGGGATAGCTGAACATTTCTGGGGGCATGGGGGAAACATTGTTGGGTACATAGGTCGGCATTTTCCCTGGAAACACGTGTACATAAATATTTGATAGAATGGTTTTTACATAAATCAGAGTCTGTCCTGGAAACATGGGAGGATTGGTCCTGGACAGAGTTAGGAGAATTGGGGGGATTACCGAGAGGGAGTTGCTTGGACTTGTCTTCTTTCGTTTGTTGAGGCATTTTTTCAACGAAATGAGTGATATTTTGAGAGAACTCGGGGTAAGGGGAGGGGTTAGGAGTTACCTTAGTGCTAGCTGCAAGTTGGTAACCCTGACTCAGAGTTTGTTGAGGGGGGAGGGGTTTTTTTTTTTTTGTGAATAGGTTTCTGCGTGATTGGGTCAAAGGCTTTGGGTTGGATTTTTTTTTAATGAGATCAGCCTCTGGCCGCAGTCAACCTGGGCCTGGAGTTTTTGAAGGAGGTCAAGTCCAAGGAAACCATCGTAATGTTTACAGTGGGAGGAAAATACTGTGAACGGGTGATAACAACAAGCATGGGGGGCAGGAGTAGTTACTGACAGGGGCAAAGTGTCTCCTAGGAGATTTAAGTAGTTATCAGCAGCTGAGATTAGTTCTGATTTGGTAGGTAACAAGGGGCCAAATAGTCGGTGGTGTTGATCATAATAAGACTTGAACTAACATGACTTGGCAGCTCCAGTGTTGATTAACAAGCGGACAGGAATGTCCTTGATTTTGGCCATGTAATAAATGGGGGCAGTGCGGTCAGTTATGGCGTCCCCTGCCGAGGCCATCGTGGGCGGGGGGGGTACTTTAAAAATCCTGGGAGTCGGTATATATATCTACCTCCTCCAGGGTTTCCTCGGTATCGTCTGAGGTCATGATAGGGGCTATTTCTCCGGTGTGCATTTCCTCCATTTCTTCCTCTTGTCCCAACTCCTCTTCATTTACAGAAATGCGAGGAGTAAAGGGGCGAGGTTTGGCAGAGTCACAAATTTGATGGAGGTCACACTGAGCACTACAGGCAGGGAAATCATAGGGGTTGATAATTACTAATGTAGGGTTTTTACTTTGGTAGGTGTTGTAGGTTTTGTTCCGGTTGAAGATTCTGCGAGGCTGGGTAGGTTGGAACCGGGGGCCTACTGGGTTGGGGCTTGCCGGAAGGGTAGGTCGGCAGTGGTGGGCGCGCTCCGGTGGGACCGGTAATGCGGCAGCGCTCCGCGCTCCTCAGACATAAGGTAATGCGGCAGCGCTCACACGCTCCTTTGGTCAGCCGACCCGATGCGCTTCCCGCTCTGCGCTCCTGCGCTCCGCGCTCCCAAAAATAGGTATATAATAAAAGCAAGTAAAAAACAGCTTCTAGAAGTTATTTAATTATTTACCTAAATTAATACAATCTTTTGTCTTTCACTTCATTAACCCGTACAGCCCCAGCGACGCGTCTGACGCATCGGCGATGTATGTAACGCACAGCCCCAGCGACGCGTCTGACGAGTCACCCTAATTGCTCCGACCGTAACCTCAGGTGTAGCCACTCGAGAGGGCTCAGATTTGTATGGGAACTGTGTACGTATCCCACGCAACTGTGCCGATGGTTGAAAACTCTCAAAGTCCACGAGCGTGCACGTGAGCGCGCAATAACCTGGTTTTTTGGGGTAATTGCCTTCAATTTTTTACTCTTGTAAAATACGTTTTCGGGGGCTCTGTAGGACCATTCTTTAAGCTTTTTGAGCGGTTTTTCGTGGTTTTTCCTTCATTCCTAACCCATTCGCTATTGTTTCTGGAATAAAACCATTTTTTGAAAACCGGCCGGGTTCTGGTGAACAAACATTACAAAACTAGCCGGGGCTCCACGGGTTAAATTAAAAAAATTCAAAAAATTCAAAAACCCTCAAGTCATGGTGTCTTTCTGAAGTTTAAGTTTTTCACTTTCTCAGTTTCTGTAATTCTTTATGTCATATCAATGATATGATTGATATCATATCATGGATGACCCGCTGACCAGTCTTCGACGGTATATATACGGCCGGGACTAGGGTCTTGTCAGTTGTCACGCCCAGTGCCAGGTCCGTATATAATTATATACTGACTCGCCGAAAAAAAATCGTAGCAGCGAAACGACTGCACCTATGGCTTTCATATTTTTTGTTTTTTACCACATGTACCTTACCCTTCTGCATACCCACCACCACTACCCCAAACCCCTCCTCCCACCCACTCGCTGACTATCGGTCGCCTCACAAGGAAAACAAAGGAAAATCTGTGGCGGCGAAACGATTGCACCAATCGGTTCCATATTTGTGTGACAAGTGCCTTACCCTTCTGCCTTCCCTCCACCACACCCCCAACTGCCTCCCACAACCCACTTCCAGCGTATCCGTACGAAGAAAAGGAAAAAAATAAAAATCTGTGATGGCGAAACTACCTCACCAATCGGCTTCATATTTGTAACAGAGTCAATTACGCTTCTACCTTCCCCCCACCATCCCCCAAACCACCCTCCCACCCATACATTCAAGTAACATTCCTATCGATACCATAAAATGATAAAAGTCTCTGAAGTCTATAGTGTCTTTTAACTCTTTTCAGCTACGTTCGTGACTATGGGGGACCTGATTTCTGGCGAAAATGGAGAAGGGGGGTGGGTTTTTTACCATTATCCTTCCTTTCTCACCCAACTTGATAGATTTAGCCAAAAAAAAAAAAAAAAAAAAAAATCTGGCACTGGCCAGGTTCTTACCTTTCCAGGGTTTGAAGGTGGCACTGTCAGTCTGTCACTATCATAGTATCACTGTATCACAGTTCACTAACACCGTGAGTAACACCGTACGATGACTCTACACGATAATGACGTTCTTGAACCTGTTGTTGACAGGAAAAATCGCTTCCGGAGCGCCAGAAAGGAGCGCAAAATTCAAGCTGCACTCCGAGTTCAGATTTTTGCCGCTCCTCGCTCCGCGCTCCTCTATATTGGTAGTGCGTACCGGATCGCAGAGCGCAGAGCGCCAAGTCGGCGCGCCCACGCCCACCACTGTAGGTCGGTCTGTTGTGGAAGGATGAGGATGGGTAGGCATTCTTGGAGTTGAAGGTTTGGGCCTTGGGGTTTTGGTGGTCGAGGTGCTGCGGGTGCGTGGGAAACCTCTTTATTACAGCGATTTGGGTGGGTGCTTCTGTGCGCACGGCCAAAATACGTCGGATCGTGATGAGATCTTTTCGATATCCAACGAAATCGTGCACACGGAAATGATCTTTTACTGGTGAGGGCAATATTGATACAAGGTTGACCAGAATCTGCTGCTCTTGCTGGATTCTGGTCAATGTGGGGAAAGACACTTTTATATGTTGGGCGATCTTATTCACTGTGGCAACTAGATCGCCTTCGAATTTAGTGTCTTGGATACGGGTGTGGGCCACGAAAACACCCAACGAAGGCTTAATGGCTTCTATCACTATTGGGCGAAATTCGTCCCATGTGAGAGCAGGGTGCACTTGGTAGGCAACCAGGGAAACGGCTTTTCCCAGGTGCGTTAATGTCACGGCTATCTTTTCTGCGTCCGTGGTATAAACTAGGTCAAGTACGGGTTTCACTATGTCCATGAACGTTTCGATCTCATAAGTTTCCCCATCATAATGTGGGATGGGGATGTGAGAACGGTGCGCCATGATGTTATCGTGTTCTGGCTGTTCCAAACTTGCAATGTAATGCAACCTTTTATCCGAATCAAGAACCACCGCTGCCGCCAATGTTATGCCCTGTTTTTCTACAGGATTAACTTGGGTAATGTGAGTTCTAACTGACTGGGTATATAAGGCTGCATGCACAAAACAAGGTATGAGGAATAGAGAACACAAGTTAAACACACGGTAACAAGACACACGATCACGTTTATTGATGATGGTTAATAGGAAGCATAAGAAGGTATGAACACTCGTACAAGACAAATGATAGAATTGAACAACTAGCATTAAGTGGATCTGGATGGAGCCTAGTCTCCCACTTCCAACGTTCAGGTATTAATCTTCTGATCACTGGCTTTGTTCGCAAGTTTATACTGGAGACCCTCAATGTTACTTATAGATTCAATTTCACTATTTAGATTGATTACTGGTAGCTCTGGTGCACAAGTAGTAGTTCACAGACTAGATTAGACACGCGTATTTTAGAGCACGGGAATTCTAGTAACCTCAGGGGGTACTGATCTACGTTTTATATTCTTATAGCAGAAACACATAGAACGCAAATCAGTGGGCGAACATTAGATATCACTAGGGTTTTACTTCTATGTGATAATATCTAGATATATGGGTAATTACGAGAGTTAATATCGCCTGTTAATTAATAAACACTGATACGCTTAGCACTTCCTAATGGAATGGTTATATATGAATTATACTGGGGCAAAGATATAGCCACTTTGTAGAAATATGAATAAGTGAGTCTGTAAATAGTACTGTAACACTGTAGTACTGATAGAGTGAATCTTGGGTAGTATTTGATTGGTCTGGTCCTGGTTATCTTGCGTCCGTGATGTTGGGGGCTAACGACTGGTTCTGCGGCCGTCCAGGGGGTCCATATGTAGGAAGCTCTCAAGACGGATCTCTTGGCGATCGTTGCTGGCTACACGCTTATATACCCACTGGTTTGTGAAGGTTATAAGGTGCACGTAGATTTCTTGTACGTGGACAGATGCTTCTATCTCAATCTGCCACGGAGTCTGCCGGCTCTGGAACTCAATTCTCAGGAACAACACAAGGGCAGAGCTAGAGGTCAACTTAAGGGGGCCAGCCACTGGTTGGTATCTATCTTTCAACTGATTTTACTGGGGGCTGGAGCTTGGTTTATAGGCTCGGTTTTGGACCCTGTAGGCCATAGGGATCTCGAGTTCTTATGGATTTATTTAAGCTCTCAATGGATACGGGAACTAGGTAAGGTGGTGATTACTGTTGTGGCACATGGCTATATGGAGCCTTCATAATGTGATATAACTGAGCCTTAGTAAGAGGTACTATTTTGGCTATACTGGAAGTATTTAGGGGAGAGAGACTGGATCTACTTTGCGAGGACTGGGACAGCTGTGATAGGAGCGTCTCTCTTAGATTGTTCAGTCTTCGTTCTATGGTATAGCTGAGGTGCAAATTTGGTTATCAGAGTATGCAAGAAAGGTTAATGGGTTATTGTGGGTTAATAGAGGTTAGTAAAGGTGTTAGTCATGCATGGTTAGTTCATTGATAGGAAGAATTCCTGTGCTACCTGGCAATGACCCGGAAGTCAAAACAGGGGTCAGGTATACCTCCGCAGGGGTGGGGGTGTCCCTCCTCGGGTGGGTAAAAAGGGGTAGGTGTGCGCCCTCTCTCTGTGATGGTCGTCCGGCGGCTGTGGCTAGGGGCTTTCCATATCACCAGTGTTTGTAATAACCCTCTGTTTATGAGACAGATGTGGGTGTTCGTAATACCAAAACCGAAGGTGCCTTGACTAGCTGGTTTAATCGGTTGGGTTGTTAATTGCATGGTTTGTTGGATGTGGTGGAGACTGGGTTGCTAACTCTGCCACATTTATCTGGAAGTATGGCAATAGAAGTTAGTCACTGGCGAGGCGGCTAGCCTCGCACTGACGGTCATTTGGTACAGGGTTGTGAATGGGTTGTGAGGGAATAGATGGCATGCAAAGGGTTAGTAAAGTTCTAATGGTGTTCCTTCCTACTGGGGGAAGGTAGGCTGGATAGGAGTATATATGCAAAAGGTTTGAGAATGTTATCAACGGAAAAATTAAGGATATTCAGGAGGTATGGTGGAGAGGCTAGGTCGGAAAGGAGTCGAAGAGCGTGGGGGGTTAACGAGAGGGAGAGGGTTAAGGGGGGCTATGTGGAAGTTTGACCCTAAGGTCTCTGGGCGTAGGGGTGGCATTAGACTACAGTTGGTATCGTAGCTTGGGGGTTAACCTCTGAAGTGCGCATGGGGGTAATTGGAAACGTCCCCCTGTGCTGACGTATTTGAGGTGTTTCCGCCACTAAAATATTCATTGTGCCATTAATAGCATTAATACTTATCCATATGCGCCTATTATGGGTTGATTATAAAGGTATTAACCTGAAACAACAATAAAACGAGTGAAAACAGCGTTTGGATGGTCAAAATCGGAGATATAGCCCGCGAGTTGTATAATGTATGGGTGAGGCAATCTGCTTTCCCGCCAATTTCCCCCAAGGCCACTGAGACACAGTCGATCGATACTCTCTCTCTCTCTCTTGCACTCGCTTGCTATCAGTGATGACCACACCCTCCAATCGGATTTCTAATGTTAGCACGAAAATATACCTCAGAATAAGGGAATAACAGGGAAAATAGGTGATAACTGAAGGAGAGGAGGAAAGTGGGGAAGGAGGGGAGGTAGAGGACTGAGATTTTGCATGGCCCAGGGGCCAAAAAAAAAATAAAAAATAAAAAAAAAAAAATATAAAAAAATATTTTTTTTTCGATGTCAAAAGTTGATTTTTATTTTCTCTGACTCTTAAGAGTCTCCCCGCAGTGCGCCGGGGGAACTCTTAAGAGTCTCCCCGCAGCTCCCGGGTTAATGACAGGGAAAGTATGTTAGCCAAACGCTACCGGGGGATGAGCAATATGGGGTGGTATATGAGTCTGGAAGGGATAGAATCATGTGGGCTGTGGGGAAGAGGAGGTTAACTGTAGGTGTGTGCTTGACTGTGGATAAAAGTAGAGAAAAACATGGTGTATTATTACTCGTCAATACAATGGTTATGGACACTGTTAATCTGACACTATTTCTTGCTGACCTAGTTGTTCCTGGGAACTGCGTTTTCTATGACATATACACCAAAGAAAGCGGCAGTTCGTAGGGGTAGCTTCGGTATTGTTTCATGGTGAAAATGCGTCGAGACAATGGTAAAAGAGGGTTGTATATACAATCTCTGGTTGGAGTAAGAATTAGAGTTACTGTATGGTGGCTAACATCTTCAGTCATTTCTGTCTAGGTCTTACAGGAACGATGGTTATATATATACACTGGTGTACCCGTGGGTATCATCGTTTCTTATCAATTAGGACATGGGGTTTTAACATACTACTTCTCGGATGGAAAGAATATACATAGATTTATGGGGGCGGTTGGTCTTCAGAAACTTAGTCTGGCAAGACAGGGGGTTAACATATTACTTCTTGGATGGAAAAAAACATACATAGATTTAGGCCTGTCTGAACTGGTTGGCATTGGCTCAACCTAGGGACAGGGCATGGGTGTATTAACCTGGGAAGAACATACATAGATTTATGGGGGCGGTTGGTCTTCAGAAACTTAGTCTGGCAAGACAGGGGGTTAACATATTACTTCTTGGATGGGAAAAACATACATAAATTTAGGCCTGTCTGAACTGGTTGGCATTGGCTCAACCTAGCGACAGGGCATGGGTGTATTAAATTAAGGTGTATTCATGTTCATCATCATGTAGGTAGAGGTGTAGGACACGAGGGGTAGTGTATACGCGAGGTGGGGGAAAGGTCAGTGGTTAGAAGGGATAGGCAGGTGTGGTTTGGAGCTGCTTAGCCCTGCGGGCTTCGGCCTGTCTTAACTGGTTGGCTTGGTCACCTGGTCCTTTCGTTCTGTGGGCCTTTCCTTCGGGTGTTTCTATTCCCGTTTCCTGGTGGTGTTCGCTCGTGGCTCCCGTGGTGGGCTTCTAGTTCTGGGGCATTTTACTGTCGATCGATACTCTCTCTCTCTCTCTTGCACTCGGTTGCTAACAGTGATGACAATGCCCTGCTTGCAACTCGCTAATGTTAGCACAAAAACATACCTCAGAATAAGGGAATAACAGGGAAAATAGGTGATAACTGAAGGAGGGGAGGTAGAGGACTGATATTTTGCATGGCCCAAGGGCAAAAAAAAAAAAGAATAAATAAAATAAAAATATTTGATGTTTAAAAAAAAAAAAAAAATTCTCTGTCTCTTAAGAGGCTTCCCGCAGTCCGCCGGGGGAACTCTTAAGTCTTCCTGCAGTTCCCGGGTTAGGGCATATTCAGGCACTCCTGAATGATAAATCAAGCATCTGCATTAAATGAAGTGTATTCTGCCGAAAACTAGGCGAGAATAGCTTCAAAATGACACCAGAACGGACCCCGTACGTGGTCTGGTTCACCCGCAGTGGTGCCAGTGAAACGCGGGAAACCCGCTATTATGTAACACTCGCTCGCTTGGCTACACTGCTGGGAGACACAGAGAGAGAGACTCGCGCGAGACACAGTCAACATCAGTGAGCCGCTCGGTGCTCTGAGGGTCGGAGGTGGGCCCCTCACGCTCCCGCCCACTGACACTCGATTTTTATGGTTTTTACAGGCTTTTAAAGCCTGAAAATTGCTGTAACTTGCCAGGACGTTCCGGAACGTCACCCGCAACGAAAGGGTTAAGGGGGAGGTAGTCGCTTTTTCTGGACCCCCTTCTCCCTCATATTTAGCATATCAGTTTTGACATTGTAAGACGTTCGTTCCGTTAGCTTGGCTATTTTGAGACTTTCCGCCCCATTTCTTTCTCAATATGAAGACCTTTCGTGCCATTTAGGTGTCTATTTTTTTCGTGGCGAGCGATAGCGAGCTTGTAATTTTAGAAGGAACCGGCCTTTGGCCGGCACATTTTTTTACCGAAAAATGTACAAATTTATCTTGAAAGGAGGTCTAGGGAGTGTTTTTTTAAGCTTGATGGAGGTCTAGGGAGGAAACTAAATAAATAAATTAATATATAAATAAAATAGACCCCGAAAAATAGCCACTTAAATAAATGGATAAAAGATAAATCGACCAATAAATATCACCTACCTTCCTTAACCCTTTCTGTACCAGCGACGCCTGTTATATTCTATTCTAGCTATATTTAGACGATATTATGCAGCATAGCAAGGATCTATGGTAGTCAAAAAGGTGGGTTGAGATAGCTTGAAGCCCGTTAATTGCTAGAGGCCCTTTTCAAACTTAATAAAATCATCTAATAGTAGTCAGAACAAAAGTTAAAAGGACGTCCCTGGTCCCGACGGGTTAATGACAAGGGTTGAATGTTTCGGGTCACAGTGAGTCCCTGGAAATTATCAACTCCTGTGGCAATTTACCGCTATGAACATTACTTACTTTGTTTACTTATTTCAGCGTCGAACTTAAGGGGGGTCACCGGCATTTTTTTTGTCTTTCTCTCATTTTCTCTCTTTCCCTGGCTTGTATCCATTCGGTCCCATTCAGCCAACTGTTTTAAGACGTTTATCCCCAACCAGGTGTCGATTTATCGCGAGCCAGCATTGTATGGAGAAATCCGGCTTTGCCGGAGAATTTTTTCTATCGAAAAATGTACAAATTTAGCTTGCTGTCAAAACAAAAATATATATACAAGTGGAGGAGGATTCCTAGCCTCCTGACCCCAGAAGGAAAAGTAGAACAGTAAAAGAGACAGACAGAAACGGTTAAGGTTGGGTAGAGGATGACAATCCTCACTCTGGATAGGACCATCCCTCACCCTGAATAATAAAGGGTTTATTAACCCATTCAGCACCATGACGCCTTTTTACCTATGATTCAGGCTAAAATAATATGACCTTGTGCAATTTAAGAGGAGATGGGCTTATTTATATGCTTATGTTTTATTGTATTCCAGTTTCTTCCCTAGACCTCCACCAAGCTGTAAAACATACCCCCTAGACTCCTCTTCAAGACAAATTTGTACATTTTTCGGTAGATATATGTCTTGGCCGAAGGTCGATTACTCTTAAAAATACAATCTCGCTGTTATGCCCTGACGTAGTTTTGGACTTTTTACAATCTCTAGCACTTCTCGCGGATTTGGATGGAGGTTCACTTCCCCCTTCCAACGTTCAGGTATTATGCTTCTGATCACCTTATTTGTAAGATATTAGAGTACACGAATCACGCGGGTTAGGTATCTCGCTGTATTAACTCTCTGGTAATATGACTCTCAATCTAGGATGAAGGTATAGGTATAATAATAATAATAATAGTTCTTAAAGCTAGCGCATGCTAAGCTAGCTAAGGATAGCTCAATAAGGCCGATTAGGCATATTTCCATTGGGGTCCTGTACTACTACCCCATCCCTTTGCTCATGAGGGATGGTAACGACTCAGTGCTTGTGAAAAATCTTTAATGCGCCGAGCATGGGCGCGAACCCGGGCCTTCTGGGTGGAAGTCCGAGACGCTAGTCACTACACCAAGCGAGCCGCCTGGCGTAGTGCGCCAGTAAAGTAGTCCCTATGAAACTTCACCAAATCCGCCTAAATAACTATTAGTACCTCATACTAGACAAAAAGGTCCATGTGCCTGAAGGCATCCTCCATTCATAAAATGTTTGTAACAACTGGATTTAAACATTTGTAGATTGTAAGTTTGTGGAATGCAATTCGAGGGAAGTGAATTCCAAAGAGTAGTAGCTCTGGGGATAAATGAATTCTGATAAGCAGAAGTTCTGCATTGTGGAGGAGAAAGTGTAAATTCATGGGCGCTCTCAGCTGCCCTAGTTCTACGGGGAAAGATGTGGAGAGGCGGCACAATTGAAGCAAGTTCCTCGGAACAATTGCTGTGAAAATATCTGTAGAATAATGCAAGGGATGCAACGTTTCTTCGTATGGATAATGTAGGAAGGTCCTGTGTGATTGCAGGGTTATTGATTAATCTAATAGCTTTATTTTGAATTTTTTCCAACTGCCTCAATGCAACCACTCCACTTCCACCCCACAGAGGTGAACAGTAATCCATCTGAGAACGCACATGACTTTTATATATTACGGCCAACTGCTCGTCAGTGAAGAATTCTCGAACTCTGTACAGGAGTCCCAGTTTTTTAGAGGCATTCTTAGCAATGCTTCTAACATAATGTGTCCAGCTCAAGTTAGTAGTTAATGTTACACCAAGAATGTCAATACTAGGGGAAGTGGGAATATTTACATCATTAAAAAATATATGGGAGTCAGTGAGATTCTGTCGGTTAGAAAATTTAATGTACTTGGTTTTCTGTGCATTAAAGGAAACTAGATTCTCTTGTCCCCATTCATTAATTCTAGAAAGGTCCTGGTTCAGAGAAATTGCAGTGTTTATTTTTGAATTTATAAGATCGGGTTGGTGAAAGAATTGGTAAATGTGAAGGAACTGTGGAGTGTTGAGTCATCTGCGTAGGAATGTATTGAATTATGAGTGGTAGATATGAGATCATTGATATGAATGAGGAACAGAGTTGGGGCCAAAACTGATCCCTGGGGAACACCAGCATTTATTGAGTGAAATTGAGAATAAAGGCCATCTACCATTACACATATTTTTCTGTTATGAAGATAAGAAGAAATTAGTGGAACTAATGATGTAAGGCCGTAGTGTGACATCTTCGACAATAAGGATTGATGCCAGACTCTATCAAATGCCTTTGATATATCCAGTGCTACTGTATGTGTTTCACCATGTTGGTCTGTAGCTTGGTTGATTTGATGCGTAAGAAGGCAAAGAATGTCTGCAGTTGATCGACATCATCTAAAACCATATTGCCTATCACTGATTAATTTATTATTCTCCAGATGCTTAATTATGTGATTATTTAATATAATTTCAAAGACTTTGCCAAGAGTGGAAGTTATAGCTATTGGTCTGTAGTTTGATGGATCTGAAGAGGCACCTTTTTTAGGAACTGGATGGATGTTTGCTTCTTTCCAGGGTACTGGGAAGCATGAGGTATGAGTACACAGACGGAAATTTTTTGCCAATACAGGAGCGAGCACCAAGGAGCAATTCTTAAGTATGTTACGACTGGGGTTCAAATATATCAGGGCTCTTATTCATTGGACTAGTAATGGCATAAATGTTACAACGGAAAGCGCTAGCTCCAACCTCTGATGTATATTCCCTGTGAACAAAGAACACAAATACTCTACAGAGTTCTATATGCAATAATAGGCTATCAAACTCTCAATAAATGTGCGTCTACTCTAGGCTTAATATTATGTGAAAACAGCCTATTACTACCTATAACCGAAGGTGCTTGGTTATGGTATGCAAAGTAAGGTGGTAAGAGAAGTTACAGCTTATGTTACTTTAATCAATAAATGTCAGGCACTCCTGCATGAAAGAAAGTGCACTAAAGTCCTTCAACACTAACAAGGAATCTTCTTTAAATGTTAGATGCTATAAAGATGCTCATATCGGAAATGGAACCCCAAAAGGCAGGCAGCGGAACAATGCTCGTGCAGGCTATGCACACAAAAAGGCAGAATATATAATGCCGTCGGAGCCAAGAATATCCTAAACACTACAACAATAATAATCGCCACGACAATGCAGTATTCCTATCAACAAAAAGAGCCTAAGTCGTTTGTGTCTCCATATCATCAAACTAGGCTGCGAAATGCTTGTGTAATCATAAATGGGTATGCATAAAAAAGAGTAATTAGGTTAATATACTTAATGTCTACTGTGACTGATAAAGTCTAGCTAGAGTCAATGATACGAGATACTGGTGCGCATGGCATGCCGCATAGCCTAGTGCAAATCTCAAGTCTGTGCGTCAAATATTACGTTATAGGGAAGGGTAGCTCTCTTGAGAAACCTTAATACCGAAGTATTAAGCGTTCTCCTGGCGTACCTCAAAGACAAACAATCGAGACTAGAACAGTGCAGAATGGTATAGGCAAAAAGCCCTCATTCGTGCATGCTCTACTCTCAATGGCACACAGACTAGAATTTACTCAATCAACTCCAGTTCTCAGGTATGTCGTGCAGCTTTTAACTAAAGCCAGCACTCATAGGAAACAATACCTTATAATATCAGACTCCTAGTCTAGCATTATCTAATCCAGCAGAACACTAATAATTAAAGGAAGCAGTACTAAACAATATGAATGTCAACCAATGCTTCGTGATCCACTTATCTTAACAACTAACATACATAGGTTATATCAGACCTTAACGCACAATACAACTGGCCAGCATGAAGCTGATTTTGCAGAGTTAACCAGAGGGGATATAATATTAATAAAAGGTGGTGAAAGATATGGAAAATGAGAGAGATAGGCAGAGGAAAAGGTTCTCAGGGGCGGAGCAGGGGACAGGTAGCAAGGGATAAAGATGAATGCGTTCTAGAAACCAGATCTGAGGGAGAGAGTGGCGAGGAACTGTATATATACTCGCACTAGCTCAAGCCGCGTGGGAAAAAAGCGGTTACAAGTCCTCTAGCCACTAGCAAGGGAGCTAGCAGCATGGTAAGGACCTCTCTCCACCAACCCCCACGAGGCAGCCAGCCGTGACGTCATCGAGCGGGAAAAAAACACTGCGCGCTCCCTCTCACTCTGTTCTACTCTCTCTCTCTCTCCCAGATCCCATCATTACTAGTTAATGATAAAACATATACCTTACAATTAAATATATAAAGCCTTGACATGGGTGAAAACAAAGAGCCTTTCTGGACTGCCCATGACACGAGCTTTCATATGAAATAAAGCACACTCTAATACATAAACTGTAGCCCCATCCACTGCCTTGGCGATCCTAGTGAGTCACTGTAGGACAAGCCATGCGGTTCTAACGGAGTGGTTAACGTCACAAGTACTATTGGAGGAATTTCATCTGGACCAGGAGCCTTATCTACTGAGAGATTCTGCAAAATAGTTTTGACATGTCTGGTATGGATCTTAAGTGAGGGAATTTCAGGCGAATTAAAATTAAGTACAGGGACATCTTGATTTATTTCATCTAAGGTTGAGTTGGTGGAGAAAATATCCGCAAGAAGGTTAGCTTTACCTCGTGGGTCACTTACAAGATTGCCAGTCGGAGATTTTAATGGTGGAATGGATGAAGCAGTAGTGAAGTTGGATTTGAATGAGTTAAGAGTAGACCAAAATATTTTGTTATCATTTGGATTATTTAGAAGTTTATTTGCCTGCTTATGGAGAAAGTTTGATTTACTTAGGTGTAATACAGTTTTGGCATGATTTCTGATGTTTCTAATGTAATTAAAGGCTTCATGTGTTTTTTATCTTATGTATGCATTGTAGGCTATTGCTTTTTGTTCAGTTACTCTAGCACAATTATGGTCAAACCATTTAGGTGAATTAGATCTTTTACTGTACTTTTGATGAGGAATACAAGTTTCCATTCCAATTTTTACAAAATCTTGTATGTGGCTCAAGGTGGAGTGTGCATCATTAGAAAAGAAAGAGGTCCAGGGAATATCAATAAAGAAACCTTGAAGACCCTCCCAGTCTGCCCTATCGTAATGCCATTTAGTCACCAAAACAGGTTCAGAGTGGGAAGGTGTGGTAGGTGATAGACAGGTGGCCTGTATCAGACAGTGATCAGAAGATCCAAGCGGGGACCTCACTGTAACATCATAATTTTCTGAATTGGTTGTTAAAAATGAGTCCAGTAGGTGGGAATTATGATTAGGATCATTATATCTATTCTTAAAAGCATTAACACTAGTAGGCTACTGGCTACTACATTTTCTGGGAGTCTGTTCCATTTGTTTATTATTCTTGCGTCAAAGAAGTTGTTCCTTTTTTATGTCCTGTGACGTGGTTTCTGGAGCTTGAAACTGTGTCCTCTGGTGGCGATTTGGTGTCTCTTGGGTGCGAGTTGGAAGAACTGGTTTGGGTTGATGTTTTCGTACCCTCCTAGGATCTTGAACACTTCGATCAACACGAGGGAGAAGGCCATGGTCCCCAAAACCGGCATATGTTACTAAGAGGGTTTGTTGAGATCGTATTTTGAGTTGTACAAATAGATTACTGTTATGCCCGGTCCAAATTGGAACGCGAGATATTCTTTGTACAATGAGCAGCTCTCTAACTGGATAGGTATACCTTAAACTTTAAATAAAGAGACAACACGGCAGGATAGTAAGCACACAGGTAACAAGTTAACATGGGTTTTATTCAGTTTAACACCTGGTTCATGGAGGAGCAAGACATATATTTTATACCTGTAACCTGGAGATCATCACAACAATAAGAATAATTAAGACATACAATACTCAGGTTATCAAGTAAGCAATAGGAGTCGGACAATGGGTCCGGACTCAAGGTAATAATAATACTCCTAGGATACAATTATAAGGTATCCGAAATGGTGGAGGTACACCTCCTACCCAAATAGATCTCAGAGAGGATCTCAACAAAAGACAAGAGTGCAGTAATGGCAAATGCCGTCTGGATCATGCAATGATGTCCCTGGCATATAGTGACGTTAACTGACTCTAAAGCAATAATGGCCAAGTGGTCATCAACAATGAAGTGGGCTCGGAAAGGCTCACAAATTATATTAATACTATAGGTGTGCTAGATCTCACCTGGCAAAGATTAATCCTTAACTCTAATTGTGTACTAGCAAGGTGCTGAAGGCTGAGGCAACAATCGTCGGGAGCTGAGATAGAGTGAAATCTATTCGAGTTATGAACCTGACAGAATGTTAAATGAATTAGGCTAGAAGTTATACAAAGGGACTAGATTACGTGCAAATATGTGTTTGTGTTTGATGCTATGGGTCTTATATAAGCACGCCCCCTCTGTCGGGCTATGGGAGACCAATAACCCGGGAAGGTGCATATATAAGGATCCCCTGATAGGTATGTATACTGGGTCCCGGCAAGTGGGCTAATTAACGTCAATTTAAGTAGGGAGAAGAAAGACCTCTCGCAAGACGTAATGTTAATGAGAACCCCTGAAGATAACTTCTACCACAACCCTGAGTCAACTCTATACCCATAAATGGTACAAAAGCACTTAAAGGAGAGCTGTAGTGAAAAGGAGGGCCCGTAGATCGAGGGAGGATCCAGTAGTCCGGAGGGCAGCTGGGTGTGATGACTCCGGAAGTTGGTCCAGGGGGGGGCGGCTGGGCGTGATGTCTCCAGCTACTGGTCCAGGGTGAGTCACAAGATGATTCCTTAGACCTTGGCGCCTACCACGGGACAACCGGGTTCCTCTTGCACTCCCACAGTGCAGTGATCCCCAAAGGATTTGCTGGAGTTCTGCTACAAGGTTTGGGGGGTTAGGGTGACTAGCATAATGATCTACCTAGAGTGGCAAGCAGTCTAGATAGTGACATTATAGGTAGTCTAAGGGGGGTCAAGGTAAGTGTCTTCCTTCCTTGCTAGTTCGTGGAACTATCAGAACCATGTAGCAAAAAGAGAATCCAGAAAGGGGAGCCCAAAGTGGGTTGCCCAAAATTAGTCCTCTTCCTGATGGGGGGAACCCGATCTGGTAGATCTCAAGTTACTACACTATCCTCATAATCCCTTGAACAAAACAAGGTAGGAATCCTTTGGTACTTGGTTTGTGCACCGCATCGAAGGCCAGAAAGGGGGAGCCCAAAGTGGGTTGCCCAAGCTAGTCCTCTTCCTGATGGGGGGAACCCGACCTGGTAGATCTTCGATCACAGCACACAACTGACAAGTTGAACACCAGCTATCTCTGGCTGTTCTTACCCTGAACTAAATAATACCAAATGGCAAGCTTAGTTACTGATGTCAAGTCAAGTCAAATTGAGTAGTGACAGGGGGTTAGGGGGAAGTTGGGATAGGACAAGAATTAGTTGGATGAAGTGAGTTTTAGGAGGAGAAAAAGGTGTCCAGGCTTAACTGGAGCTGCCTGATGGTTTTCTTGAGTGGGAGATCGGCATTACTGCGAAGACGGCTGGACCCGACCAGGGAGGCAGTGGGTCGAGAGCTGAGAGGCTTGAACTGTGGGCTATTGTACGGGTAGGGAATTTAAGGCCATATATTTATCCTCCCGGCCCGACTGGGAGTCCCGTACTAATAGCCCGCTGGTGATGAGGTGTTGGTGAGGGTGATGGGTGGTGGTGGTGATATTACTTCCTCGGGAGGTCCGGGAAGCCTTGCTTCAGAGCTTGCTTCACTGTTAGGCTGCATTCGATGTAGTTGTATTTGCCTTTTGTGTGAAAATAGCAATTGCAGCCTTCCTTCTTCCAGTCCAACATGCAGTAGCTCAGGAATCCGTTGTATTCAGGTGGGACGCAGTCCTCATAAGCATAACTCATAGTCATGTTGTGGTCCTTATTCAGGTGTGGTAGGCAGATATCCAAGAACAATATTATTGGTGAGGGGTCTTGGGGGTGTCTGGTTTCTTCTCTACCTGTCTCACTGGTTCGATTTCAATGAGGGGCATGGAGGCACCTTTTTTTGGTTTTGAAGGAGGTGAAGGAGGCTCTGCAGGTGGGTTGGTGTTGACTGCAGGGGTCTCCTCCATCGCCTCTTCTTCTTCTGCAGGTGTCGGAGTTGAGTTGGTTTCTTCAGCAGCTCCTCCAGTATCTTCTACAGGATCAGCTTCTGGAGTTTCTGCTTCAGGTCCAGGGGCACAGTTTTTTCTGTTTAGAGGCGCTTTGATGGTCAAGCGCCTCTGTGGAGTAGGTCTCTGTCTGACAGGACCCCTCTGGGCATTGTCCAACAACCCTCCTGGTACAAGAATACCTGGGAGATTGTTGGCCTGAAGGAGGGCAGGTAGGTATTGCTGGAGGAGGGAGTTGTTTCCTCCAGCAAGAGCCATGGCCGTCCTGATGATAATATCGATCTTAATTGATATATCATTAGGCAGGTCCCTGCTCTTTTGTCTAGTCAACCTTTTTCATAATACCCTGCCTCTCCTTCAAGTCTCGGGCATGATGTGAGCCCTTGACTGTTTTGCCCCTGGGTCCTGTGACCAGAGTGGCCTCAGGACCTCTTGCCCCTGTTTTGGTGTGGAATTCTACCCTCTCTCCGTCACCTAGAGAGGGTACAGACTTCCTGGGGTTGTTTTTCTAAATATTTTTGTGGTGTACAAAAATATCAGTGCTGTTGTCGTCCCTGGTGATAAATCCAAAGCCCTTCTTCACATTAAACCACTTTACAGTGCCGGCAACGAGTGTGGAAGTTGCGGGAGGCATTGTGGTGGTGGTGAAGAGAGGAGGATATGTAGCTCTGCTCGGTGTGGCTGCTCAACTCAGAATGAACTGATGTCCAGGCTGGGTGAGTATAAGGCAATCTTCTTGCCCCTACTTAAGGCGCCCGGCTTGAGAGGATCAAGGGCGTTTGGCGCGTGGTGGTTATGTCCTTGTAGCTCTGGGGGTGGCGCGCCTGGACTCTGGCTGTACCTTGTAGCTAGATGCCCCCGGGCAGATTCTGTTATAAGATGAGGGGATCACTTCCTGGTGGGGGAGGAAGTGGATGAGAAATGGCATGTGAAGGATGATTCATATAAGAAAAGGTTTTAGAACTGCTGCATGGGTTGAACTGCTGGTTTAGTGGTAGCTAGAGATGCGGTCTTATTATCCTGAGACCGCATCTCACTACCGTCTGGTAGAGAAAAGTCCCGACCCCGGGACTGGAGCTGGTAATGTCTTGAAGTATTATCTTCATAGACAGGGGTCAGGTGCTGGAGGAAGTGGTAATAAATGACTCCCTGGTTGTTAGGGGTGGCCATCTTGTCTCCGGTGAGGGTGAGGAGAGAAGAGGAGTCATAGTACCTCAAATGGTCGAGGAGTTGGTGAGGTGACTTGATTACTTTGGTGGAGTCCTTCCGCGTCAGGGTTATCATGTCAATCCGCATCTTGGTGGTGGTCGTCAGCGAGGGCGTTGTCGTGGCTGGAGGTGGTTGGAGAGTGATGACAGAGAGCCTGGCTTGGCCCAGGTCATGAGGTTGTGTGGACGCCGAAGTACCAGGCTGGGGGGAGGAGCTTGGTGCGGACGCGAAGTACCAGGCTGGGGGGAGGAGCTTGAAGACGCTTGATCCTTAACCTTTCTCGCTTTAGGCTGGGACAGGGCTGGTTCCCATCTGGTGGGTGGCTTCACAGATCTTCCACAGCGGGTATGAGAAGGCAGTCTGGGAAATGGGGGAGATGAATTTAGAGGTGACATTGAGCGAAATTTGGATATTGTTTTTCGCCTGGGAAGTTGAGAAGGATGGGAAATAGATTGAGGAGAAGAAGGGAGGGTTTTAGAGATAGGAGTAGGTGAGGGGTTTTTAGGACGGAAGCTGGGGGTTATGTTGGTGAGTTGTGGTGGCGAGGGGGGAAGACTAGACGTGGCAAGGTTAATTAAAGGCGATGGTTGAGAAGGAGGTTGCGGAGGTGAAACGAGAGGAGAGGGAGAAGGAGAGGAGATGTGAGAAGATTTGGGCTTAGGAATGTGGGAAGGGGTGAAGGTGACAGGAGGTGAAAGAGAAGAGGGGGAAGTTTGGGTTTGGGTAGAGAGAACAGGAGGAGGTCGATGTTTAGGAAGGTGAGAAGGGGTGAACTGGGTGAGGCGAGTGGGAAGGGTGACAGGAGGTTGCAGTACAGGAGAGGAGAATTGAGAGGGGGAGTGGAAAGAGGTGGAGGGAGAGGGACAGCATGGTTGAGAGGGACAGGTCCGGAAAGACAGGAAGTTTGAGGGTGAAGATTTGAAACAGGGGTACAGTCAACATCCTGATCAGGCTCAGCTACAACAGTAATAGGGCGGGTGCCCAACCTCGAAAAGGGTTGAAATAGGGGAGCTATCCCCCCGCCAAAGGCGGCTTTCTAGGGCCTTTCCTAGCTGATGCTGAGAGGATTGGGTTCTAGTCATGTGGTGATGGGCTGGTCTATCAGAGTGAGAACTGAGCATAGCCATCTAGATCTCAAGTGACGGCGTCTCTAACGTGGATTGACCTCCCAATCTATCAAGATTGGAAGCCAAAGCGTCACATTTTTCCCTTGCCCCTCAACTTTCTCTTCATAATTGCTGAGGGACACAAGGCCCTGGGTGGGGCTTTGGTTTCCCGGGCATTTCCGCACCCTCCTCAGCTCCCCGCCATGGAGTGGCTTCGGTCACCCAGGCTTTATTGTGGTCGGCGGGGAGGGTTCTGTGGGGGCGCTCGGTTATGGCCTTGCTCGGGGCCTTGGGGCTGTTCGGCCAGGCAGCTTGGGGAACAACAACAACAACAACAACAACAGTAATATTCTTATTAATAGGTTGAAACCTTCTGACAAACCTATTCCTATAAGTGCGAGATTCCCCATGATAGTTAATTATGACCTGGAAACAGTTTGGGATCCTAAGGACCTCAAATGGACCCTTGTACCGTGGCTTCAGTTTGGAGGGTACAGGTAAGATGGCGACCATGACTAGGTCGCCTACTTGGTGAGGGTTGTTCTTGGGGGCTTCATCAGGCTGGAGATCTTGGGTAAACTGGAGCTGACGTAGGCGGTTCCTGAGGTGGACGAGGTTGGTATTTAGACCTGGTGAGGCCTCAGTAGGGGCAGCTAGGTGACGTAGTGGTATGAGGAAAGGTGGGCTCCCAAAAACCATATCATGAGGGGTGATCCCGTTGTCTCTGGGGCAGGTGTTTATTCCCCATTGTATGATGCGAATTTGGCTGGTCCAGTCCGATGAGTTCATCTGTTGGAGGCGGGTCCGGATTTGATTGGCGATGGTTCTATGAGATCGCTCGCAGATGGAGTTTCCTTTTGGCCAGTAGGGTGAAGAGTGGCTGATGTGAAATCCAAACATTTCGGAGATCTGCATCCAAATTTGTCCGGTGAATTCAGGGGCATTGTCGGAGTGGATTGCCTGTGGCAATCCAAAATAGGGAAAGACATGTTGTAATAATGCCTCGGTGACGGCCATAGCAGTGTGTTCTCTGGCAGGGCAGGCGATCACGTATTTTGAGTACGTGTCCACGAAGGTGATGATGTAGCGGTATTCCCTGTCGTTTTGTAGAGGTCCCATGACGTCCACTGCCAAAAGTTGCCAGGGTTTAGAAGCGATGAGTTTGCCGGAAGGTCCTGGGGTGCGTGTTTGGTCTTTTCCCAGGGTGCAGGCACGGCAACCTTCAGTGATTTTCTTGGCCGTGGTGTAGGGGCGAGGAGTCCAGTAGATGTCTTTGAACGTTTTCACCAACTTCTTTTGGCCTAGATGGATCCCGTTGTTGGTGTGCAAGGAAGATATCATTTCTTCAGCATCCTCAGGCCCTAGTACGATCTGACCTTCTGGGGTAAAGAGGGCGTCACCCCTTCTTTGTAAGAGGCCAAAAAGTCGGGTGGAGATCCAAGTTGGTTTGTCGTTCCGGAGGTAGGCCTGGATGAGAGGGGGAGTGGTAGTAGGTGGTGGTCGAGGTTCTTGGATGGTATTGAGTTGTTCTGGTGCCAGTGGAAGCCGGGATAAGGCGTCTGCATTGGTATGGAGTTTTCCCGCCTATAGGAAATCTCAAAATCAAACTCCTCAAGTGATTCTCGCCAACGGACTGTTAGGGCATTCTTAGAGTCAGATTTCCTGAGCCATTGTAAGGCTTGGTGGTCAGTGATGATGGTGATCTTGACGCCAGCTAGGTAGGCCCGGAAGTGTTGGAGGGCCCAAACGATGCCTAAGCATTCTCTTTTAGTTACCGGGTAGTTGGTTTCTGCCGGGGTTAAGGTCCGGCTGGCACAAGCAATGATGTGCTCTCGTCCTTCTCGATTTTGGGAGAGGACTGCACCGACGCCGAGAAGGGACACGTCGGTGTAGAGTCTAAAGGGTAGTTGGTAGTCCGGAAAAGAGACGACAGGGGAAGACACGAGTAGGTCCTTGAGGGAGGTGAAGGCTTGGAGACGGTCGGGGGTCCACACAAAAGGTTCTTCCTTCCTAGTTAAGTCGTGTAGAGGTCTGGCAATGGTGGCGAAATTCTTCACAAACCTCCGATAGTAGGAGGCAAGGCCTAGGAAAGCTCTTACTCCTTTTACTGACTTCGGGGGTTGGATCTCCTGGATGGCTTGGAGTTTCTTGGGGTCAGGTGCAAGTCCTTCTTCTGACACCAGATGTCCTAAGAATTGGACCTGATGTCGAGCATTTAGTAGGCTTCAGCTTTAATCCGGCTTGTCGGATCCTCTGGAAAATTTGGCGGAGGCGTTGGAGGTGTTCTGCCCAGGTACGACCAAATACTATGATGTCGTCCAAGTACGCCAGACATGTTTCCCAAGTTAATCCCTGAAGTACGGATTCCATCAGTCGGGAGAAGGTGGCGGGACCGTTACATAATCCGAATGGCAGCACTGAGAACTCGTAAAGCTTCCCTTGGCTGGTGGAGAAAGCTGTTTTTTCTTGGTCGGTGGGGGCGACGGGGACCTGCCAGTATCCGGATTGCAGGTCCAGTGTGGAGAACCATCTGGCCCCTAAGAGGGAGTCTAGGGAGTCGTCGATGCGTGGTAGTGGGGTGGCATCTTTGATGGTGACATCGTTGAGTTGTCGGTAGTCGATGCAGAATCGAGATGACCCATCCTTCTTCTTGACCAGTACCACTGGAGAGGACCAAGGGCTAGTTGAGGGGTTGACGATGCCAGCTTCTAACATCTCTGCAACTTGCTTCTGTTCTTCTTGGCGCTGAAGGGGGTTCTTTCTTCGTATAGCCTGTCTGACTGGGGGTCCAACAGTGTGAATGTGGTGTTCTAGGACATGGGTGTGGCCTACATCTTGGGAGTTGGTGGCAAAGATGTCCTGGTATTCGGCCATTAACTGGCACAGATCGTCCTTTTGTTGAGGGGTGAGGTGAGTAGGAACGTCTGGGAGTGATGGAGTTGATGCAGGAATGGAGGTGGTGGTGTCGGTTGAAGGCTGGTCATCATAAGTCTCTAGTTCTCCGATGGTGAGACCCCTGGGTAGGGTGATAGGGTGGTCGGAGATGTTGGCTATTCTTACTGCATTTTGTTTTAAAATGGCAGGAGCAGTGAGACAATCCCTGTCAAAAGGGCTCTGAAGAGAGGGAGTGTGAATGAGTTCTCCGTTGAGGGCTGGATGGATGGGTACCCAATGTTCATGATGTGGCAGCAAGGTGATGGGTTGAATGGTGATGGCCGATGCAACACGGATGGCTTTCAAGGTTTGAGGAGGGTCATGGAGCGGTGTGGCAATCTTCGGAGTGGTGAGTCCTGGGGGTTTGGTGGAAAATAACAATCTTCTTTCAACACACTGGATAGTAGTGCGGAGGGCCGTGAGAAGGTCGAATCCCAGGTATCCGTCGTAGGTGGTTTCTTGGGAGGGAAATACCATGAAAGCGTGGTGATGGCCGTGGTTAGGTTGAGGGGTGGCCACAAACAGTGGGGCTGTGATGCCAGTACTAGAAATAAGGTTGTCGTTGGCATCAATGAGGGTGGTGGACGAGTGTTGAATCGGTCCAAAAGTGTTGTGATGTCTCTGGTGGTAAGAGGAAAAAATACAGGATCTTGAAGCTCCGGTGTCGACAAGGAGTCGAGAGTTGACTCCCTGGATGGTCAGGTGGGTGTAAATGGGAGGCTTTATCATATCATAGCTGCCCCTATCTCGAGCCCCCGCCAGTTTGCAAATTGGTGGGCGGGGGCGGTCTAAAAACCCGGTTTGATGACTTCCGGCTCGACTGTACTGTGGTCGTCCGGGTCACCAACCTCGTCGTAGTCCTCAGCTCCTGCGGTGCCGTCTTCTAGGATGGTGGCAACTCTTCTGGAGGGCTTCAGCCAGGGAATCTGTCCCCAGAACAGTGGAACCCTCGAGCGTTTGGCCAGCAACTCGGCAAAAGACCTCTTCAACCCATTAATAGGGCACTGGGACCCGCAGGGCTTCCAGTCTCCAGGCTTGACTCTGGCCCATTCTTCCGGCTTGTCCTGGTTGCGGCTAGGGTGGTAGGTTGGTCCGGAATTAGCTCCTTGTGGCTTAGTGGGAGCTCGTTGAATACCCGCGATCTTTACTTGCTCCTGGGATTTTTGCAGGGCCAGAATATGGCGTATGATAGGGAGGTCTGTATCATATCCGGCCGGTTCTGTGATGGCAAAGTGGTCCCGGACTGCACGCGGAAGGATCCTCATCAGGGTCCGGCGGACGTTCTCATTCCTCTCTGCAGCTGTAGCCGTTGTGAATGCGGTGGAAGCCAGCCTGGTAAGCTTGCTGATGGTGGCGTCGAGGTCCCCGTCGTAGGTGATGGCGTGAAATTGCTGGTCGGCTATTACAGTACCTAAGACGGGGTTAATGGCAGTTTTAGTGTATGTTTCAAACTGTTCCCAGGTCATTCCGGGGTTCTCTTTTACATAACTGGAAACTAGGGCCATAGACCGCCCTAGCTTCATGACTACAGTATGTATTTTAGGGGCAACTTCATCTTTAAATATGATGTCAAGCACTGGCTTGACAACCTCTAAATAGGTGGCAATGTCAGTTTCCTCTGGTCTGAAAGGAATAATATCCAGTGCTTTCCCTGCCATCCTGACTACTTATCCCTGTCGTGATACTCTCAAAATATTTAAAGCAGGAAAAACCTGAAAGGCTACCTTCGAGAAAGAGACACCGCTGCCACCAGTGTTATGCCCGGTCCAAATTGGAACGCGAGATATTCTTTGTACAATGAGCAGCTCTCTAACTGGATAGGTATACCTTAAACTTTAAATAAAGAGACAACACGGCAGGATAGTAAGCACACAGGTAACACGTTAACATGGGTTTTATTCAGTTTAACACCTAGTTCATGGAGGAGCAAGACATATATTTTATACCTGTAACCTGGAGATCATCAACATCAATAAGAATAATTAAGACATACAATACTCAGGTTATCAAGTAAGCAATAGGAGTCGGATAATGGGTCCGGACTCAAGGTAATAATAATACTCCTAGGATACAATTATAAGGTATCCAAAATGGTGGAGGTTGTGGCAAACTATCAATGGAAGTTAAATATTACTAAGCTATAATGAATCAAATAAAATCAATCTAAATTAATACTCTATATCTAAATTGAATTCAATCTGAAACAAGCTAATTTATATCCAAAGGTCTCACATAATAAATGTATATAATTATAGGGTAAGGTTATAAGGGTTAATATTAGCCAGGAATTAACTCACCAATAGTTCCACGTGGCAATGAGGCAAGGGAGAACGTTTTACCCAATATGGCGGTGGACAATGGGGAACGAGATTTCGGTCCCAAGACACGAGTCAAGTTAAAGAAAGAATAAATGAATACATGGGAATGGACATGATTATTATAATTTATGCTTATCTATCAGTCAGTCATGATGTTGATGAGAGCGTCGTGATGGTGTAGCTGTGTGTATTGTGATTAGAGGCACAAAAGCACGATCAACTGAGGGCGGAAAATTAGATGTTAACTGGTTGGTGTTCGTGAAGGCTCTGGCCTACCTCAAAAGCACACCTTGCTGCCTTGGCAAACCGCCAGGAGCCCAAATTATCGTACCGCATTTAGGTTGCTCTATACGATAAATTATATTAATATATACGATAAATTCATATATACTACATAAGACCATGGCAATATTGCTTAATAGCATATTAGGCCTTTTATAACTTAACTTATTTACAATCTTATAATATACGATCTACTCGTCCTACGTCGTGCTGTAGGAGAGATCGTGACGTCACAGAGACATACAAGATCACAAAAGAGTCATATTCTATCGTATTTATACGATACACTCCCCCCACAAAAAAGACCTGAACCCCACCTTAAACCTAAAGTTGCCCAGAGGCTATCTTCTGACGCCACAAGTCGACGGCGCCAGCAGCAGCGCGTCTGGGACGCGTCCCGGTCCGAGAATGATCACCATCAGTATGAGGTGAGTCGTTCCTTCGAGAATCCTCGGACCCAGCAATAACAGGTGGAGCCTCAGATTGCAATGCGGAATCGAGCTCCAAAGCGTACAAACGTGCGATAGGCCGAACAGTAGTTCCAGTGGCTGTCTTCAATAGCACCACCCGCTCTACAGAGTCTGCCCCCTTGTATACCTCTAACACGCGGCCTAATTTCCAGTATAAACGAGGACTATCTTCTTTAATTAAAACAACTTCGCCAACTGTAGGTGCCGTTGGTCTACCAGAGGGAGTAACACTCCTTTCCCTCAATGCTAGCAGATATTCACTAATCCACCGTTTCCTAAAATCCTCGATTATCCTGGATATATACTGGTATCTCTTAGACACCGCTACCTCAGAGTACAACGAGGGATCCTCTAACTCTACTATGGATTGGAAATCAGATGGAAACGCAGTCAATGGTTTCCCATATAGCAAGTGAGCTGGCGTTAATGGTAGTGGTTCTTGCAGGTCGGTGTACACGTATGTAAGCGGGCGATCATTCACGACTGCCTCTATCTCTGTGAGGACTGTCGTCAACTCACTCTTCTTTAATAGAGCACGTCCTACAACCGCTCTTAGTCCTGACTTTACTATGCCGACACATCGTTCCCACATGCCACCAAACCAAGGTGCCTTAACTGGAATGAACCTCCATTCGCACTTCTTCTCTCCCAAAAAAGTGATGATAGTAGGATCACTACTCATATCCTTTAGATATTTTGATGCTTGGACATAAGTGGGAGCATTGTTGCTAAGAATGAGTTGAGGGAATGAACGACAGGCACAAAACCGTCTAAACGCCAGCATAAATTCTTCGCTAGACATATTATCACATAGTTCTAGGTGTACCGCTCGAGACGTCGCACAGGTAAACAATAATATATAAACCTTCTCATGCTCCCTCGTCTTCAATGCCCCTGTGTAATCTAATCCTACCGCTTGGAAAGGTTCTACGTGCTTTACACGGCATTCAGGTAGAGGTGGAGCTGGTCCAGTTGCATATGGTTTACCCTTTAGTCTCTGGCATATTACACACTTTCTCACTACGCGTCGAGCTACTTGTCGAACTCTGGGTATCCACCATGTGAGACGTAAATTTGATATAATATGACATACCCCGTAGTGTTTTACTTCCCTATGTGCACGTATGATCAATAGATCAGTAACGTGATGTCTTGTTGGCATAAGTATAGGTCGGTTTGTGCCGTCTGGTACACCCGACCACTTCAGGCGACCCTCACACCTGATGAGGCCATTGTCTAGGTGCAACCTTAGTTGACGCACTATATTAGGCATTAATGTCTTATTCGAGCTTTTCAAGGATTCTAATTCATTGGAAAAGGTTTCTACTTGAACCCATTTGATCAAAGTTACTTCAGCTGCTTTAAATTCACGAGCATCAATGTTGTGACCCCTGTTGCAGAGTTGGCCCGTTACTTTAAGCTTGAGATTGGATACATATCGCAACACCCAAGCTACAACTCTGACTAGTTTATTATAGTCACCGAATCTTGCCCACTTCATGATAGGACCCGGTGGCTCATTTGGTTGGGCTGTAACTGCCACTGTTTCCAGTGGCAGAAGTCCCTTACCAACAGCATGCCATATCGTCCATTCACTTTCATGGAGCAGCCACTTTGGACCATGCCACCACAATTCGAACTTCATTAACTGGCTAGCCGTTATACCCCTAGTTATGAGATCACTAGGGTTTTCCTTTGTATTTACATAATGATAAGCAACGTCTGGCAAAAGGGCTCTAATCTCATCTACCCTATTCCGCACATAAACTGGCAGAGACTTCTTGCTATGTATCCAGTTGAGTGCGACCTGACTATCGCACCATACGTGAACGATTTCAATATTTAATTCGCTCTCGTATGCTGCGCGTACATGTTGCACCAGACGTGCTAATAGCAGCATGGCAGTCAATTCCATTTTAGGGATAGTTACCTTTTTAACCGGGGCTACTTTGGCCCGGGCTGTAACTAATTGTGCCCCAAATGAAGTAACAACATATATGGCTACCCCGTATGCCGTGGCGCTAGCATCGCAAAACGTGTGTAACGTAACGTCACCGAACGCCGCCACTTTACGAGGTATAGGTTTAGTACATAGGATGGCATATTCATTCAACAACAATGTCCCTTGGTCATTCAGGTCCTCGGGCAAACTGTCATCCCATCCTATTTACGTCTCCAAACTTCCTGCATTAGAATCCTAGCTCTTATGGTAACAGGTAATGCTAGACCCAAAGGATCAAAAAATTGCGCAACTTTGCTCAACAGACTTCTTTTGGTGTGCGCTCCTGTCTGCTGAGCAAAAGACCTTGTTTGAAAAGTTAGTATGTCATGTTTAGGTTGCCAGATCATCCCCAAATTTCTGGACTTTTCCTGGTTAAGAGATGCCGTACCATCCACCTGTATTAAACTCTGAAGATCTTCACTATTAGTAACCCACTCGCGGAGAAATAGATGTGCATCCGCAAACAATCTGCGTGCTTGCCAGTATGCATATAACAAATCATCTTGACTATCGCTAGTACCCTGCAAATTGTCAATGTATAATCCGCGAGATAGTTTACTTGTGTCCTCATGAGTGTCAGCTAGATGTTTTCTGATTGTGGCATTTAACAAAAACTGCGAGCAAGTGGCCCCAAAGAGTACAACCCGAAAACGGTATATTATGATGGGACTTTCAGAGTCGCTAATGTCGCCGAACCAAAGAAAGCGGGTAACATCTCTATCTTCCTCCTTTAGCTTGACCATCAAGAATGCTTTCTCGATGTCACTGGTATAGGCGTACTTTCCCAGCCTAAACCGCAATAGATGTTGGGACAGGTCCGACACCATGGACGGACCTGTCAACAGGCAGTCATTCAGACTGGGTTGTTGACCTTGGTGGGCAGAACAGTCATACACCACCCGTATTGGTGTGGTGACGCTGTCTTTCTTTACCCCATGATGGGCCAGATAGTGAACCCTACCCTTCTTACACGGTTCCTTGACATCGACTCTCTCTATAAAGCCCCTATCCTCATAACTCCGAAATACATCGTCATACGCCTGGCGCGTGCTCGGTTCGTTAGACAATTTCCGCTGCAATGCGCGCAAGCGACCTAATGCCAAACCATAGTTGGTAGGCAGGCTTATCTCACTGTTCTTCCAGGGTAAACTAACTTTATATTGCTTGTCTGAGGCACAGTAGCACACAGACTCGTCAAACCTTTGTAGCGCAACTTCCGAGTCATAATCAGTCTCCATAGGATTAATGCCTATGTGATCCAATCTCCACAGTCGTTCCAGGTCGAACTCGGCAGCCATCTTAGGGTCACTAGGTTGGGAATCCTCCCTTCCCAACTCCTCTGCCGCGGTTACATTGACTCTATATATCGAGACCGTGTCGACCAGGACCTTTGACTGTGTAGTATGCACCTTTCCGCTCATGCAGTATCCAAATTTAGTGGGGATTAAAATTACACCACACATCTTTTTAAATCCAGGGTATACTACTTCATAATAATGATCCACACCAAGTAGAACATGCACCTCACTCTGATTTCCCATGGGATCTGACAAGTTAACCCCTTTGCTACGTAATGCGTGTTCCACCTTCTTCACACCCACAGATACATATTCTGGTAGGGTGTCTACTACGATACAAGTCATAAAGTACCGGTTTTTACGATAGAAATATGAAATCTCCGCTATCTCGTAGTCTTGTTTATCAGTAACCCCTGTGAAGCCCTGTAATCGAAGAGTCTCAGCCCCTACGATTCGGTGCTTCAATCCCACTAGTACGGACCTCTTTATAAAGGAACGTTGAGATCCTTGATCTAGAAGTACTCGACAAACTTTGTTAATGTCATTACCTTCCATGGGAATCTGTATTGTGGGCAATATAGTGGTGTCTTGCGTGCTACCTAGTGCCACAGTTGTAGTACCCTCATTTTTGACGTCTTTGACTTTATCTGCTGTAGGACACAACTTATCAAAGTGATGTCCTTTGCAGTGGCGACAGGGCCTTAAGTATGTAGCAGTACATTGTCCCTGCTTACCATGTTCTTTACTTAGACAACCTACACATAGCTTCAATCTTTTCGCCTGTGCTAGTTTTGTCTCATTTGTTGGGTATTTTATGCAGAAACTCCATTTATGTTTGTTGTTACATAGCTTACATAGAATCTAAGCAGGTTTCTTATACACACCCTCTTTCTTTACTTTAGTCCCCACTGTCATGCTTACTGTTCCCCTCTTCTCCACATTCTCACTCCCTCCCGACTCATACATTCTCCCTTTGTTCAACTGTAGATTATTGATCTCCTTACTGAACTGAGTTTTGAACTCCCCCAGCTCAAATGATCTTACCTTATCAAGTATTGCCATAGGAAGCTTCTGACGCAAGATAATGACTATCATTTCCTGCGTGGTAAGCCCTAGGGTATCTAGCGATCGAGTATGGCACTCCATATTTGCCCTGAAGTTTGTCAACTCATCAACCTTATACTGTGGTTCTGCGAGCCCCAACAAGGCAACGACATGGGCCATCTTCAACTGCTCTCTATCCCCGTATGTGGACTCTAATAAGTGTACCGCTTCAAGATAACTACCACCTACTACTGCAAAACCCTCTATTAAATGTAAGGCCTCTCCTTCCATTTGTCCCTTCAGATAGTGAAACTTGCGGACATTATCCAAAGAGGATTCATGAACCGTAGATCGAAATACGTCCCAGAAAGCTAACCACTCGGTTAACTTGCCCCCAAATGTAGGAAGATTGAGCTTTGGGAGGTGTACAGTATGTTTTGGGTCAGCCCTTCTATGGGCCTCATCATCGCCTCCCTTCTTACTTGCGACAGCACGCTGTAATAGGTACTTCGCTCTAAAGACAGGTTCGTCATAGAGGGCGCGATTATCACACTCTGTAACTATCTCTTCCTCCTCTGTCATGTCAGCCACAATCACCTCACTCAGAGCCGTAATACGACCGTGGGTAACCTGGAAGTTTTCTAATCTAGCCTCCAATTCCTCTAGTTCAGCAGTAGTGATGAAAGTGTTGACGTCCACAATTAGCCTATTTATTACTCCCCGAAGTCCCGCCCTTTGATTTTTAGGGGCTTTGATCAGCACCCCACTAGACGGTGTCTCTTTACCGTTTTTATCCATTTTGCTTGGGAGCCTATAGGCTATGTATCTAAATATTACGTTACAAAAACAACGGCCAAATAATAGGCTACTTAAGAGACGCCAACCGGCGGACTTCTATGTTATGGAGAAAAAATAGTACACTAAATAGCAATACCTACTAATGGATCATATTGAACAAGATTTTTTTTTAGGTCAGGTCATATGTCACAGGAAGTCTGAAACGGAAAAGAAAATTATTGGGGAAAGACGATGGGTGGGAAGCAGGACTTAGGCAGGCGCAATGACACAACCCCGGCGTCCCTCTCTAGCCAACGCTTCGTTAGCCCTACAATCTTGTTATATAGGACTTGATTAGTGTCTAAGTCGAGGTGGACACCATCCTGGTCGAGGTCTCGGATGCTGAGTGTGATAGAAACAAAGCGGTGCTTCGTTTCTATTAACCGACACCTCAGGGCGCGGTTAACAGAATTTTTTATAGCCTGATATTCCGCCGCTGAGAACCCTCGGACTCTCGTCCGGCTCTCAATTGCCACGATCTTGCAGCTTCCTCCGGACTCACGCTCCAGATCCAGCGCCACCTCTTTAATTGCGTCAGCTAACTCGCGGGGTACTGTACCGGGGCGTATATCATTGCCGCCTATAAACAAAAAGATCATATGCGGCCTAAACCGTACCACTTGCCCCCACTGGGGGGAGGCTTTCAGGGTGTCAACGGTTGCTCCTGGTACCCCGAAGTAGGTCAGCCGGAAAGTTCTTTCCCCCTCTGACGCCCGATACGACTCAGTACCTCCGTCAGCTGCCCTTAGCCTAGTTGCATAAGAATGCCCTACTATGGCTATTCGCTGAGGTACCGGTGCCGGAGGTACAGGGAGATAGCCAAGCCCCACCCCTCCGGGGTCCTTGCTCCTGCATCCCTGGGCTAATCCCTTGCTCATTGCCTAAGAATCCCTTACTGGTAGCTAGTTCCCGGGTCTGGGCACCACTTCTTCTCTCCCAAAAAAGTGATGATAGTAGGATCACTACTCATATCCTTTAGATATTTTGATGCTTGGACATAAGTGGGAGCATTGTCGCTAAGAATGAGTTGAGGGAATGAACGACGGGCACAAAACCGTCTAAACGCCAGCATAAATTCTTCGCCAGACATATTATCACATAGTTCTAGGTGTACCGCTCGAGACGTCGCACAGGTAAACAATAATATATAAACCTTCTCATGCTCCCTCGTCTTCAATGCCCCTGTGTAATCTAATCCTACCGCTTGGAAAGGTTCTACGTGCTTTACACGGCATTCAGGTAGAGGTGGAGCTGGTCCAGTTGCATATGGTTTACCCTTTAGTCTCTGGCATATTACACAGAGGTACACCTCCTACCCAAATAGATCTCAGAGAGGATCTCAACAAAAGACAAGAGTGCAGTAATGGCAAATGCCGTCTGGATCATGCAATGATGTCCCTGGCATATAGTGACGTTAACTGACTCTAAAGCAATAATGGCCAAGTGGTCATCAACAATGAAGTGAGCTCGGAAAGGCTCACAAATGATATTAATACTATAGGTGTGCTAGATCTCACCTGGCAAAGATTAATCCTTAACTCTAATTGTGTACTAGCAAGGTGCTGAAGGCTGAGGCAACAATCGTCGGGAGCTGAGATAGAGTGAAATCTATTCGAGTTATGAACCTGACAGAATGTTAAATGAATTAGGCTAGAAGTTATACAAAGGGACTAGATTACGTGCAAATATGTGTTTGTGTTTGATGCTATGGGTCTTATACAAGCACGCCCCCTCTGTCGGGCTATGGGAGACCAATAACCCGGGAAGGTGCATATATAAAGATCCCCTGATAGGTATGTATACTGGGTCCCGGCAAGTGGGCTAATTAACGTCAATTTAAGTAGGGAGAAGAAAGACCTCTCGCAAGACGTAATGTTAATGAGAACCCCTGAAGATAACTTCTACCACAACCCTGAGTCAACTCTATACCCATAAACGGTACAAAAGCACTTAAAGGAGAGCTGTAGTGAAAAGGAGGGCCCGTAGATCGAGGGAGGATCCAGTAGTCTGGAGGGCGGCTGGGCGTGATGACTCCGGAAGTTGGTCCAGGGGGGGGGCGGATGGGCGTGATGACTCCAGCTACTGGTCCAGGGTGAGTCACAAGATGATTCCTTAGACCTTGGCGCCTACCACGGGACAACCGGGTTCCTCTTGCACTCCCACAGTGCAGTGATCCCCAAAGGATTTGCTGGAGTTCTGCTACAAGGTTTGGGGGGTTAGGGTGACTAGCATAATGATCTACCTAGAGTGGCAAGCAGTCTAGATAGTGACATTATAGGTAGTCTAAGGGGGGTCAAGGTAAGTGTCTTCCTTCCTTGCTAGTTCGTGGAACTATCAGAACCATGTAGCAAAAAGAGAATCCAGAAAGGGGAGCCCAAAGTGGGTTGCCCAAAATTAGTCCTCTTCCTGATGGGGGGAACCCGATCTGGTAGATCTCAAGTCACTACACTATCCTCATAATCCCTTGAACAAAACAAGGTAGGAATCCTTTGGTACTTGGTTTGTGCACCGCATCGAAGGCCAGAAAGGGGAGCCCAAAGTGGGTTGCCCAAGCTAGTCCTCTTCCTGATGGGGGGAACCCGACCTGGTAGATCTTCGATCACAGCACACAACTGACAAGTTGAACACCAGCCATCTCTGGCTGTTCTTACCCTGAACTAAATAATACCAAATGGCAAGCTTAGTTACTGATGTCCAGGCTGGGTGAGTATAAGGCAATCTTCTTGCCCCTACTTAAGGCACCCGGCTTGAGAGGATCAAGGGCGTTTGGCGCGTGGTGGTTATGTCCTTGTAACTCTGGGGGTGGCGCGCCTGGACTCTGGCTGTACCTTGTAGCTAGATGCCCCCGGGCAGATTCTGTTATAAGATGGGGGGGATCACTTCCTGGTGGGGGAGGAAGTGGATGAGAAATGGCATGTGCAGGATGATTCATATAAGAAAAGGTTTTAGAACTGCTGCATGGGTTGAACTGCTGGTTTAGTGGTAGCTAGAGATGCGGTCTTATTATCCTGAGACCGCATCTCAATTACAAATTAGAGCAAATCGTCTAATGGTAACCAGATTTTGTTTTGGTTGAAATAATAGGCATATGGGGTGTTTTAACCTGTCAGGAATACAGACCAAACACATATAACAAAGCCACTCCAACAGCTTCCTCTCTCTCCAACACCCCTTCTCCCCTCTCTACACGCTTCAGAAAAATATGAAAAGTAGAATGTAGATACGAGGTGCAGTTGTAAAGGCTTATCCCTCAATACTTCAACTGATCGAATCACGGGGAAGAATATCACGCTACACCGGTACAGAAGGACCGGTTGAGAGTGTACCAATATGGCGCTCCAATGACTTCACCTTTTATCACTTTAGACAAACATATTTTGCCGAAGCTTTAATACAAAAATATAGCAGTAATATTGGAAATAATGGCGTGGAATTTATTTAACTGTACGTGTTTATCTATTACTTAACTTTATAATTTTGTAAAATTATTTTGCAGAAACTTTTACCAAACGCGGTGAATCCCTTGCTTGGAAGCTGTCACACTCACACATCATGGATAAGTATGTGCATTTATTACATGTTATTACACACTCTGTTACTAATAGTCATAGTGCCATAGAGCGTTACTGTATTGTGAAGAATTATACTAGGCCTATGTGGATATTATATTATTTCACAGCTTCCCTCTGATATTTATGAATTTTAGCCTAGTTTTGAGATTCTTTGATTATTTATAGGCCTTAGTCTAGGGCTCTAGCCTAGGCCATATCTTGCTGTTATGAACTTCTGACATTGGCCTAGGCTATTGAGAAGCTCACATTTTATTGCTAGCCTATGCATTTTTCTAATAATACAATAGGCTAGGCTAGTATTAAGAGGTTTTGAATAGGTTGTAGGCTAGCCTAGTTTTGTATTTCGCATTGTTTTCCCAAAGTCAAAAGTTTAGGCTAGGCTTAGCTTGGCTAGCCAGGCTAGCCTAGGCCTGGGAAAGCAAAGGTAAGAGTTGGGTAACATTCAAGACAGCTAGAGCCGCCTTATTTACCAAGTTTCTTTAGCCTAGGCTATTTTGTCCAAGGAATAGCCTATAGGCCTACTCTTTAATTGTTGTTTTTCATGGTTTGAGTGGAGGATTTGCATTAACTTACCCATTAGGCTAGGCCTATTCATTAATCTGAAGATACTCCGTCAAATGGCGCCATTTATTGGGTGAATCACGCTTCTACAGTAGGTAAGGAAAATTGGGTCAATATTTACGAGTCACACCACAGCTGGAATCTCATTTCTAAGGGTAGTTTTGGGTTCCTATCATTCTATGCTTCATTGCTATATACTTTTTATCCACCGGAAAATATGTTTTTCTTATTTATTTATTTTTTTTATTTATTTATTTATTTTTTTTAGCATTAACCTAACCTAAAAACCTAACCTAACCTAACCTAAATGTATTTTGGGGCTATTAGGTTAGGTTAGGTTAGGTTTTTTGGTTAGGTTAATGCTAAAAAAAAAAAAAAACAAGAAAAACAAATATTTTCCGGTGGATAAAAAGTATATAGCAATGAAGCATAGAATGATAGGAACCCAAAACTACCGTTAAAAATGAGATCCCAGCTGTGGTGTGACTCGTAAATATTGACCGAAAATTGTGGGGAGGCCATGCACGCTTCCAAAATGTACAAATATTAGCCTATATTAGATTAGATTAACCTAACCTAACCTAACCTAACCCTAATATAATATAATATCGTTTTTGTGAGTATCCTAACGTTCAAGCCATTTATTGAGTGAATCGCACTCACCGCATCTTTCAAAACAAGAAGAAGAGGACCCAGGTCGAAGGATTCATTGGGTGCAATGCTTTGTTTACGTTCGGGACATTATTTTTGTGTTATTTTTCGGTGTAATCGGGTTTTTTCAAGTGTCGATAACAAAATTCTTCCATGCGGACTAGCCTATAATGAGAAAAATATGGTGAGTCTATTCATCTATTGGTCCCTATTTTCCCTAATAAATTATTTCTAATAGGGCTGCGAAAGAGGTCTTGAAGATTATCAAGAGTTGTGGCCCTGTGGGGAAGGATGTAGTTACCGGGTGTACCACTACCGACATAAAACATAAATCATCTATAGGCTAGGCCTAAATAGGGCCTAGCCTACTTATAATAAAATAAATACTTATAGGCTAAATCTATAATAGGCTACTAGGTTAGGTTAGGTTAGGTTGTTTGGTCAGGGTAATGTATTTTTGTATCCAAAGGCAGTCAAAATAGACGGGAACATGATGGTGAGCGTCCGCGTAGTGTAAACAAGACGGGCGGTACACCCGGTAACTACATTCTTGCCTTTTATTGCTAGGCTATGCATTTTTCGGCAAGAATGTTAAGTGCGGGCGTACCGCCAGCCTTGTTTACACTACGCGTAGTGGCGTTGGACCTTTCCCATCATGTTCCCGTCTATTTTGACTGCCTTTGGATATAAAAATACATTAGCCTAACCAAACAACCTAACCTAGTATTCATGTAGTAATGACAGGGGGCAAATAGCAGAAAATATAGCCTAGCGTCGAAATAGACGGGAACGTAACTGCGAGCGCACAACATGACGACCGTACGCCCGATCACTACATCCATCCCCATTTTTCTAATAATACAATAGGCTAGTATTATGAGGTTTTGAATAGGTTGTAGGCTAGCCTAGTTTTGTATTTCACATTGTTTTCCCAAAGTCAAAGTTTAGGCTAGGCTTAGCCAGGCTAGCCTAGGCCTGTATGCTACTGGGATAGCAAAGGTAAGAGTTGTGTCGTCGGGCGTACCTCTACCGACATACAACATAAATCATCTATGAATAGGGCCCTACTTAATCTAACTACAAAGCCTAACCTAACTAGTATTCTCATTACTACATGAATACTAGGTTAAGTTGTTTGGTTAGGTTAATGTTAGCTTATAACTTTATTTTAGCCTACTACCACAAATGTTGTTGATATAGCCTAGGCCTATTTGAAGATAGCCTAAACAGCCTATGGAATGATTGGAAATTTGGAATTTATATGCTTTAGGCTAGCCTAAAGATCATATAAAAATTTGGGTATAATCCTGTGTAGCGGGTGGATCTGTACATATATCTCAATAATTTGGAAATGTTACAATATATTTTTACAATTTACATTCATAAATAGTCCACTAATATACTAAGTTTGGTTTTGGTTAGGTTAGGTTAAAAATATTGGTTATACTGATGTTTTGGACCGACAGTTAGCCCATCGATCTTTTTAGGCCTAATAGGTCCGGTAGAGCATATACATCATTGCTATATATGTCATTAAGAGCTGAAATGTGTTATAAGGGAGAAAGAAAGAAAAAAGCTAAAATACAGTATACCGGTACTGTAAAACTATAAGTTTTTCAGCCAGTACCCAACCAGCGGGGGTGTGGGGGCGGCAGCCCCCACCCATATACTAGGTTAGGTTAGGTAAGGTTGTTAGGTTAGGCTAATAGCCTAGCACATTAAAAAATAAAAAATAGCCTAACCCAACCAGTGGGGGTGGCAGCCCCCACCCATAATACTAGGATAGGTTAGGTAAGGTTGTTAGGTTAGGCTAATGTCTTCCCAAAGTTGATATTAGGCTACCCACTCCACCCCGTGAAATCCGAGCCAGCTTTCGTCAAAAGTTGGCGCGGGTATTCACAAAATTGGCTTTTATGGGTTTGCAATTTGGGAAAACCCGAGCCAAGTTTTGATACAAAACGCTATATTATTGTATTTTTACGCTTTTAACCCCTCATACCCTGATAATCTGATAGATTAACCCCTTTTAACCCTCATTTTCCCTGAACTTCATAGCCCTCCCCACTAGCGGGGGGCGTGTATTTAGATTGTTGGATAATGGGTAAATACTCATTTCAGCTCCTCTTCAGTATAAAACAACACTATATCTGAAGGAAAAATGAAAAAATACAAACTAAAACTTACTGAAATCGCTGTCGGTCCAAAAAGTCAGGTTTACCAAAATATGGTTCAATGATTCTTAGTAGGCTAAATAGGCATCTGAAAAACAGTTCTACCCGCTACACAGGATCTTACCAAAATTTGTTTTAACCTTCGGCGAAACTTAATAAAAAAGTATGGTAGCCTAGCCTACTAAAAATGTATTTTGGTAAAAATTGAAGAGACCCCGGACAGCCTTTTTACTAGTTTATTTTAGTTTTTTGTTTATTTTTCTTTGATATAGTGTTGTTTAATACCGAGGACCATCGCATTTTAGTATTTTCAACATTAGCCTAACTTAACCTAACCTAACCGACGGTCTAAACCCAGCTCATGTTCCCTGTTTATGGGTGCGCGACGGTCTAAACCCAGCTCACGTTCCCTGTTTATGGCTACGCAACGGTCTAAACCCAGCTCACGTTCCCTGTTTATCGGTGAACAATCCAACAGTTTCTCGTATTTCACTTATAGTGAATTTGCGACGGTAATTACATGTACACCAACATAGTATCGTCCATGAAACTTCTAGAACACTGATAATTATCGATGGGGCTCGTATCCGGATTGTCTTCAAGTTGAACCTGTATTTTTCGTAACAAGGTTGTCAATACAGTACTTCCAGTTATTGATAGCTCTAAAGATCATATGAAAATTTGGGGATGGATGTAGAGTTCGGGCGTACGGTCGTCATTGTTTACATAGGGTGATCGCCGTGGTCGCACTTACGTTCCCGTTTATTTCGACGCTATATTTTCTGCTATTTGCCCCCTGTCATTACTACTGTACATGAATACTAGGTTAGGTTAGGTTAAAATAGACGGGAACATGATGGGAAAGGTCCGACGCCACTACGCGTAATGTAAACAAAGATGGCGGTACGCCCGCTCACTACATCCTACCCAAAATTTGTTTTAACCCGGTCCCTCGGAAAACCCTAATATAAAAGTATGCTACTAAAATGTAAGGGATGGATGTACAGTAGTTACCGGGTGTACCACTACCGACATACAACATAAATCATCTATAAATACTTATAATAAAATAAATACTTATAAATCTATAATACTAGGTTAGTACTAGTTGTTTGGTTAGGGTAATGTATTTTTGTATCCAAAGGCAGTCAAAATAGATGAGAACATGATGGTGAGCGTCCGCGTAGTGTAAACAAGACGGGCGGTAGACCCGGTAACTACATTCTTGCCAAATGTAATTTTTGTAACAAGGTTGTCAATACGGTACTTTCCTGTTATCAACGTACAATCAAAGCTGAATATTGCAGAGTAAACACCATAGACTTCATCGACTTTTCTTTCGCCTTCATATTATCGACAGCCATTTTATTTATATTTTTGTTTATTTTTACTTAACCCTTAATTAGCGGCGCGCAACATAAGTCGAGTATAATAAATCTGGACTATATGGCGGCGCTCGACATAGGTCGTGTGGCAATTTCAGCACGTAATGTTGCTGAGAGAGAGAGACAAGTGGTGGCAGGAGAGTAGCGAGCGTATGACTGCTCCAGACCACCGCGGCGAACCTACTGACACGAATCCCACCTCCTCCCTCCCTCTCTCACTCGCTATATACGGAATTGTATGGGGAAAGTGCCGAATTACATGCTTTTTGCACTCGCGTTGCGCGGTTGTTGCAAGAAAACTAGCCATCATAAAAGGATCGTTATGGTGTCATTGGAAAGCTCTGTTTATGCCCTTTCAGGGATAGATACTTGTTTTACGCTCTGGGTGTTATTTAGGCATGAAAATGATCATGTAAACAGCCCTATTTTGGCTAAAAACACCCCGCTGGGTGGTACATATAAATAAACCGCTAGCCCGCTAATCTAGTGTTAAGGATTAGTACCCAACCAGTGGGTGTGGCAGCTCCCACCCATTATACTAGGTTAGGTAAGGTTGTTAGGTTAGGCTAATGTCTTTTCAAATCATAGCCCTCAACATTGATCGAAAATGGGGAAAATAGGTTTTCCTGAGATTTCTAATTAATTACAAACACTATAAATTGATGCAAATTAACAAAAACCAATATACAAAACACTCTGAAAATTTGTGGTACTAAAATAAATATTTTCCTTAATGTTTTAGGGAGGAGTTATTCTTACAGTTTCTTACAGTAGATCCTCTGGAAAAAGGCAAACTAGGCCTGTGTATCCAGCTCAGTACCAGTACTTGCACTGCTGCGGTCGTTCACGGTGTTGGCGGCGGCGGTAGAAGACGCAAAATGTTTACTACCGGTATTCTGTATTTTTGCTTTATAATCAAACTTCAAATCTTGTCTTCCCCATGCTTTATCAAGATTACGGGTATTCTGCAGAACAACTACTCCTAGATTACGGGATTCCTGTCTCATGGATTTGTTTTTTTCGCTCGTACCTTACTCAGGGGACCTTAGTGATGTGCGGATAAGGGCTACTTTTCTTATTTTGTCAATTTGATGTTCACTCCCCTAGGCTATAACATTATCAGAGTTATTTTTGTACTGCCAGTCCAGGACACTTATGTTTACATTCTAGCCTCCTTGGAGGCTCCTACCCGATGTTTAGTAGCCAATCAGAGTGGAACAACTGGAGCTTCACCTACAAAAAGTCAGTACATTTTTATTAGTACTTTCCTGTTATCGACAGCCAAAGCTGAAGATTGCAGAGTAGGCCTAAACACCATAGACTTTATCCCATCATTTTTTTTATAGTTTTAATAGCCTACTCAATTAGCGGGGGTGGCAGCACTCACCCATAATACTAGAATAGGTTAGGTAAGGTTGTTAGGTTAGGCTAATGTCTTTTTAAAGTTGACTAAATCGAGTAAACTCTTAGATTGTTTGGGTATCTGAATTTCAATTAATAATGTAAATGCTAATAAAAAGTGCTGGGAAGGATGTAGGCTAGTTACCGGGTGTACCACTACCGACATACAACATAAATCATCTATAAATACTTATAATTAAATAAATACTTATAAATCTATAATACTAGGTTAGGTTAGGTTAGGTTGTTTGGTTAGGGTAATGTAATGTATTTTTGTATCCAAAGGCAGTCAAAATAGATGGGAACATGATGGTGAGCGTCCGCGTAGTGTAAACAAGACGGGCGGTACACCCGGTAACTACATTCTTGCCAAAGTGTTTTCCGCACTTTCTAACAATAAAATACACACTTACAAAGCATTAAAATACACAAATAAAATAAATAAAACCTAAAATAACAGGAGTTGTAGTTATGCAGAATTACCAAGATTACTTTCAAACTCCCTTATTGATTCGGAATCGACTACGTACTGGGGCAGTGCGTTTCACTCATTTACCACTCTATCACAAAATGAGTTCTTTGCCTTCTCAAGCCTATTTCTTTCTTTGTAAATTTTCTTAGAGTGTCCTCTCGTTCTTGTTCCCTACCGCATCAAGAAGATACCTTCACACACATCCTCATCATACTTTCCTGACACTATCTTAAAAGTCTCTACCATATCCCCTCTCTTTCAACTACTGTATATGCCAGTGTCGGAAGGCCCAGTGTCCTCAACCTCTGCTCATAGCCCGCGTTCTTCAACGTTGGTACTAGCTTTCTAGCTCTCCTCTGCACTTTCTCCACTGCTTGTATATCCTTTACATGGAGCCCACACCTGGTTCGCATATTCCAGGTGCGGCCTAACCAGCGCTGTATAGAGATTCCTGAAGATTTCTCGTCAAGTGACACAAATGTCCTCCTTATCAGCCCTACAATTCTATTGGCTTTGTTTATCTTTTCCGCTAAATGTTCTGAGAAATTTAACTTATTGTCTATCACTACTCCTATATCCTTTTCTGCATTCACTTCCTCCATCGCTTCATACATACTGTATCCTACCTTGTCTATCTTGCTTGTCCCAATCCGCATGTACAGTACTTGCATTTTTTTGGATGAAAAGACATTAACCAATGCTCAGACCATCCCTTCATGCCCTCCACATCTTGAATCAAACTCACATCTTCCTTACTCCTCACTCTTCTATACAGCTTAGTGTCATCCGCATACAGGTATACCTCACTTCCATTAGTTATAAGTTCTTCAGGTAAGTCGTTGATAAATATAACGAACAGTAGTGGTCCCAACACAGATCCATGAGGTACCCCACTTGTAATTTCCCTCCACCCCGAGCCTATTCCATTCAACAGTACCCTCTGTCTCTGATCTTTCAGGAAGGCTTCTATCCATTTCACACATTTCTCCCCTATATTATAGCTTCTAACTTTCTCTATTAACCTTTTATGTGGGACCTTATCGAAGGCCTTCATAAAATCGCAATATACCACGTCTATTACATCACCATCCTCCAGAGTTTGCATCCAATCATCTACCACCTTAATTAGCTGTAGTACCGTCGACCTCCCCGGCAAGAATCCGAACTGTTTCCCACTGAAAAGTTGGTTTGATTTCATATGCTCCATTATTCCTTCTCTAATTACCGTTTCCATTAGTTTACACACAACACTTGTCAAACTGACTGGTCTATAATTTCCTGGGTCATTTCTCTTTCCCTTCTTAAATATAGCTGTTATGTTCGCCTCTCTCCAGTCCATCAGGATTTGTCCTGTATTAAACGATACCTCAAATAACATTTTCAATGGCTCTACCATCTCACCTCCTTCCTTTATGATTCTTGGGTGTATCCCATCCGGTCCCGGGGACTTACTTCTGTTCATTTTTTCTATAGCCCTTCTTATTCTAGCATGGGAAAACTATTAGTTCTAGTGCCGGTGCCTGTTTGATGGGAATAGTAGGCACTGCATCATCCAACTCCACTGTTAGTACCCCCCCAAAGTATTTCCCCAGCACCTCTGCTTTCTCCTTATCAGTCTCCGCTCTACTCCCATCATCCAACCCCCTACCAGCTCTGGGATCCCTACTCTTCTTGTTAACTTTTCCTGAATGTACTTCCAGAATATTTTTGGATTATCCTTCACATTTCTAGCAATCTCTCTCTCCCTCTCCTTCACCTTTTTTATACGTCCTTGTCTCCCACCTTATTTTATTGTTTATTTGTCTGCGTTCCAGATCCACTTCTTTAGCTTCTATACTAGACTCCCTTTTCTTTTTTAACAAATTTAGTCTTTCCCACAATCGTTTTTCTTCTAATCAATGTCCAAAGCTTTCTTTTCATTGGCAATTCTGGGTTTGTTCTTTTCCTCAATTTTGTTTTATCCTTATATTCCCTTACTGGTACACTTTTGGATACAGCATTCTCCAGTTTGACTCTAATTTTCCTCCACATTCCTTCAGCTTCTTCACCGTTCAAGTATTCCCCCCCAGTCAATGTCCAAACACCGTCTCAGCAGCTCATAATCTGCTCTATCATACTGTACATGTATATTTTTTTAATGCTTCTATTATCCCTCTCTGTTTTAATATTGCAACTAAAGCTTATACAGGCATGGTCACTACGACCTATAGGGCTATCCACATTGACATGTTCCACTATATCCTCCTCATTGCTAAAAAATCAAATCAAGTACACTCCCCTGCATCCCATCTCTATATCTTGTCATCTCTGTAATATGTTGCGTTAAAAAACAATCTCTCACTTTCTCTATAAACTTGTTTTCCAGGCTACACTGTCTCGCTGGAGTAGTACAATTTGCCCAGTTGATCCTTGACAAATTGAAATCTCCAATCAAAATCTCATATTTGTTCTCTCTATTATCTATTTCCTCCATTGCTTTCTGTAGGTTATCATGCTCTTCCTTACTATTATTTGGGCTTCTATATATAGAGGCAATTACAATTGATCCTCTTGCACATTTTACTTCAATACACAAATACAGTACTCACAATACTGCTGTCTCATATCCACCTCATTAACCTTGAGCTCTTTTCTTACATAAATAAACAGTCCTCTTCCAACCTCTGCTCTAATAGCATTCCTCTCATATAACTCATATCCCTCCAAACTATACTCCACCAGTTCCCTTTCAATTCTAGCATTTTTTGGTCTTACTTCCTGTAAGGCTATGACATCAGGTTTTTCCTCTTCATCCTGCAACCTACATATCAGTTCCCTTTTCTTGTCCTGGGTAAACACATCCACATTACTAAACATAATCTTTAATCCATCTACCATTCCTTCAGCAACTACACCATCCCGCTCCTCCTGGCCGTACCCTACTCCCCCCTTAGCACTACTGGGTCTGCAACTTTGTCTCCTGTCTCTTCCTGTGACACCTCCACCCTGTTCTCCTCCTCCGTCACAACTCCTATCACATTCTCTTGATCTCCCTGATCTCCCCCTCCCTTCTATTCGTATATACCACTTCTTCAATTTCCCTCACTCTCCAGTAAAAATGTCTCTTATCCTCCTCACCCAACTTTCCATTATTTTCATCAGCCTTTTCTTGTAATTCCTTTATTTTTTTCTTTGTTCTATGCTCAAATCCTTCTTTAGTCTTATATGTTTCAGTTCTTCATTTGTGTTTAGCCTCCAACTAAAATTTGTCACCGTCTCTGCCACTGCCCTGGTTTTAAACTGTACCCTTATTGGTCTCATCTCTCCCCTTTTATATCTACCTATCCTACTGACTTCCTCCACCTGCCCTTCCCATCCATATCCGTCCACATCCACACCTTTCATGACCTCCTTCACTTTCTCCATATCCCTCACTTTTCTCACTCCATTATCATTCATATGAGCCTCTATATCTCCATGCATGATTACACCCCTATCTCTGTCCATGGCCTCCCTCACGACACTCTCCTTGTTCTTCATGACCCCTACAACTGCACTCTCAAAACTTTTTTGGTCATATTCATTTCTTCCTTTTGCTCTTTCATAATATCCTCCAACTTCTTAATTTTCTGTTCACCTACCACCATCCATGCAGTTGACTCCTTTACTTCCTTGAATCGTCCTTCGTATTCCTTCAGCTGCTCCTTCAATGCTATATTCTCTGCTCCCAGTTCATCTACCCTTTTCAATACCATCTCTAGGCTATCATTAACTTCCGAAATAGGCCTGCATTCACTTCCTTCGCTAGGCCTATTCCCTTCCCCACCTGTCACACCACACATTACACACAGTACCTTAACTTTCTCACCAATATCCCCCTTCCATTTCTCCGTATCACTCTTCCACTTTTCCAAATCCTTCTATCTATCTATCTATCTATTGCCTGACGCCGCGATCCCCGAAGGGGTGGCCACGAACGAACCGCCCCCATGCACCTCTGTCCCCAGTCAGTCGACGCCCCTCCCCCCAACCAGCACCGCCTTCGTTCATGTAGTTCCTCACTCCATCCTTCCACCTCATATTCGGTCTACCTCTCCCCCTCTGTCCCTCCACCTCGCTCTCGTACACCCTCTTAGTCATTCTCTCGCTTTCCATACGTTCCATATGGCCGAACCATCTCAAGTTGTTCCTTTTCACACTTTCCAGCACATCTACCTCCACACCACACCTCCTTCTTACTTCCTCATTAGTCTGTCTATCCCTCCATGTAACTCCGCACGCACTCCTTAAGTAATTCATTTCCACTGCTCTCACTCTTGGTCTGAGTCTCTCAACCAACGTCCATGCTTCGCTTCCGTAAGTCAGTGTCGGGATTACCACACTGTCATGCAAGGACTTCTTCACTTCCATACTGACCACCCTATTTCTTGTTACTGCTTTTAGCGTTCCTACAACCCTCTTCCCCTGTTGTACCCTCTCCCGCACCTCTTCATCCATAGTCCCATCTTTACTCAACACACTGCCCAGATACTTAAAAGAGTTGACGATCTCCATAGCCTGACCGTTCAGCTTCACCTCACACTCTGTGACTTCACCCCTTTCGAAGACCATAACCTTGCTCTTCCCCGTATTTACCTTCAAATTCCGTTTTTCGCACACTGTTCCAAACTCATTTACCAGACCCTGCAACTCCCATTCATTATCACTCATCAGAACTGTATCATCCGCAAACAGCAGTATAGGTAGCTTCCACTCAATTCCCTCCCTTTTCAGCGATACACCAACATCCACTGCTCTTGATAGTATTTCTTTCATAACTCCATCCATATATACAGTAAACAACCACGGGGACATCACACACCCCTGTTTCAAACCAACATTCAGGTCAAAGAACTCGCTCTGCTCACTCTCCACACGTACTGCCGCCTTTGCACCCTCATACATGCTCTTCACTGCTTTCAGCAACTTGCCCTCTACTCCGTATATTCTAAGTACTTTCCACAAACCTTCTCTATCCACTCTGTCATAGGCCTTCTCCAAGTCCATAAAGGCAACATACACCTTTTGTTTCTTCTCCAGATACTTCTCCACAACACAATTCAGGGTAAAAATCTGATCTACACATCCTCTTCCCTTCCTAAAACCTCCCTGCTCGTCGCCTATCCATTTCTCCGTTCTCACTCTCACTCTCTCAATCACTACCCTACTGTATACCTTCCCTACTACGCTTAGAAGACATATTCCTCGGTGGTTACCACACACTCCTCTTTCCCCTTTGCCCTTATATAGGGGGACTATTATGCCAGTCTTCCAGTCATCGGGTGCACTGCCCTTCTCCCATGCTAGTTTGCACATTTTCCATACCCATTCTATCACTATCTCACCACCATACCTCAACATTTCCCCACACACTCCATCTGTTCCTGGTGCTTTCCCCAACTTCACTCTTTTCATGGCTTCCCACACTTCTGACCTCCTGATCCCCACCTCCTCCTCCACTACTTTTCTTCTTCTCCCTCCCATACCATATCCAGCTATGTTTGCTGGCTCTTCATTCCTTTCATTTAGCAACTCACTGAAGTACTCCTTCCATCTTTCGACTCTCTCTTGCTTCTCGGCTAGCATTCTCCCATTCTTATCTTTCACACCCTTACTGTTTCCCTTGCTACCTTCCCTAACTTTCTTGACTTCTTTCCAGAACAGTTTCTTACTCTCCCTCCATTTTACACTCAGATTCCTTCCAAATTCCTCATCTACTCTTCTCTTACTTTCCTTCACTACTCTGTTCACCACCCTCTTACTCTCCACGTACCTCGCTCGTTTCTGTCTCTCGGAATCTTCATTCCCTCTACTACCCAACCACTCTCTATATGCTTTCTTCTTTTCTTCCACAGCTATTCTTACCTCTTCTGTCCACCATGCTGTACCTTTCACTCCCCTCCCTCTTCTCCTCACTCCACACACCTCCTCACATGCTGCACAGATCTCATCCTTAAACACCTTGCTCATCTCCTCCACTTCCTCCATAACTTCCAGGTCGAACCCACCTAGTCGTCTTTCCACTGCTCTCCTGTACTCCTCCCTGACTTCCTCCTCCTGCAACCTCTCCACCCTCCTCACCATTCCACCCTCCTCTCGCCTCCCTCCCGCTCTCCTCACCCACTTCTTTTGTATCCTAACCTTAGCTACCACTACATAATGATCAGACAGACCCCCTCCAATACCCCTATACACCCTAGCATCCATCACAGATTTCTTCATTCGTTCATCCACACATACATAATCAATCAATGACTTTCGTTCCACCACTGTCTTATCCTTCATCGTCAACATCCGTTTCCACGTGTACCTGTGGATCATTCTGTGTCGGAAGAAGGTGTTGGCTATCCACAGCCTCCTCCCCACACATACGTCCACAAGTGCACCACCATTCCCATTCACCTCTGATGGTACCCCCCACCCTCCCACCACTCCCTCAACTTTCCTATCACCCACCTTACCATTCATATCCCCAATCAGAAATATTCTTTCGTTCTTGTCAAACTTCTCCAGGCATGCCTCCACATTCATCCAGAACTCCTCTTTCTTTCTTTCAAGTATATCCTCTGTCGGGGCATACACGCATACAATCACCCACGTTTGTATTCCTACTTTCATTCTCACCCACACAATCCTTGAACCCACAGACCCATACTCTCTTACACATTCCTTCCATTTGCTACTTACAAATAAACATGCACCTTCTCTCGCTGTTCCTTCACTCACTCCAGCACACACACCCATTCCACACTCCCACTCTCTCACATCTGAACCTTTCCATTTGGTCTCTGTCATTCCACATACATCCAGCCTGGCATTCACTAACACTTCCAGAACCTCTCTCTCTTTTGTGCCATCATTCATGCCACTAACATTCCACGTAGCCATTCTCAGAATGTCCAAAGGCATGTCCTTAGTCGGTCGTGGTTTGTCAACGTTGGTTCCGTCCGCATCCGAGGCTGTTCGTTCGTTTTTCTTTGCTTAGATATTTTTTCCGGGTGGGGGTCGCAAGCCCACCGACCCAACCTCTTTAGTCGCCTCTTACGACACTCAGAAGGCACGTGGGGCATATTCTATTCCCTAACCCCCAGGGGGGAATCCAAATTCCTTCACAACATTAATAACCTCTTCTAACTTATTATCTGTGCTCTTAAACCCACGAAAACGTTGTAGCTTTTCTTCCGCCTCCGTCATTCCCGAAATTCCCTCCGCCATGTTTGTTTACATTCTCAACAACTCACAACACTACCGCTGTCCCGTCACTACACACTCTTATTACACTATATATCACCCCTTCACCACACCAATATATCTTCCAAAGACTTCACAAATCCTTCCTCTCCTTGCTAGCCCCGTATGCACTCGATATTCCGTGATTACTTATCCATTCCCATGAACATATGCCGGAGCCTCAAAAACTTGCGTCCGCCTCCCGCCATTGTAAGCCACCGTTTTGCTGTATGTCGGTAGTGGTACGCCCGATAACACAACTCTTACCGAGTTGTGTTAGTGGGCTACCGTCCGATTTGTTTACATAGCCTAGTCGCACGCTCGCAATTACACTTCTTCTTTCTTGTGTCAAAGGGCCGAAGGGTCCGTTGGCTGGACACCTTCTCACCCTGCCGCTTCGTCTGGTCTAGTAGGCGGGGCTAGCGGGCGAACCTGCCGCTCTTGGCGATGAATTTAGCCACCACCCGGAGCACGCCAAATCTGTTGGGGAAAGAGAGAGTGCCCCCCCACAAGAGCGTGGGGAGGGATAGCCTATTGATGCCTTGTGCATGAAGTCGCTCACGAAGATGAAGGTGAAGAGAGTGAAAGCGGGGACAGTAGAGTAAGAAATTATTAACAGTCTCTTCAACAGTACGGGTCAGGGAGAACTTGAGAAGCTTTATTCGATGGAGGTCTGGGGCTAGGCCGGCGTGGCCTATACGGAGCCTCAAGATCGCGACATCGAGTGCCCTATCTGGGAAGCGAGCCCTAGGCTATTACACTCGTGTTTAATTTGACTGCTGTTATTTACACCAAGTCATGGGGGGTGAGGGGGGCACTGGGGCAAAGCCCCCCTCAAAATGGAGGGTTATTATTGTATCCCACGGCCGGTAAAATTTTAGCGCTTGTTTCACAGCAATTTTAGCGTTATTTGTTTCCAGTTTTCTTTGATAGGCCTATAGGCCTACAGTGTTGTTATAAATATTATTAAAGGACACTACATCGGCGCTATTGGAAACAATTTATCAGGAAAATAGGGACCAATAGACTCGCAATATTTTTCTCATTATAGGCCTAGCCTAGTCCACATGGAGGAATTTCAGGCAAGGATGTAGTAGGCCCTATTCAGGCGTACCGCCCGCCTTGTTTACACTACGTGGATGCTCGCAATCATGTTTTTGTCTATTTTGACTGCCGTGGGATACAATAATAAGTTGAGGGGGCTTTGACCCCAGTCACCCCTCCCCCACCCCCATGACATAGTGCCATCATCATATTTATTGCCAGTAGGGGGCAAATGTTAACGGGTGGATGGGACTCGTTAGCCTTGGTAGGCAACTCATCTAGGGGAGACAACCTTATACAAATCCGGGTGGATGGGACTCGTCAGCCTTGGTTGGCAACCTGTCTAGGGGAGTAAACCTGATACAAATCCGTACTGCTTACCTAAGGGTAAGGCAGGTTAGTGGATGGATTAGCCGAACACCACTGTAGAAAAATAGTGCTAACAAGATACACAGAGGGCCTCGGAGTCGGACGGATCCTAAATTGAGTGGTCAATCCTGTAAGTCCTTCACTAAACTGGCTCGGATTGTCCCTCTCACAGGGAATGGGTCCGCTTGGGGGCATTCTGTGTATGGCCACCCTCGTAAGGGGAGTAAGGCGTCCGGCAATTTAGATAGATAGATAGGGAGCAAATAACAGAAAAATATCCGTCAAAATAGATGGGAAATTAACCACGAGCGATCGACCTATGTAGACATGATGACCGTACGCCCGGATACTACGGTACATCCTTCCCGAATTTCATTATCGACAACTTGGAAAAAAAAAAAAAAAAAAATCAAAGTCCCGAACGTAATAAAAGAATTCTGTCGACTTCATCTCCTTCTCCTTCTTGTTTTGTATGATGATGCAAAAGCGCGATTCACCAAATAAATGGCGCGAGCGTTAGCCTACTCACCCCCACAAAGAACCGGCAATCTTTTTGCCCCCTTACATATCAACATATATGAGGTTAACTTACCTGGTAGGGCCACAAACCCCTCCGCCTCCGGCAGTCGAATGACCACACCAGGAGAGGGGAAATGGCCCAAGACTCAAAGGGATGGTCCAGTCACATGGACAGGCAATAGGACAAGTACAGTGTACATTGTGTGACTGGTTTAGTGTAGCCTATCCCTTGTGATTGTTCAATGTTTTTGGTGTGTAAATAAAGTGTATTATTATTGCTGTATATTACTAAATAGACATGATTGTGTGTTGATTTTGTAGTTAACCCTTTCACGTTTTTATGATGCAGAGTTGCCAGATTAGCAATAATAAATAGAGTTCTCTCACTCTTATAATTACCTCTCCAAAATTAGTTTTCTGCCCACAGCTAACTCAAAGACAACTGCAGAGGTTGAAGTAACTAAACTAAAGGTTTCTAAATACCCCTGATTGTAACAAAGGCTTTAAAGTATCCCTAATAGGCTCAAAATTGCGTCAAGAACGTGAGAGGGTTAATTCTCCCTACCAACAATTCTCTTGAGACCTCTGGTGGACGCTTCTGAACTAGCACCAGGGCGACGACTAGACATCACTATACCCAACACCTAGGATATGCACAGTTTATCTCAATTTTTGTGTGATTCTACACGTTTTTATTATACAGTAGGCCCTATACGACTTCACTAAGTGCTTACATAGTATATATAGTAATAAAGGGAAAGTCCATATGCAGCTGATAATGACTACAAACATAATTATAAGCTGATTAAACACCATAACAAAATTGGCGCGAAAATACCTGCTGACTTTGTATTGTAAATATACGTTACCGGTACTTATGAATATGGGTGATTTTAAAATATATAAAACAACAGTATGCATAGACCAAAGTATGTGTCAGCTACATAAATTTCGACTAACTGCATATATTATAGAATTGTTGAAGGAGAGGGAGGGTGGATAGCTCCGCGATGTCGCCCATTTCCAGCAATGCACCGCGGTAAACCTTGCCTTCAGTGCCTCTATCGGCCACTGTAGGCATTTATTGGTAGGGAGAATTACATAATGGCATTGAATGTTTGTCAGTGATTAATGTATTTTGGTTTTGATATTTAGACGAAGCTATGGAGTTCATTGTTATGGACTGAAAACAGCTGGCTTCGACTGCATCAGAGGGGAGGGTACTCCAGTGCTTAACCACCCTCCACGAGAAGGATCTTTTTTGCACTTCAGTGTTCGTGTGTTGGGTGTGTATCTTGAATCTGTGTCCTCTGGTGATGGGGTGGGGAGGGGGTTCGAATAGGTCTGAGGGAAGGATGGGTGAGAGACCGTGAACATTTTTATAGCAAAGGAATTGGTCATTCCTCAGCAGTCGTCCTATGTCGGTCAGCGTATGGTATGTCCGTAAGGCCAGATACTGTACTTGTTTAGTCCATCTCCGCTGTACAGATTCAAAGAGCTTGCAGTCTCCCACAAATCCAAGATTTCACACAGGGGATGCAAAATCAAGTATTGGTCGGATGTCAGATATGAGGAGGGAAGTCATGAATTGTGGTGAGCGGCAGCATAGTTTGGACTTGAGCAAGTTGGTGGCTACTCCTCCAGCTTTGCAGACAGTATCTCTGATGTGTTGATGGAATTTGAACTGGGTGTCCACTTTGATGCCAAGGTCTCTCTGGGCAGGTGAGGGCTTGATTGGAGTGTCATCCAGGAAGTAGATTCTGTCTTGTATGTGGTTTGCTTGGTGGCGGGTGAACCTTAGGTGGACACACTTGCTCTGAGCAAACTCCAGACCCCAAGAGGCAGCAGTGGTGGCCAGGGTATTGATGTCGTCTTGCAGCTGGGGAGAAGGTACCGGTACCTCTGATTATTTGGAAGTGTAGTGTAGGTACAGTTTGAAATCGCCTGAGGATGACTATAAGTCAAGGGGGGGTGAATCAACCCGTCATCTACCGGTATCCAATTTACCCCACTATTTCCCTCACCTACTGTAAAAGCTCGATTCACCCAATAAATGGCGTGATTTGACACCGTATCTTCAGATTGATGGATAATGGGTAAGTTAATACAAATCCTCCACTCAAACCATGAAAAACAACAATAAAACACTATATTCCTTGAAAAAAAAAACATGGCAAACAAGGCCGATTGTAGTCTTTTTGACGAACACAAATATATATAATACCCATATAGAGTTGGAACCATCGCTAGAATTATACCAAAACTTAACCTAACTTACCTTGCCCAACTAATCTAACCTACATCTTAAATGGGAGCTGGCTCCCACATCCCCCACCCTTAAATAAATGGAAAATTAACCTAAATACTGTATGCAGATTTCAGTTTCAAGATCATCCAAGATGGCAGCCATTTATATAAAATTGGTTGCCATCTTGCCGGCTGTGGCACTGAAACGGCAATAATACCACCTAGCCTGAGCTGCATTAGATTTGAAGTCATGACTAATTGAGTATAGGCTACCCGTATCAGTCAACTTGACAGTTGTCTGATGTGGCCATACCTCTCAGTCTCAGAGTGCTTCCCAGGGTGGATGGTTATTCTAGGCTACAGAAATACAACTTCTCACTTCCAATGATAATGTTGGACAGGTTGGGAGAGCGGTATCCTGACCAGGATTCGAACCCACTTTCTCCAGATATTATTGTGAGGGTTGGCCACCGTATCCACTTAAACATAAGCAAATATTGTACCAGTACAGTATGGTACTAGGTTAGGTTAGGTTAATGACTATATACAGTATGCATGATTTAAACTTTAATGGTAACAGAGGGAGGAAGGGGGTCACCCCCTTACATTGTCGTTAACCTAACCTAGTACAGTATCTTAGGTGGGGGCTACTGCCTTCACACTACTACAATCATGTTAAATTACCAAGAAATTATGTATGAGTGAAAAATAAACACCACATTGTAATGGTCAAGGTGTGTATACTTATATTCTTAAGATTAAAGTCAGTGTCACACAAGAGCTTTTATAGTCAACATTCTATGATCAACATTTTTCTGGCAACATTTCTGAATATTTTGCACTGGTATCGGAAACTAGACTGATGATATATGAATTTAGGTTAAAGAAATATTTTAAATGTTGACCTCATAAGCTGCTAGACCAGAGTTGAGGATAAATGTTGAGGGAAAATACGCTTGTGTGATACCGGCTTTAGAATTACTGTACTTTTGTTAAGCTTCAGTTTTATTGTTTTTGTTATTTTTATCATGTTTAGTTGGGATATACTGATTTCCTTGTAATTCAACAGGGACGTGGTAAACCGGCTCGTGTACTCCATGCTGCACTTCCTACAGTCTCAGCTGGAGGGTGGTCCTGGGGGTGGGGGTCTAACAGAGGAGGGGGTGGAGAGTGTAGAGGTGGCCATGCAGTGCCTTGAGACTGCCTACGGGGTGTCTTTGATGCAGTCAGAGTTGGAGACATCACGCTCCCTCTACCAGATATTTGCCGATGCCACCAAAGGGGAGGTAAGCTGTCGTGTCCTGATAAATAAATTGGGTAAGGATGTAGTATTCGTGTGTACCGACCGCCTTGTTTACACTACTCGCATGCTCGCGATCGTGTTCCCGTCTATTTTGACTGACGTGGGATACAATAATAGGTTGAGGGAGGGCTCACCCCCCCATGACTTATTGTCATCATATATAGTGCCAGCAGGGGGCAAATAGCTGTCAAAATAGACAGGAGCGTAACCGCGAGTGCATGACCAATGTAAACATGACGACCGTACGCACGGATACTACATCCTTCCCATAAACTGTTCTGATATACAATACCGTACTGTAAAACTTTGGGGATGGATGTAGAGTTCGGGCGTACGGTCGTCATGTTTACATAGGGCGGTTAACTTCGTGTCTATTTTGACAGCGATTTTTTCGGTTATTTACCCCCTGCTGGCAATATATATGATGATGACAATATGTCATGGGGGGGGGGTGAGGGGGGGGCTAAGCCCCCCTCAACATATTATTGTATCCAATGGCATTCAAAATAGACGGGAACATGATTGCAATGGTCCGACGCCTCCCCTGCCGCCGCCGTCATGTTTACATTTGTCGATCGCCGTGGTTAAGTTCGCGTCTGTTTTGACAGCGATTTTTTTCGGTAATTTGCCCCCTGCTGGCAATATATATGATGATGACAATATGTCATGGGGGGGGGGGGTGGGGGGGGGCAAAGCCCCCCCCTCAACATATTATTGTATCCAAAGGCAGTCAAAATAGACGGGAACATGGTGGCAAAGGTCCGACGCCACTACGCCGTAGTGTAAACAAGGATGGCGGTACGCCCGCACTTAACATTCTTGCCAAACTTTGATTATCCATGAGTTGTCAAACCAAAATTTGTAGTTAACGGAAGCAACACAAGAATTGGCCACTCACGCAATTTTGTATTAGCCTATATCTAAAGGTATATATCTGAAGGTCAAATACGGGAAGAGTAAGGTTATGGTCTTCGAAAAAGGTGAAGCCACATAGTGTGAGGTGAAGTTGAATAGTCAGGCTATGCAGATTGTCAGCTCATTTAAGTATCTGGGCAGTGTGCTGAGTAAAGATAGGAGTATGGATGAAGAAGTGCGGGAGAGGGTGCAACAGGGGAAGAAGGTTGTAGGAATGCTGAAAGCAGTAACAAGAAATAGGGTGGTCAGCATGGAAGTGAAGAATTCCTTGCATGACAGTGTGGTAATCCCGACATTGACTTACGGAGGCGAAGCATAGACGCTGGTGGAGAGACCCAGACCAAGAGTGACAGGGGTGGAAATTAGTTACTCGAGAAGTGCGTGCGGAGTTACATGGAGAGATGGAACAGATGAATGAGGAAGTAAGTGGGAGGTGTGGTGTGGAGGTAGATGTGCTGGAAAGTGTGAAAAGGAATACATTGCGATGGTTCGGCCATATGGAACGTATGGGAAGCGAGAGAATGACTAAGAGGTTGTACGAGAGCGAGGTGGACGGACGGAAAGGGAGAGTTAAACCGAGAGAGGTGGAAGGATGGTGTGAAGTATATAAATGAAGGCGGTGCTGGTTGGGAGGAGGGGCGTCAACTGACTGGGGACAGAGGTGCATGGGGGCGTTTCGTTCATGGCCACCCCTTGGGGGATCACAACGTCAGGTAACATAGCCTCCCATCCACCAAAGGCGCTGGTATTGTGTTTATGCCTGGTGCCTGCTCTAACCTGCTTTGTTAGGCCTATCTTATTTTACCTCAACCAGGTTCTTTAACCTAAGACGTGCGCATGGGGGGTATGAGACACCACACGCCTGTGCGCACGTATTTGAGCTGTTCCCATCACTAACATCGTTATTTTACCATAAATAGCATTAATACTTATCCATATGCGCCTATTTTAGGTTGATTATAAAGGTATTAACCTGTTACAGCAATAAAACAAGTGGAAACAGCGTTTGGATGGTCAAAATCGGCGATACAGGCCGGGAGTTACATAATGTATGGCCGAGGCAACCTCCCTCCCCTCCTCCCCTCCCCTTGTCTGGAGAGACACTGTTACGCAATAATCTCTCTCTCGCTCTTTCCCACGCTTGGTAACAGTGATGACAACGCCCTGCTACCAACTCGCTAATGTTAGCACGAAAATAGACCACAGAATAAGGGAATAACAGGGAAAATAGGTGATAACTGAAGGAGGGGAGGAAAGTGGGGAAGGAGGGGATGTGGAGGAGTAAACAAATTTTTTTTTTTGGGGTGTTTTAAATGGATTTTTTTAGGCCCAGGATCTTAAGAGTCTTCCCGCAGTCGCCCAGGGATACTCTTAAGGAGTCTTCCCGCACTTGCCGGGTTAATGATTGAGGGTGATGTGATGGGGTGGAATTCCAATAATATTTAATAGTGCAGTATTTTACATTTCCACGGTACATACAGTACAGTACATACATAACAAGTTTAACCCGGTGGACCCCATGCGATTTAATATAAATGTTCACTCCAGGACCAGCCACTTGTCTCTCTTTTTTTTTTTTTTTTTTAACCACATGGGATGGGTTAATAATGAAAAAAAAAACGCTCCCCTAGGTCATTAGGGGGTCCTGGTGGGCATCGGAAAGTCACAATTAACATGGGGTGATGGGTAGGCAATATACAGTACAGTACTAGAAAATCACTCCTGCACGCAGCTGGACTTGGGAGAGTTTCCAACCATCGGTATTGTTCCGTGGGATCCTAAAGTAGTTCCCATACAAATCTGAACCCTCTAGGTGCGATAGGACAAGAGTAATTAAGGCGGACGCAACCATTGCGTCGCTGGGGTTTAGCGTTACATAGGCGACGCATAATGTGCATCGCTGGTATTCAAGGGGTTAAAGACCGTTTTATCAACAGAGAATGTGGTTACATTCACACGTTCTAAATGGCGGCTTTCCAGGCGACCCTGTCAAGGGCTGCCTCTATTGTCAAGTTCTTTATTTTGAGATCGGACCGGAGTACATGATTCCACGTCATTACCCCTCATACATTCTCATTATCACACGTACTAGCCACTCTTCTACTTATGAGTTTTCTCATAGCCCACTGCATTACTTCCCTTGGCACCCGGTCAAAGACCTTCTCTAGATATACAAAAACTAGGTATAGCTCCCTGTTTTTCTCTAAGAACCTCTCTTGCAGTTGCCTAAGAATGAAGAATTGAAGATAGCATCAGTTGTGCCATGTCCTGGCATAAATTCAAACTGCATGTCGCTGATGGCAACACTTTCCCTGATCATGCATTCAAAGACCCTTTCGCTGACTTTCATGACTTGGTCGAGCATTATCAAACCCTATAATTTCCCCTGTCTAAGGAGTCACCCTTGCCTTTGTATATATTTACTATCACACTTTTCTGGCATGCATTGGGAATTTCTTCTTCCTTTATGATAGCATTAATCAGCTCTGTTACCAATTTTACCCCAATATCTCCAGCTGCTTTAAGCATCTCAGCGACAATGCTGGAGCTCCCAGCGTCTTTCCAAAAAATGTAAAAGTCGGCCACAATGCAAAATATTTTGTACTGTATATACACAGACATTTGTGGGTGACGGGGGTCCTGCTGCAACACCGGGTCGGTGCCGGAGTGTGGTTTGTTTACGTTGCAGAATATTGCATGCCTGACACACAAATAGGTCAGTAGCAGGTCCAAAACAGTTCTTATTGATGCTGTTATTGCCTGCCTGACAGGCAAATATGTTTTTGTTGGTGGTATAATGTCGGCTTAATGTAGGCTAAAGGCTCAAATAGGGGACTTTGGGAAAGTGGCTGGAGCGAATTGAATTAATTCCCACAAGGCCTGTTTTATCTAATACGCGGTTTTGATATACAGTACACTGCACATACACGGTACGAGTTAACAGCGTACTGTACCTGTATATCGAGACCTGACTGTATAATTGATATTTACTCCCTGCTGGCAAAATAGATGATGATTTCAATAAATCATGGGAGGTGAGGGCTCATCTTTTATCCCACGTTGGAATTATAACTAAAACCATGAAAACACTAATTTCTCAAATTCTGGAGGAAAACCCATGAAAAGTAAGGGTGCAAGCCTTTTCCTATAATTACCGAGATTTTTTATAAATTGTGGGTAATTCGATCTGGATCACATAATTTTTATTGCTATAGGTGAGTTGTGAGAGAGTTAGGATATGGTTGCTAACCCAGAACTTGTAATTATAATGTAAAACTTGCAAAACAAACAAACCAAAACTGGGACGACACAAGTTAAATGCAAAAGAACTAATAAAAATCGCAATGTGGAAATAACGCTTAATAAAATATTTGTTTTGAAATAAAAGAACACAATCCACCACATAGGGTGTACACAACTACATGAGCAAGTCAATTTGGTTCCCAAGCAAACTGATCGCACATAATTATAACAATGCACCATCGTCATGTTCAAGGAATTAGTCAATTTGGGAAGTCCGGGACGTTCTGGTAAATTTTACTAAATTCTGTATGAATAAAGAAACTACAATTTATATCAAATTTTATATTAAGCTAAATTTGCAATTTGACAAGATATCAACAAAAGTACAAAAAACATACATCACTCACTAACGATAGTGCTATCGGGTAGGTACGTACCTGTAAGCATAGCATGCTTCAAGTGACCCCTAACAATTACTACCCTACTAATAACCTACATTTATTGTACAAATAAACTAAGGAAATCGCAAAAGCAAGCAATTGATACTATCGACAATGAATAGATACTATATAATAAAGAAAAATATTTGAAAATATAAAGAAGGCACAATAGATTTACACAAAAGAGTACTCTTTTAACAAGAACAATTAATTATAAAAAATAATAATAACAATAGAAAAAGGTAAACATTAATACATACAGTTAAAAAGTAAGCAGAGGTTTTAATAGAAACTTCAAGTTAATAATGCTTGATTAAAATTATTGCTTGATTAAAATTATTGATATCAAATTTTAAAATACAGTCACATTAATTGACCTTAAAAAGATTAAATTTATGCAACAATTTACTTGCAACAAAACCTCTGTCTACAAAGAGTCTGTATAGTAACGTAGCTCTATCCCAAAAGTCTTCTACTCTGGTACAAATTTTACAAAATCTTATTAGCTGGGAATAAATTGTCGGGATATTACTTTACAGTAATTGTTTTCCTTGTTCGGGCTCTGTCTAGAGTTGGCCACCCCCAGCTTAAAAAGAAAATAGGTACTGTATGTGTCTGAGTATATAGATAGATAGATAGAATTGATAATGAAACAGATTAATTTGCTCATGTAATGATGTACACCCTATGTGTTGAGTATTGTTCACATGTGTGGGGAGGTTCCTCTCACACCGCTCTCCTAGACAAAGTTGAAAGGAAGGCCTTTCGTATCATTAACTCCCGTCCACTCACCAACTCTCTGCAATCTCTCTCTCTCCGCCGCAATGTTGCATCTCTCTCGCTATTCTATCGCTACTATAATAATCAGTGTTCCTCAGAGCTATCCCAGTGCATACCAGCTCCTTTACGTAGGGCACGTGGTACCCGTCTTGCAACTCAATCCCACCCCTACTCTGTGCAACTCTCCAACCCAAGAGTGAAACGTTACTCTCAAACTTTCTTCTACTCAACATCTGAGCTCTGGAACTCTCTCCCAGAATCAGTCTTTCCCTCTTCCTATGACTTAAATTGCTTCAAGCTCCGTGTGTCCAGGCATTTTGGCTCGAACGTCCCTTGATTTTGGCCCTGTCACTCTTTCAACTATGGGGGAGGCACTCGCTATAGGCAGTTATGCCTTTTGCCTCCCTCAATCACATAGAAAAAAGAAAAAACAATTTGGTGGTTTTGTGTTCATTTATTTGAAAATATTATTTTGTTAAAGCGTTATTTCCACATAGCAATTTTGATAAGTTCTTTTGCCTTTATATTATTTTGTCCCTGTTTTGTTTATTTTGCAAGTTTTACATTACTTGCTCATGTAGTAATGTACACCCTATGTGGAGGATTGTGTTCTTTTATTTATAAATTATTATTTTACTTAAGCGTTGTTTCCACATAGCGATTTTGATTATTTGTTTTGTCTTTTTACTGTGTTCATATACGTTTTGGTTTGTTTATTTTGCAAGTTTTACATTATAATTATAAAATTATATGTTCCAGGGTGTGAGTGATAGTGCTAGTAGGACCCAAGCCCAGAAGATGGACACTGCACCTGCACCAGCCACTGAGGCCAGTGAGGAGGAGAAGGCCGAGGCTGAGAGGCTCAAGAATGAAGGCAACCAACTTATGCGTGATGAAAAGTTTACAGAAGCACTAGATTGTTATACCAAGTGAGTACACATACTTAAGGCGATGTCACACAAGCTCCTTTTCCGTCAATTTTTACGAGCAATTGTTGTCTGGCAGCTTCAAAATATAAGTTCCATTAGACTTCAACTATCTATCATACTCTACCTTCGATCTAGTTTTCTATTTCAATTCAAAAGAGCCTCAAAATAGTAAGAGAAAAAACTTGGGGATGGATGTAGAGTTCGGGCGTACGGTTGTCATCATTACATAGGGCGATCGTCGCGGTTAACTTCGCGTCTATTTTGACGGCGATTTTTTTTTCGGTTATTTGCCCCCTGCTGGCAATATATATGATGATGACAATATGTCATGGGGGGGGGGGGCTTTATTATTGTATCCAATGGCATTCAAAATAGATGGGAACATGATTGCAAAGGTCCGATGCCTCCCCTGCCGCCGTCATGTTTACATTTGTTGATCGCCGTGGTTAAGTTCGCGTCTATTTTGACGGCAATTTTTTCGGTAATTTGCCCCCTGCTGGCAATATATATGATGACAATATGTCATGGGGGGGTGAGGGGGGCAAAGCCCCCCCCTCTCAACATATTATTGTATCCAAAGGCAGTCGAAATAGACGGAAACATGATGGCAAAGGTCCAACGCCACTACGCGTAGTGTTGTTGTTGTTGTTCCCCAAGCTGCCTGGCCGAGCAGCCCCAAGTCCCCGAGCAAGGCCAAGGCCATAACCGAGCGCCCCCACAGAACCCTCCCTGCCGACCACAATAAAGCCTGGGTGACCGAAGCCACTCCATGGCGGGGAGCTGAGGAGGGTGCGGAAACTCCCGGGAAACCAATGCCCCACCCAGGGCCCTGTGCCCCTCAGCAATTATGAAGAGAAAGTTGAGGGGCAAAGGAAAAATGTGACGCTTTGGCTTTCAATCTTGGTAGATTGGGAGGTCAATCCACGGAAGAGACGTCGTCACTTGAGATCTAGAAAATATATAAGTAAAAGGAACAGTCAGAGTAAGCTATGGGTATGGCAGAGATCGCTCAGTTCTCACTCTGATAGACCAGCCCATCACCACATGACCACGCGTAGTGTAAACAAGGCTGGCAGTATGCCTGCACTTAACATTCTTGCCAAAACTTGCTCATGGAAAATTGCTCGTGTGACACCGCCTTTATACAGGTCTCCCTCGATTTAAGATTGGGTTACGTTCCTGAAACCCCGATCTTAAATAGTAAAATCGTATAGCGAATCCTGAAAGTTTATCGAGAGGCCTTCCTTAGGGTTAAGTGCCCCATTAATTACTATTTCCATTCACATATATGCATAGCCTCCGATAGTGCAGTTGGAATGGTTGTACTATCATACAAAAAAGTATCCTTACTAAAATGACACGCACCATTTAGACTCAATGGACGAAGTAATATGGAAAATATTGTTTGAGCGTAGGATGGGTTGGTAGCCCAGGGGGCGGATCCACAAAGCATTTAACGATTTCGACCTTGTTCGTATCTTTGCATTACTGACCTCGCCGAAGTGTATCAGGCTCATTTCGAGCACAGTGGAACATTTTCTTCCTCCTGAAATATGAACCTGTATTGAGATTTCGCAGCAGTGCCAAGTCTTATTCCTTGCCATGAAGAAACGTTTCCGAACGAAATCTTAGCTTACCGACGTCGTAAAGTTTTGTGGCTCCGCCCCCTGGATTATAGGGCTAAGCGGTGCTCTAGCTAGATATAAGTGTATTATCAAATGGTGACACGTGATGCCTTTGTGAAAATAAATACGAGAATACCACTGATGGAAAAAGGAAGGGGTAGCAGTAATTTTGTCAGAAAGGTTGAGGAAGTGTGTGAAAAACTATGGATGCGTGGACTCAAGAATTGTATGGTGTGAGTGCAAGATTGGGATAGATAGGTATACTTTTATGTGTGTCTATGCGCCAGTCAACCAAGAAACTGGGAAAGGTGCGGAAGAAAATAGAAAATTTTGGAATAAAGTCAATAAATGTATAAGAGAAAGGCAAGAGTGTACACAAGTAATATTAGTAGGCGACATGAATGGTAGAGTTGGAAACGAGGAGATAGAAGGTATAGTGGGTAAATGGGGTATGGAGGGTAGGAATATGAATGGGGACTTCCTTTTAGAAGTATGTGCGGAGAGAGAGATGTTTCTGGCTAACACATTTTTTTAACATCGTCACATTCATAGATATACATGGCACAGAGGTGAAGGTGAGCAGGAACAGAAATCTCTAATTGACTACGCCATGATGGACTCCGGACTAAAAGGAAGAATTTTAGATTCAAAAGCTGTAAGAGGTATGCTGACGGGATCAGACCACTATACAGTGCTGACAAAAGTGAGGATAAGGAAAGAGTGGAAATATGAGAGGAAAGAGAGAAAACTGACAGTAGAGAGAATAAATGTGAGAAAATTAAATGAAGAATGTAATGCAACAAAATACAAGGACATCCTGAAAGAGACTATAAAGGACATGGATGTTATGATAGATCTGGGAAATACTGTAGACGAAGTATGGAAAGGTACAAGAGACTCCATGATTAAAGCAGCTGAGAAAGTATGTGGGAAGAAAACCTTTAAAATGTGGAAGAAGAAAGGTAACGCATGGTTTAGTAAAGAGATAGAAGAAATAGTGAAAAAGAAGAAAGAGTTCAGAAAGAGTATGCTGCAAAAGAATATACCTAGAGATGCGAGGAAAGAAGAATATAAAAATTTGAAACAAAGAGTGAAGAGGGCGATACAAGACGCTAAAAGGAAGACAGATGAGGCATATGGGAGAAAGATTAGTGAACAGTTTCTGAATGACAGGAAAGCATACTACAGAGCTGTGAAAGAAGCCAAAGGGAAGAAGACTGAGAGTGTCTCAGGTGGTAGGATGAGGGACATGAATGGGGAAGTGGTTGTTGTTGTTCCCCAGGCTGCCTGGCCGAACAGCCCCAAGGTCCCGAGCAAGGCCAAGGCCATAGAGCGCCCCCACAAAACCCTCCCTGCTTACCACTAACAAAGCCCGGGTGACCGAAGCCACTCTAAGGCAGGGAGCTGAGGAGGGCGCGGAAACGCCCGGGAAACCAAAGCCCCACCCAAGGCCCTGTGCCCCTCAGCAATTATGAAGGGAAAGTTGAGGGGCAAGGGAAAAATGTGACGCTTTGGCTCCCAATCTGCCAACTTTTAGGTTGGCAGTAGGGAGGTCGATCCACGGAAAAGACGCCGTCACTTGAGATCTAGAAGATATATAAGTAAGAGGAACAGTCAGAGTAAGCTATGGGTATGGCAGAGATCGCTCAGCTCTCACTCTGATAGACCAGCCCATCACCACATGACTAGAACCCAATCCTCTCGGCATCAGCTAGGAAAGGCCCTAGAAAGCCGCCTTTGGCGGAGGGATAGCTCCCCTATTTCAACTCCTTTCGGAGTTGGGCACCCGCCCTGGGGAAGTGGTAGAGGGTGATGGTGTGGTGAAAGTATGGAAAGATCATTTTAGTAGCTTAGCTGTAAAGAGTAGGGGGAAGGCAAAGATCTCATCCATAGGAATGGAGAGAGGTAGAATAAACAGGGTAGTTGAAAGCCAGATAAGCAGAGAAGAAGTAAAAGAAGCAATCAATAGACTTAAAATGGGCAAAGCTGCTGGAGTAGATAACATCCCAGGTGAAATGCTGAGATATGGAGGAGAAGAAGCTGTTGACATAATGCATAGGTTATGTAAATTAGCATGGGAAAAGGAAAGTGTACCAGAGGACTGGAGGAAAGCAGTGATAGTACCCTTGTACAAAGGGAAGGGTAGTAAAGAAGAGTGTAAGAATTATAGGGGAATTAGCTTGCTTAGCATACCTGGAAAGGTACACGCAAGAGTAGTAACACAGAGGCTACAAAAGATAACGGATGACAAAATAGGCGAGGAACAGGGAGGTTTCAGAAAGGGCAGGGGCTGCGTTGACCAGATAGCCTCAATGCGATTGTTGGTAGAGAAGTATCTGGCCAAAAACAGAAAACTCTATGCAGCATTCATGGATTTGGAAAAAGCCTACGACAAAGTAGACTGGGAGGGCCTGTGGGATGTGTTAACAGTATATGGTGTGGGGGGGAAAGTTGCTAATGGCAGTCAAATCTTTTTATAGGAATGCAATGGCAAATGTGAAGGTAGGGGATAAGTTAAGTGAAAGTTTTGAGGTCAATGTAGGTGTAAGACAGGGATGTGTCATGTCAGCTTGGTTGTTCAATATATACATGGATGGAGTGATTAGGGAATGTAGGGCTGTATCAATGGGTGTGGGAGCTAGACTGGAATCAGAGGGAAGAACATGGAAGATTTTAACATGCCTATATGCGGACGATGCAGTCCTGTTGGCGGAAAATGCTGAAGAACTTCAGAGAGTGGTCACTGACTTTGACAGGGTATGTGAAAAGAGAAAGTTAAAGGTCAATGTAGGGAAATGTAAGGTAATGGTGTTTGAGAGAAGAATGCATGAAACTATAGATTTTAAGGAAAAATATAGAATCAAGAAAGAACACAAGAAAAGTTGTAAAATAAAATTGAAAAATGAAGTACTAGAAGAGGTTGAAAGTTTCAAGTATTTGGGAGCTGTACTATGCAAATATGGTAAAATGGAGAGTGAGATAAAAGAGAGAAAAATGCAAGGGAGAAAAGTGATTGGAGAACTTGATAGTATTCTCAAAGGAAGAATGGTTAGCCAGGAAGTCAAAAAGTCACTGAGAAACAGTGTGCTGCTCCCACCACTCGTATGGAAGCGAGACATGGACGGCAAGTGACGAGGACCTCTTCAAACTAAGAGCTGTGGAGATGAGCTTTTTCAGAATGGCAGCTGGCATGAATAGGCTAGATGGGCCAAGTAATAGGGAAGTGTACGAGTCCTTTGGAATGGAAGAGCAGGCTTTGGGCATTGATTGTGGTGTGGTTGAGTGGATAAAGAGAAGTACTTTGAGGTGGTATGGTCATGTTCAGAGAATGGATGAAGACAGAATGCCAAGAAAGATATATGGGAGTCAGGTGAGTGGAACCGCTAGTAGTGGAAGACCACCTATGGTATGGGAAAAGAAAGTGGAAAAATATATTGAAGAAAAACTTCCACGTAGTGGAAGGGGCATTGTGGCACGGGCAAAGGAGGCATGTCTTGACAAAGTAGCTTGGAGACATTTCTGTCATGGCCATCCTCTAGTGGGGGTTTCCCAGGGGGAAGCAAGGCGTCGGAGATGATGATGATGATGATGAATTATTCCTGATATTACGATGTATAGCATTGATTGATACAATATGATAAGGAACAGATGTTTTGTGACATTTCAGACAGCCAGGCTTGCCAACTATACCGAAACTGCTCGAATCGTACCCCACTTTATGAAACTCAGCGTTCACGAGAGTAAGGATACTTTTTTGTATGATAGTACATGCTAAGATTGGTATGCAGGATTCGAAAATGCATAATAAATCGTAGGCTTGTGCAACATTCTTTAACTGTCTTCGTGGTGCAATGCATAAGTGTGTTGATTTTCGGTGTGATCGTCCTGGGTTCGAATCCCCGGACTGCCACATGTGTTTGTTAATTTCATTAATCGAGTTTAGGAGTAAAGTTGATTAGTGGAGAAAACATAATAATAAATGGGGTAAATGGGGATGCGTTCTCGGACCAGCCAAAACCCAAACATATACACCTAAAAACCTATAATAATATCATAAATTGGGGCATCAGAGAGTGAGGGAGACCTGTTTATTCATATTATCACCAACCCACCAATTAACTTACAAATAAACCTAATTAATGAAATCAATAAAACTAATGAATACATGTGGTACTCCAAGGATTCGAACCTAGGATACTCGCATCAAAATTCAGCGCACTAATCATTACGCTACCAAGACATACAGTGTGCTGTACAGTATATATAATGGAATCCTGATGGAATCTAAAGCCTTTCAGTGCACTGACTCTCCTTCAGAACAGTGGTTATGCCTCCTAAATAAGCATAACTAGGTTTACGCATTCTTATGGTCTGTTCAGTCGGGAAATATCTATAAGCCCCGCCCACTTCCTCAACCGTTATCATACGCCTGTATCATGTAGCGGTGTCTAGCAGGGTTACCAAACCAAAGAAAAAATACTGCTCAATCAGTTTACAAACATTGCTGGAAGGTTATACAATAGTTAATGGATGCCTAAAATTGCTAGAATAATACCACAATGTTGACCAGAAAGGGCTCAAAGTTTTAGAATACTATGATAATTCTTATCGCTAGGTATAAACTTTGCCGCTTGATCAAAGTAAACATTTATTTATCAATAGTATTTGTTAAGAAAGGCTTTCAAAGCTATCAACACTTCTAGATTATCAAGTCAGGATGAAAATTCAAGACTGGAGCCTATTTTCAATGCCTCCATTCCCTTGATCAAGCAAATACTTCTAGATTTAGCGGGAAGATAGCTACATTGACAACACTGTTGTCTTCTACATAGGGTGACACTCGGCCACTCGCCGTTCACTTCAGTCGTCACCTGTCTTCGGAAGGGGAAGGATGTCTTCTCTCATCCATTCCCCTTGGCAGACCATAGATATATGAGGCAGACCTGTTGGTGTGCCCCAACGTTTTATGATATTGTCGTTTACATATTCAAATACTTTGACAACAAATAAAGTCTACCAATTAGATGTACTGTATTATCATTGTTGACAGCTAAATGGATCACAAAAGTATTGACTGTAGCAAGTTGACTGATATTAACACTGTATCCACTTTACATTGAGAGAGAGGGGGGGGGGGGTAAGAGGGAAGTAGGATCGAGATACAAACAGGAGGTAGAGTACACCAAAATCAAGTCCATGCGCTCGCAAATTTTTGCATATAACATCATCTACCTCGACCCTGCCATACTTTCCATATAATTTTAAATGACCATGGTATTGACAATAATTGTCTGTCTGAGAATGCTTACTTGCTTCATTAATTGATTTAACAGTTGGTGAAAATATCGATGATAAGTAAACAGTGGTATAAAAAAAAATCAACCAATCTTCCACTCATTCTTGTTCTAATTTTATTACTGTAGTTTATCTTTACTTATTGGAACTCAATTTCCATAACACAAAGATTCAACAGTATAGTGGTGTAGGGGAAAATTGTGCAGTACAAACAAGAACTGCAGATCTAGATGTATTTAAGCATTCTTATGTCCTGCATTGCATGTTATAATGAGACCTTATCAGCTTCATGGTAACACGTCAAGTGATACAGCCAACACAGCGGTACGATGGTGATGGGCTGGTCTATCAGAGTGAGACCTGAGCGATCTCTGCCATACCCATAGCTTACTCTGACTGTTCCTTTTACTTATGTATTTTCTAGATCTCAAGTGACGGCGTCTCTTCCGTGGATTGACCTCCCAATCTACCAAGATTGGAAGCTAAAGCGTCACATTATTCCTTTGCCCCTCAACTTTCTCTTCATAATTGCTGAGGGGCACAGGGCCCTGGGTGGGGCTTTGGTTTCCCGGGCGTTTACGCACCCTCTCAGCTCCCCGCCATGGAGTGGCTTCGGTCACCCAGGCTTTATTGTGGTCGGCAGGGAGGGTTCTGTGGGGGCGCTCGTTTATGGCCTTGGCCTTACTCGGGGCTTTGGGGCTGTTCGGCCAGGCAGCTTGGGGAACAACAACAACAACAACACAGCGGTACGATAACCTTGATTTTATCTACGGCACTGGTGGAATGGGGCGGGGCTTACAGATATTTCTCGATTGAACAGACTTTAGTCATGTTATCAGGATGCACAGTGGTTCTTCAAATGCAATTACCCGAGGGAATTGGGTAGTCCTTTAAACTTGTGCAAGCCAGTCAATCAATTAGTAACCAAGCCATTTTTTCAAGAGAAATAGGAAAGAAGGATCAGAAGCCCTTTGGGACAAAGGAAGTGAATGATAAGAAATAGATTATAATGCTAAGAACAGAACAGTCATTTAACTACAATTACCTGTACTTTCTTCGTGGTGCACTTGGTCACACAGTTCAGAAACAGAAATTATGTTTTAAGCTATACTGCTTGGCCACAAAGATTAAGTTTGTTTGCTTCAGTAGGCAACACTTAGTTTTATGTGTAATACTGGAAAGTTTACTTTAAATACTTGTCCTCGTATGTACACACATATATGATTGCAAGAAGGATATGGCCACACATAAAACTGAATAGGCTAGGTGATTATGCTTGAAGATGGTGTTTTTCTACCCCATTAATAATGTTGATATAACTAGTGGTACAGGTATTCTATTTTATTAAGTGGAAAACTAACTATTGAATAATAAAGATTTGTAGAAGTTAAAAAAAGAAGGGATATTTTTCAAAGTTACAGTATTAGTTTCCTTTTCAACTCTGCGGAAGCAGAGTGGTATCGCCCAAAGTTTATATACATACAAGAAGTTAACTCACCGAAGTAATATTGGAACCTCCGACATCCAGTGTGACATCACGCCTGGGACAGTAGGACCATATTTCATAAACAAACCTGAAGAATTTAAGGATGTGTGGCTTTGAAAAGCTGAATAACATGTCTTTCATTGGAGTATACTATATTTAGTTGCGATTAAGTCTAATGCAAGTATCTTGTGAGCTTTTCACCACTTTAAGGAGTCATTATTATATCATTTTCGGGATAAAATCTTTGTATGAATATCATAGCCAAGGTCTCTGCATACTGTCTGCATGCAGTATTGGCCAGTCATCAACTCATTATGCTAACCTATTGTGTTCCATAATGAGGATTATGGTGAATTGTCTTAAAAATGGGTTAATGTTGCGATATATTGGTCATGGGAGTGTTAATTTACTGTGTCATAAGATACCGGTAGTGAAATATACGCGGAATATACGTGGTGGTAGAGGGCGGCGCACACTAGGACAGCTGGTGCATACGATAATTTAACTGTGTTTATTATTATTTTCCCATTAACCTTCTCCCACTAACACATGATTGCCTGAACAGTATAAACTGCCTTTAAATGTAGTCAACACAACGTACCCCAGGTACATGCAGTATGATTGTACTGTAGGTTTTGCACAATTGAAAAAAGAACAAGAAAACAAAGATACAGTACTTTGAAATATGGCAACACCGTCTAAAGCCACTCAGGAACACAGACACACACGAACCCCGTTATTATGACTGACATATTCTTTAATTTGTTTTCTTTTTCACCACTATCATGAGTACCTAAAAAAAATCCAGCTTTTGTCTGGTTTAATTATTATAACTTTCACCAGCATACAATAATAGTCCTGGGTAGTATATTATTAAATGCTCTATAAGAGAGTTCGCTATGACAATTGTGCTTTCGTCTGCGGGGAAGGCATGGCCGCAGCCGCTATGCCCTGACATTTACACCGAATCACGATTCTATTTCGATGCATTTAAAATACTATGATGATAAAAACTATCCCAACCAACGTAACCAAACCTAATTCAAGACATACAGTAAACATACATCGACATACCTGTAATTCGGCGTGAATATAGTAGAAGTGTACCGGCTGCAGGGCATGAGCTTTCTTCGTCTGCATATTTATATCGAATATCATTACAAAATGAATGACTTGATTGATTTTTGTTCATATTCTACTTGTTCTTAACCCGTGGAGCCCTGGCTAGTTTTGTAATATTTGTTCACCAGAACCCGGCCGGTTTTCAAAAAATGGTTTTATTCCAGAAACAATAGCGAATGGGTTAGGAATGAAGGAAAAACCACGAAAAACCGCTCTAAAAGCTTAAAGAATGGTCCTACAGAGCCCCCGAAAACGTATTTTACAAGAGTAAAAAATTGAAGGCAATTACCCCAAAAAACCAGGTTATTGCACGCTCACGCGCACGCACATGGTCTTTGAGAGTTTTCAACCATCGGCACGGTTGCGTGGGATACGTACACAGTTCCCATACAAATCTGAGCCCTCTTGAGTGGCTACACCTGAGGTTACGGTCGGCGCAATTAGGGTAACGCGCCAGATGCGTCTCTGGGGCTGTGCGTTGCATACATCGCCGACGCGGCAGACGCGTCGCTGGGGCTGTACGGGTTAATATAGTGCTTTCTTGAATTTCTAGCCATTAAATATGCAAAGTTAATAATGAAAAAACAAAGTGGAACGACATTCTCCCCATGTCAACATCTAGCCTACATCCCATGCGTGACGTCACGATTTTACAAGACTAACAAATTTTGGCGAGCTACCAGAAATTTGAGTATCTGGTGGGTCTACTTGTTAGTGTATATATACTTTGGTATCGCCCCCTGTATAGTGGTACATGCTGGCCAAAATGTCTGTCTGTCTGTCTGTCTGTCTGTCTGTCTGTCCGATAACTCCTAGACCGTTCAACGGATTTTCACCAAACTTCACACGAACATTCGGTGCGTGAATGGGACGGTAATATATATTTTTTTTAATGTGTGCAATAGTTATGATTTTAGGTCCAAAATATGGTTTTGCACCCCCCCCCCCCCCTCTCCCCCCCCTAGCAATGATGCCGTTCCGTGTGTGTGCCCCGAAGTGGGTCTCACACAGAACGCATTCGTTTTGGGGCCGAAAACATCTCGCCCCGTATCTGTTAGGTTAAGTTTGGTTAAGTTGACAATAGAAGTGATGATAGTAATAGTGGGGATGATGGTGATAATAGTAGTGATGATGGTTGTAGTTAAAGTGATGATGACATGATGGTGATAGTACTGTACTAGTAGTAGTGATGATGGTCATAATAGTAGTGAAGATGGTGACAAGTAATGATGATATTTGTAGTGATGATGGTAGGTTAAGTTAGTTTAGTTGACATTAGAATGTGACAATTGTAGTGATGATGATAGTAGTAGTAATGATGGTGGTAATATTAGTGATGATGGTGAGAGTAGTAGTGATGATTATAATAATAGTAGTGCTATTTATAGTAATGGTGATAGTGACTAATAGTGATGATGATGACCCATCGCAGAGTTGGGTATGCCGTTTTGATTTTGGGTGAAACGGCACGTCTACTTTATTATTATTGTTTAGTTTTAATCAATGATGATTTGTAACCATTAATGTTCTTATGTAAAATATAGTATTGTTTGAGGAGGTTGTTGTTCCCCAAGCTGCCTGGCCGAACAGCCCCGAGTCCCTAAGGAAGGCCACGGCCACGGTCGGGCTCCCCCACAGAGCTCTCAAATAGTATAAATTGTGTTGTTGGCGTAAGTGGTTGTGTGAAATGCAGTCTTCTATGATGTGTTTTATGGTATGGTGTGCTGTGTTACAACCCGGGCAGGTGTCGACGACGGAGTCGTCCAGTCGCTTCTGATAGCTCAGAAGAGCTAGATGGTGTCCGCATCTCAGCCTGGCCAGGTGGACTCTGTCCTCACGAGGAAGGGAGGATTCAGAAGAATGGATTTCGGGAGGTCGTGCTTGCAGCTGCGTGTTGTCTATTAGTGAGTGGATGGAACGGCGAGTGATATGAGTATGGATGTGCTTCCGGAAGTTGGTTTGGGGTGGGCAGGGAGGGAGAGAAGACAGTATTTGTGTGTGATAGCGTGTGCTGGGTGTTGTTTTGATATTTCTTGGTGTCTGTGGGTGTGTTGCCATGTAGTGTAGTGGGTGGTGTTGATTCGTGGAGGCTGCTGCCAGGAATTGAGTGCCTCTCATGTCTAGATGATCTTTGACTTTTAGGACTTTGGTTTCTTGATGTAGGTGATCTGTGGGTGTAGTAGCTGTGCATCCTGTGATGATTTTAAGGGCTTTATTTTGAATAGTCTGTAAGGTCTTATGATGTGTTTCAGCTAGGTTAGAAGCCCAGGCCGGGCTTGCGTATTCCATAACTGATCTTATGTATTGTTTGTAGACTGTGGTGGTGGTTTCTTTGTTTTCTCCAAATTTCGTGTGGGCAAGTGATCTGAGGGCGTTAAGTTTGGGTGTCAGTTTCTTTTTCGTGTTTGTGGTGTGCTGTTTGAATGTCATTTGGGTGTCGTATGTTACTCCTAGGATTTTGGGTGTGTGTGTGTGTGTTAGGGGTGTGTTGTTTATGTTGAGTCCCGGGACGTAATCGTGCTCTCCTGTCCAGCTTGTGAGGAGGGTTGCAGTGGATTTAGCTGGGGCTAAATTGAGTCTGTTTGTAGTGCACCATTCATGTAATGTGTCGAGATAGTCTTGAAGGAGTCTTGTTGCTGTGTCTGGGTTTTGGTGCGTGCTTATGAGTGTTATGTCGTCTGCGTAGGAGGCTATGGTTATTTGGGGTGAATTTGGTGTATTTATATCATGCATGTACAGATTGAAGAGTGCGGGCGACAGGACGGATCCTTGCGGGACTCCGTTTGGGAAATTTCTAATGCTAGATGACTGACGGCAAAAGATACGTGTGCACATCTGCCTGCTAAGAAGTTGGCCAGCCATCTTTTTGTGTTGTTGTGCATGTTTGTGTTGTAGATTTTGTTTGTTAGGTTGTGGCGGGGGATGGCATCGAAGGCTTTACTAATGTCAAGTGTGGCAAGTACTGATCTGTGTGGTGGTCTAGCTGAGTTGATGCCGTCAAAAGCTCTTTGTGTAAGGTCTGTAAGAAGAGTGTTTGTGGAGTGCAATGGCCTGAAGCCGTGTTGTGTTGGAGAAAGGGGTAAGTCAGGTGTCATCAGTTGTAGTACAAGGCACTCTATGACTTTGGAGGGGGTGTAAAGGAGTGTGATAGGGCGGTGTGAGGAGGGTAGCGTGGGGTCTTTGTTAGGTTTGGGGAATGTGATGATTATACCATGCTTCCAGATGTCTTGGTATTGTGTTGTGTGAGTAGCTGTAGTTTGATATGTTAGTGAGTGCTTGTATGCCTTGTGGTCCCGGGTGTCTGAGGTGTTTGAGGAGGTTGGGACATTTAACCCCTCAGACCTGGTTGGGCTCTGAGGCACCCATAACAAACTAGGGCCCGGAACACGGATGGGCTCTTGAGCACCGTAAGCTTGAAAGCCGTCCGTCCGACGCATATAAACACAGCCGGTTGGACCGATGCCGCGCAACTCCAAACACAAGAAGAAGAGGCGTCGTTTGTTACTGTGTGGTCTGCTAAGCCAAATTCAGTAGTGAAAAGTGTGTCATATTGCTAACATTGCCTCGAAACTCTCTCCACGGAAATCGTCATCACACCTGAACCAGTTGACTTAGAGAGCTCTACTCAATGCCAGTCTACAGGTACAAAACATCTACGCTCGGAGATGCGTGGTAATGCGGTAGCAGTTAAAATAACAAAGATACGGTACCCTAGGCGTAGAAATTTTTTGGCCAAATCGCCCGGATTTCGGGGATATCTTATAGAATGCGAAACCGGTCTGTGAGGGTTAAAGACCTGTTCACACTAGTGTTTTGCATTCAAGAAACACCGGACACTCTACAATGAACTTACAAGACCCAACACAAAGTCTGTGTCTGTGTCCACCATATACTGGGCACTTGAGTGTTTGCTTATGAGCAACTAGGTGAACAGTGTTCGATGAGATTTCTGTCTAGTTGTCTGGTCCGACTTGTTGCCAATGTTCAAAAGACAAGGTATGCCTACTTAGTGCAACGCCACCCGCTCTCCTGTAAAGATGCCTGTCGCTAATAGCTTTTAACCATCCACGCAGCAATTATCCCCAAAAGTTTAGTTTTTGTGGTAGTGTTACGACCTACAGGAGCCATCGCCCCAACTCAAAGGTGTTTAACTGACGAAGTGCGGGTGCCCAACCCCGAAAGGGATTGAAATAGGGGAGCTATCCCCCCCGCCAAAGGCGGCTTCCTAGGGCCTTTCCTAGCTGATGCTGAGAGGATTGGGTTCTAGTCATGTGGTGATGGGCTGGTCTATCAGAGTGAGAACTGAGCGATCTCTGCCATACCCATAGCTTACTCTGACTTCCTTTTACAGTACAGTACTTAAATATTTTCTAGATCTCAAGTGACGGTGTCTCTTCCGTGGATTGACCTCCCAATCTACCAAGATTGGAAGTCAAAGCGTCACATTTTTCGTTTGCCCCTCAACTTTCTCTTCATAATTGCTGAGGGGCACAGGGCCCTGGGTGGGGCTTTGGTTTCCCGGGCGTTTCCGCACCCTCCTCAGCTCCCCGCCATGAAGTGGCTTCGGTCACCAAGGCTTTATTGTGGTAGGCAGGGAGGGTTCTGTTTGGGCGCTCGGTTATGGCCTTGGCCTTGCTCGGGGCCTTGGGGCTGTTCGGCCAAGCAGTCTGGGGAACAACAACAACAACAACTGAGGAAGTGGAGTTAGTGTGGATGCAACACCAGGCAAAATTTTTAAATACACCCACTGTCTTACGGATAGTGTCTGGTGTTTCCTGGACATAAAACACAAGTGTAGACGGGTCTTAACGGTACCTGTACTGGTAGCGGATAGTGGAAATAATGGAAAGTACAGTAAGTACAGCACTTATAACATATAGTCTACAATTGTTGATCTTGTTTAGCAGTATGATTTGTCTTTTCTTATGATTATTTTTAATGCTGCTTATTTCTAACAAAATTCCAGTTTTATTTTTGTCAGTTTGCTAGATTAAATATGACTAATACATTTTTTTAATACAGTTTTTCTTGTTTTACCTTCGATCAGAGCTATCAGTAAGGACTCCCAAAATGCTGTGTACTACTGTAACAGAGCAGCGGCACACAGCAAGCTCAACAGCCACCGTGAAGCTATCGAGGACTGCAAGAGAGCTCTACAGAATGAACCACAGTACAGTAAAGCCTATGGCAGGATGGGGTGAGGAAGATATGTTTCTTGTCATTTGTTTGAATAGAATTTTTTTACTTAAATTGTAGTTTCTTTATTCATACAGAATTTTGTAGAATTTACTAGAACTTCCCAAATTGATTAATTCCGTGGACATGATAAGAGTGTGTTGTTATGTGTGTGATTAATTTGCTTGGGAAACAGATTCACTTGCTCATGTGGTGCTGTTCACCCTATGTGGTGGTTTTGTATTCTTATATTTCAAAATTGTAGTTTACTAAATCATTATTTCCATACACTTTTTTGCCATTTGGAAGAGCAATGACTTGGCACAAGCTGTGCTGCCTCTTCCTAACTTTCTGTTATTTAATTTTGATGGATAAGTTATAGATGTGAGGGCTGGTCCTATCCAGAGTGAGGTTGGGCATCCTCTACCCAACCTTAGCCATTTCTGTCTGTCGCTTTTACTGTCCTATTTTTCCTTCTGGGGGCAAGGGGCTAGGAATCCTCCTATCTATTGCCTAACGCCGTGATCCCCGAAGGGGTGGCCACGAACGAACCGCCCCCATGCACCTCTGTCCCCAGTCAGTCGACGCCCCTCCCCCCAACCAGCACCGCCTTCGTTCATGTACTTCCTCACTCCATCTTTCCACCTTTCATTCGGTCTACCTCTCCCTCTCTGTCCCTCCACCTCGCTCTCGTACACCCTCTTAGTCATTCTCTCGCTTTCCATACGTTCCATATGGCCGAACCATCTCAAGTTGTTCCTTTTCATACTTTCCAGCACATCTACCTTCACACCACACCTCCTTCTTACTTCCTCATTAGTCTGTCTATCCCTCCATGTAACTCCGCACGCACTCCTTAAGTAATTAATTTCCTCCCCTTGTAAAATTCTCCTACTCATCGAGACAGAGAAATGGGCGAAGGAACGTGAAAGTGGTCCCGGACCCTAAGAATTAGAACCCTTGAATGTGATTTCGGTTCGGGCTCTGTCTTGAGTCAGCCAACCCCAGCAATGGGGTATGTGCCTGATTATATACATTTATAGATGTTAACCCAAAGGATTCGAGCCAGCAGCTTTTGGATTTCCTATGACCTACTCGAGACATTTTCTCCGGTAATATTCAATTCCCCCCCCCCCCTTAAAAAAACCAAACAAACACAACTAAATGTTTGAAGTTCGTCCGTTCATATGGCTCTAATACAGTTTTCTTACAGTTTCTTACAGTAGATCCTCTGGAAAAAGGCAAACTAGGCCTGTGTATCCAGCTCAGTGCCAGTACTTGCACTACTGCGGTCGTTCACTGTGTTGGCGGCGGCATACGCAAAATTTTTACTATTCTGTATTTTTGCTTTATAATCAAACTTCAAATCTTGTCTTCCCATGCTTTATCAAGATTACTTTCAAACTTCCTTATTGATATGGAATCGACTACATAATGGGGCAGCGCGTTCCACTCATTTACCACTCTATCACAAAATTAGTTCTTTGCCTTTTCAAGCCTAATTCTTTCTTTGTAAATTTTCTTAGAGTGTCCTCTCGTTCTTGCTCCCTCCCGCATCAAGAAGATACCTTCACACACATCCTCATCATACTTTCCTGACACTATCTTAAAAGTCTCTATCATATCCCCTCTCTTTCTCCTATATGCCAGTGTCGGAAGTCCCAGTGTCCTCAACCTCTGCTCATAGCCCGCGTTCTTCAACGTTGGTACTAGCTTGCTAGCTCTCCTCTGCACTTTCTCCACTGCTTCTATATCCTTTACCATATATGGAGCCCACACCTGGTTCGCATATTCCAGGTGCGACCTAACCAGCGCTGTATAGAGATTCCTGAATATTTCTTCGTCAAGTGACACAAATGTCCTCCTTATCAGCCCTACAATTCTATTGGCTTTGTTTATCTTTTCCACTAAATGTTCTGAGAAATTAAACTTATTGTCTATCACTACTCCTATATCCTTTTCTGCATTCACTTCCTCCATCGCTTCATACATGCTGTATCCTACCTTGTCTATCTTGCTAGTCCCAATCTGCATGTACAGTAGGGTCTCACATAAAACGAGTTTATGGTCGATAAACGAGGGCGTTTTATGTGAATTCGCTTTATGTGAACACAGCATTTTGGTGGCGCAATATCGTCAATGTTCACTGTAAGCGAAAATTTTCGTACAAAGCGAACGATATTTCGTACGTTTTGTACGATATTTCGGCGTTTTATATGAAAGCGTACGATATTTTGTACGTTTTGTACGATATTTCGGCGCTCTATATGAAAACTCCTTGTATTTGCCCCACTTTGGCGGCGGACTCGTTTTATGTGATCACATTCGTTCTGATCGAAAATTAAATATTAATATTTTAGGTCGGTCGTTTTAATCGAGACTCGTTTTATGCGAACACGTTTTATGCGGGACCCTACTGTACTTGCATTTTTTTTGGATGAAAAGGCATTAACCAATGTTCAGACCATCCCTTCATGCCCTCCACATCTCCTTGAAGCAAACCCACATCTTCCTTACTCCTCACTCTTCTATACAGCTTAGTGTCATCCGCATACAGGTATATCTCACTTCCATTGGTTATAACTTCAGGTAAGTCGTTGATAAATATAACGAACAGTAGTGGTCCCAACCCCGAAAGGAGTTGAAACAGGGGAGCTATCCCCCCCGCCAAAGGCGGCTTTCTAGGGCCTTTCCTAGCTGATGCTGAGAGGATTGGGTTCTAGTCATGTGGTGATGGGCTGGTCTATCAGAGTGAGAGCTGAGCGATCTCTGCCATACCCATAGCTTACTCTGACTGTTCCTTTTACTTATATATCTTCTAGATCTCAAGTGACGGCGTCTTTTCCGTGGATTGACCTCCCTACTGCCAACCTAGAAGTTGGCAGATTGGGAGCCAAAGCGTCACATTTTTCCCTTGCCCCTCAACTTTTCCTTCATAATTGCTGAGGGGCACAGGGCCTTGGGTGGGGCTTTGGTTTCCCGGGCGTTTCCGCACCCTCCTATGATAACGCTCTTCAAATCTCTAGTGCTACCGCGGCTTGAATACTGTAGCGTATTAACATCCCCATACAAAGCAGGTGAAATAAATGACGTAGAGAGTGTACAAAGAAATTTCACTTCACATATAAGTTCGATAAAACATCTACACTATTGGGAGCGTTTAAGAGCACTGAATCTGTACTCACTGGAACGTAGAAGAGAACGTTACCTAATAATATACACATGGAAAATCGCAGAGGGTTTAGTACCAAACCTACATACTCCGATAGTCATGAAATTCAGTGATAGGAGAGGCTGGGAATGCGAAATCACCCGGATGAATAACAGGGGTGCTATGGGCTCTCTGCGAGAGGGCTGGTTATCACACAGAGGCCCACGTCTCTTCAACAAACTCCCACGGCGAGTAAGAGACATGAGGGACATCTCGTTAGACAACTTCAAGAGAGCCCTAGATGTCGAACTGCAAAAAGTGCCAGACGAGCCCATCCTCGCAAGGGAGCGAGCTGTCGCTTCAAACAGTCTACTGCACCAAATCACCACCCATAACGAGGGGCGTCGCGCTCCTTGGTGCCGCTAGAGGAGCGGCGAACACATCCAAAGGTATCCAAAGGTAAGGTATCGTCAGCTCCCTGCCTTGGAGTGGCTTCGGTCACCCGGGCTTTGTTAGTGGTAAGCAGGGAGGGTTTTGTGGGGGCGCTCGTTTATGGCCTTGGCCTTGCTCAAGACCTTGAGGCTGTTCGGCCAGACAGCCTGGGGAACAACAACAACAACAACACAGATCCCTGAGGTACCCCACTTGTAATTTCCCTCCACCCCGAGCCTATTCCATTCACCAGTACCCTCTGTCTCCGATCTTTCAGGAAGGCTTCTATCCATTTCACACATTTCTCCCCTATACTATAGCTTCTAACTTTCTCTATTAACCTTTTATGTGGGACCTTATCATAAAATCGCAATATACCAAGTCTATTACATCACCATCCTCCAGAGTTTGCATCCAATCATCTACCACCTTACTTAGCTTACTTACTTACTTGCTTAGTCGACCTCCCCGGCAAGAATCCGAACTGTCTCCCACTGAAAAGTTGGTTTGATTTCATATGCTCCATTATTCCTTCTCTAATTACCGTTTACATTAGTTTACACACAAGACTTGTCAAACTGACTGGTCTATAATTTCCTGGGTCATTTCTCTTTCCCTTCTTAAATATAGCTGTTATGTTCGCCTCTCTCCAGTCCGTCGGGATTTGTCCTGTATTAAAAGATACCTCAAATAACATTTTTAATGGCTCTACTAACATCTCACCTCCTTCCTTTATGATTCTTGGATGTATCCCATCTGGTCCCGGGGACTTACTTCTGTTCATGTTTTCTATAGCCCTCCTTATTCTAGCATGGGAAAACTCTATTAGTTCTAGTGCTGGTGCCTGTTTGATGGGAATAGTAGGCACTGCATCAACCGACTCCACTGTTAGTACCTCCCCAAAGTATTTCCCCAGCACCTCTGCTTTCTCCTTATCAGTTTCTGCTCTATTCCCATCAGCCAAGTCTCCTATCAGTTCTGGGATACCTACTCTTCTTGTTAACTTTTCCTGAATATACTTCCAGAATATTTTTGGATTATCCTTCACATTTCTAGCAATCTCTCTCTCCCTCTCCTTCAACCCCCTCCTTGTCTCCCACCTTATTTTATTGTTTATTTGTCTTCGTTCCAGATCCACTTCTTTAGCTTCTATACTAGATCCCCTGTTCTTTTTTAACAATTTTAGTCTTTCCCACAATCGTTTCTTTCTTCTAATCAATGTCCAAAGCTTTCTTTTCATTGGCAATTCTGGGTTCGTTCTTTTCCTCAATTTTGTTTTATCCTTATATTCCCTTACTGGTACATTTTTGGATACAGCATTCTCCAGTTTAACTCTAATTTTCCTCCACATTCCTTTAGCTTCTTCACCGTTCAAGTATTCCCCCCCAGTCAATGTCCAAACACAGCAGCTCATAATCTGCTCTATCATACATATATATTTTTGTATTGCTTCTATTATCCCTCTCTGTTTTAATATTGCAACTAAAGCTTATACAGGCATGGTCACTCCGACCTATAGGGCTATCCACATTGACATGTTCCACTATATCCTCCTCATTGCTAAAAATCAAATCAAGTACAGTAGGGTCCCGCATAAAACGTGTTCGCATAAAACGAGTCTCGATTAAAACGACCGACCTAAAATTCGCTTTGTACGAAATATCGTCGCTTTGTATGAAATGTCGTTCGCTTTGTACGAAATATCGTCGCTTTGTATGAAATGTCGTTCGCTTTGTACGAAATATAGTTCGCTTTGTACGAAATATCGTTCGCTTTGTTTTTTCGCTTACAGTGAACATTGACGATATTGCGCCACCAAAATGCTGTGTTCACATAAAACGAAATCGCATAAAACGCCCTCGTTTATCGACCATAAACTCGTTTTATGTGAGACCCTACTGTACACTCCCCTGCGTCCCATCTCTATATCTTGTCATCTCTGTAATATGTTGCGTAAAAAAACAATCTCTTACTTTGCTCAACTTGTTCTGGTTATTGAGTAATGGTGTCTGAAAGTTTTAAAATGGCTGCATAGAGGGCACTGTAGTGTGCTCCGTTGCAGGTCTGCCTGCTGAGACCGAACTTCTCCAAGAGGTCGGGGGAGTGCTGGAGTGCCCTTAGTGATCCCTGGTCTCTGGGTCTTCTCCTGGGCAATCTAGATGTGGGTGAATTTGTGTTTTTGTTTTTATGTAACTTGTGTTGTGTTATCCCTGTTCGGGGTCTGTCTCGAGTCAGTCACCCCCAGCTATAAAAAAAAAAAAAAAAATTAGGTATGTGCCTGAGTATACTGTATAGATAGATTAAACCTGAGCCTTCCCATACCTCTATAATTCGTATTTAACGATGAAAACTTCTATAGCCAAGAAATAAGGAACTGAACTTGATAAGTCACATTTGCTGCACACCAATAACCAATCAAGTAGACTACAGGTCTCCCTCACTATCCGATGCCCTGATTTACGATATTATTATAGGTTTTTAGGTGTTTGGGTTTGGGTTTTTGCTAGTCTCAGAACGCATCCCCATTTACCCTATTAATTTTTTGGTTTGCTATATGATTTTTCTATTTAAGGGGAGACTGACCGTTTGTTTCTATTCTATCTATATTCTATATCTATCTATATGTAGAATATAGATAGAATAGAAACAAACGGTCAGTCTCCCCTTAAATAGAAATTAATTTATTCATGTTTTTTTTAGTTTCTCCCTAGACCTCCATCAAGCTTAGAAAAACACCCCCTAGACCCACCTTCAAGATAAATTTGTACATTTTTCGGTAGAAAAATGTCCTGGCTGAAGGCCGGTTCCTCTTAAAATTGCAGGCTCGCTATTGCTCGCCAGGAAATAATCGACACCTAAATGGCACGAAAGGTCTTAAAATTGACAACGAAAGGGGGCGAAAGGTGTTAAAATCGCCAAACTAATGGGCCGAATGTCTTATAATCTCAAAACTAGTGGGGCTAAACATTAGGGAGAAGGGGGTCCAGAAAAACGGTCTTGAAAATTACACTCCTTGTAAAAAAATACACAAAAGAAATTGAGAATAAAATATAAAGGATATTCACACACCGATCACACTTTCACTCGCATACTTCACAATACAACAAGAATAATGCATACAGTATAATAATATAGCTATATACTCAGGCAGCTGGGGACGGCTGACTCGAGACAGAACCCGAACAGGGACAACACAACAAAATATCACAAAAACAAAACACAAATTAACACACATCTAGGTCACCCAGGAGAAAACCCAGAGACCAGGGATCACTAAGGGCACTCTGGCACTCCCCTGTCCCCCGACCTCCCGGAGAAGTTCCAATCTCAGCAGGCAGACATGTAGCGGAGCACACCACAGTGCCCGCCCATCACGCATCCAGGCAAACCCTTCATATACTGTATACCAGCTCCCCGGGCCAGGTGCCTGATGGACTATTATCTAATCCATATGGCGCCCGACCCCCTCTCTCAAACAACCGCGTTTTCACTCCTAGACTGCCCAACCCCACCCATACACCCACTAGAATCTAGTCTCCCAATGACCCAGAATTGCTACACCAACTAAAACTGGAATTGGTATACTTATTTACAGTTACTCAATACTTTAATGAGATTAATATTGCTGATAAACAAGGCATAATAATGAATTACAGTGCTTATACAGAAACTGAATCACTGCCATTTGCAATGTTTTGGTAGAGTTCCGTTAGTGTTACAGTACGATACTGACGCACCAACTGGATATGATGATATGAGGCGCGTTTTGGTTTAAGCAAAAACGCGCCTATGATTTGGAAATAAACATCAGTTTCAGTTATGGCCACTAGATGGCACCGCTTGAACCCAAAACAATGCAAATGGCTGTGGCACAGTTTAACCTTATAACCTTATGTCGAAGCATTGTAACCCATAATAATGCTTTGCTACTCAACATTATATAATCATAAAAGTATTGAGTACAGTATTTGTAAGTATGTGTATTGATTAGTTAAAGTCATCGGGTGACTAGGTACTGGTATGGGGTACTGGTATCGTGTTTTGACTCGGAAATTTCAGTCGAACCTTCAACCTAAGCTGTGAATAGGTCGTATTGCCGATCGTATTCCCCCCTGGTACTACTCTCCTTGGCACGGTTGGGGCCTTCGGTGCCGGCGACTGGGGCTTGATGGGGGAGGGTTAGGGTTATTTCCCTCCCTCTCCCTTCGAGCTTTTGTCTTCAGCTTGACTAATTTTGAGTAGTTTTTCTTTCCTCATTCTATGTTTTTCCCCTTCTATTCTTATTCTGTCCCATTCGGTTGTCCTCGGGCAGCCTATATCTCATGTCTCCCTGGCCTGGCTAGGTAGTAGACTCCTGACCTGATTTGTTTCTTCGGTTGCTGATGTGACCGAGCTGACTTGATTCTATCTATTGCCGGACGCCTTACTCCCCTTACGAGGGTGGCCATACACAGAATGCCCCCAAGCGGACCTATTCCCTGTGAGAGGGACAACCCGAGCCAGTTTAGTAAAGGACTTACAGGATTGACCACTCAATTTAGGATCCGTCCGACTCCGAGGCCATCTGTGTATCTTGTTAGCACTATTTTTCTACAGTGGTGTTCGGCTAATCCTTCCACTAACCTGCCTTACCCTTAGGTAAGCAGTACGGATTTGTATCAGGTTTACTCCCCTAGACAGGTTGCCAACCAAGACTGACGAGTCCCATCCACCCGGATTTGTATAAGGTTGTCTCCCCTAGATGAGTTGCCGACCAAGGCTAACGAGTCCCATCCACCCACTTGACTTGATTATACATACATAACATTTTAAGACCGAGTGTACTCCACACATACGTGCAGTTTCAGTCTCTTGTCCTAATAGCGGTGTTCCAGGCAACCCTGTTAAGGGCTGCTTCACTTGTCAAGTTTTTGGATTTGAGATCGGCACGTATAGTCCGATCCCAGGTCTTCTTCGGTCCACCCCTTGGTGCAGCTCCCTCCACGATCACAGACCTGCATTTTTTCACCCAATTTTGTTAATCAGTTATCTCCATTACCTTCGGTAATTCATTTTTTGCATCTCGCTGTGATTTTTCTCTACCTTAGTCTTGATCTTTCATTCTTCGCCCTTGATCACTTCTTGGTTGGTGCTGCAGTGTAGCATTTCTTGCCTCATCCTTCGGCCCTGCCCTATAAGAGCTCTGCTGTGGAGCTCATGTTATCCGGCTGAACTGATGAAATGGCAAGAAATGTCTACGTGTCTTTGCCTTCCTAGATTTGTTCACCTCCTGCCCCTCCCTATCTATCTTGACTTGATTAGTTGTCCATCTTGATCTAATCCTTCAGGCCAGCCCTATGAGAGTTCTTTTGTGGAACTCAGTGGTCTGGTTAACCCTTCTGCACTTCGGCGATCTTCTTACGCTCCGTACCCGCGGAATGGCGCGATTTGGGCGTTATGGCCTTATTTTCTTAATAGCTAAGCAATGGTAATAGGTAGAAAGACATACTTAATTGGAAAATTAAGTACGGTACATATTGTTATCTTGATCCTGGTGTTGACTTGACATCACTATGTTGTCGGTCCGTGGTGAAGGTTCGGTGTGGCGTATAAGAGGACAGCCGAGGTGCATGGGTTAAACTAATTTTATAAAAAAAAATAAAAAAAAAAATGCCGATCGTATTAGCGAGTCACAGTTATTGTAAATCGAAACATGGGTAGTAATACAGAATGATCGTTGTAGCGAAATATTGTAAACCAAGGAATCGAATAGCGAGGGAGACCTGTATACACATACAGTAGAACCTCGCTCTTTCGGACTTAATCTTTCGGAATTCTCAGACTTTCGGACTAGCATTTCAATTCGGACTCATGGTTCACCCTTTCGGATTTGTCTGAAAGTCTGAGAAAATACCTCCATCCTTTTCAGACTACATTTAACTTCGGACTCATGCCTTTCGGATTTGTCTGAAAGGCTGAGAAAAATTAAATCGCATTCGGACCAAAGAGCCGAGTTTCGGACTTGTCTGGTTAGGTGAATGTGTATTCGGACTCATGCTTCAGTCTTTCGGATTTGTCTGAAAGGCTGAGAAAAATTATTTCGCATTCAGACCGAAGAGCCGAGTTTCGGACTTACAAACTTCGGACATTATTTCAGCCTTTCGGATTTGTCTGAAAGGCTGAAGTGTGAGTTCGGACTCGGCCCTTTTGGACATTTGACACTTTCGGACAGGGGTCTCCCCCAATTAGTCCGAAAGAGCGAGGTTCTACTGTATAAGAATGATAATAATAGTATAATATTAAAATGTAAAACTTGAAAACTAAACACACCAAAATTGGGACAAGGACAATATAAAGTCAAATTAAATTATCAAAATCGCTATGTGGAAACAACGCTTACTAAAATGAAATCTATGAAATAAAAGAACACAATCCACCACATAGGGTGTACACTACTACATGAGCAAGTTAATCTGTTTCCCAAGCAAACTAATCGCACACATAACGCACTATCGTCACGTTCAAGGAATTAGTCAAATTTGGGAAGTCCGGGACGTTCTGGTACATTTTACTAAACTCTGAATGAATAAAGAAACTACATGTCAAAATATTCATTTAAAATCAAATTTGCAACATGACAAGACATTAACAATAGTACAAAATACAAATATTGATAAGATATCTATATTATTACAAAAATTATATATAAAATACAGAACAGCACTCACTAACGATAGTGCTATCGGGTAGGTGCCTGTAAGCATAGCATGCCTCAAGTGACCCCTATCAATAACTACCCTACAAAAAACCTACATTTATCGCACAAATAAACTAAGGAAATCGCAAAAGCAAGCAATTGATACTATTGACAATGAATACATATAATATAAAGACAAATAATTGCAAAATATGAAGTAACAACAGATTTAAACAAAGAGTACTCTTTTAACAAGAACAATAAATTTAAAAAAACATCAATATTAATATTAATAAAAGAAAAAGAAATAGAAAAAGATAAACAATAAATAGACAAAAAGTAAGCAGAGGTTATACAAGAAACTTCAAGTTAAAAATGCTTGATTAAAATTATTGATGTCAAATTTTAGAATACAGTCACAATAATTGACCCTAAAAAGATTAAATTTATGGAACAATTTGCTTGCCTCAAAACCTCTGTCTACTAAGAGTCTGTATAGTAACCTAGCTCTAGACCAAAAGTCATCTACTTTAGTGCAAATTTTACAAAATCTTATTAACTGGGAATAAAAACAATTATAAGTTATTTTACTATCGATATTACTACTAGGGAAAGGAAAGTTTATTACGTTAAAATTAAAATCATCAACTTTGTGATATACTTTAAGTATGCACTGTTCATTAACAATCTCTATATTTATATCAAGAAAATTTTCAACTTCATAATTTACGTTACATTGTGTGAGGGGAATAGAATTAGGGTAAATAAGTTAAGCAACTTGATTAAAATTTAACAAATTGCAAATGAGAATATCATCAATATATCTACTATTATTACTTAACAATTTAGAAAGTGCTAATTTTTCTGGGAATTTATATTTCTTGTTACTGTCAACTAAGTCTTTTATATATTTAAATTCTAAAGCAATCAAGAATAAATCTGAAATTAAAGGGCTAGCATTTCCACCCATAGGAATTCCTAATATTTGTTTGAAAATGTAAGGCCCGAATCTAACACAAGTATTGAAAAGGAGGAATTTAAGGGCATCTTTAAGTTTAGTTCTATCAAAATATACAGAACTAGTGGGAGTAGAGCTAAGTGATGCATTATTTAAATATGTATAAACATTTATGAAATAATTACCATCCCTAACGAACCTGTCAAAGTGCAAATCTATAATAAAGCAAAGCTCTGAATATACTAAATCTAAAGGCAAATTGGTATACAAAGTTGAAAAGTCGAAGCCATGTACCGAGGTAACTTTCGGCATGGTATTTATTTTATCAATAACTTCTAACGAATTGTCAACACTCCAATAATAGTTAATGCCAGTTCTTCTCATGATGGTATTACAATATCTTTTATGAGTACTTTTAATGTATTTTAAGCAATTTACGACTTGTTCTGATAGAGTTTTAGTGGTAGCAAATTTTGCTCCGGCAATAAAGCGATATTTATAAGGTCTTTTATGAAATTTAGGTAACATGTATAATTTTGCAATGCACTTGTTCTTATCAGAAAGTTTAATATCAAATGTTATATTTTTCTTGGTATGTTCATCGATTAAGTTATCAATATTCAGATTATTTTGAATTTCATAAACAGAATTACAAATATTTTTACGTAATATGTTACCTTTAATGCCTAATTCTTTTTTCATGTTTTCAAGATAAAATTTCTTACATGTGAAGCTATAATTATTGCTGGCTTTATCTACTGTAGTGATTACAAAATGTTTATGTAAATTTATTAAATCAGCTTTAAGCTTATTATAATTAGTCTATAAAATCTGAAAGATTAAATTAATTTTTAAGCGAGAAAATTTTATTTCTAATTAACTTAATTAATAATTTAGACCATGCTTCTAGCTCTCTCGCATCGCAGCACACAATTTTTAACAATTTATCTTTTAATTTATTGACTGAAAAAACAATATCTTTTAAAATTATGTCCCATGTTACTTTATTATTCCCTATTCTAAATTTAAACCCTTTACGACATAGCTCCGCTAATTTGTTGTTTGCAAAATGTTTAACTAGTTCTACATCACCTGTTAATATGTGACATATCGGACTATAAATGAACTTTGCTAGTGCATCACGTCTGCTAGCTGGCATATCCATGCCTCTTTTACACACGCATTTATTATTATTGAAAATATCATTATCTGAAAGATTTCCTAAAACTTTATTATAATTACAAATAATAGACCCAACAGGTCATTCATATGAATACACTATTAATGGTTTGAAATCTTTACAACCATCTGGTAACATGGACTTAACTTTCTTTGAATTAATAAGACTATAAACATTAATTTTGTCTAAAATTTTAGAGGAATAATTTAAAGTGGACATGACTTTATCTTTAATACGGTTATCTTTGGATTTCTTAGAATTAGCTCTAATATATCCCATAAAAGTAAAGACTATATTCTTAAATTTATTTGTGAAATTATTGAAATGCCGGGTGTGAAGGGAATTCATGGTCTCCTGAAATATCCCCAGGCTACCTTTAGGATCAACTTTTCCTGGTACCTGGCGCGGGGTACGAACCTCTGAAGGGAATTTAACCCCCCTAAAAACCCACAGGTTTTGAGATGCCTTGGGTGGGGTTCGAACCCTGGTTAGTGACCCAACCATCACCACCAGGCCCGCGCGCTAACCCACTGTACTACCACGGACGTACTAAAAGTATAGCAACCTTAGTCCGATTTTTAAGAACCAGGTGATAGTCTCGTGGTGTTATCACGTGATGAGTTTATTGGACTTACCATCTACGACTATTTTACGCTATACCTGACGTCAACTCGGGTTTAGTATTATTGTGGGTGCGGGACATTTTCGAGGGCATTACAATTATGTTTATTGTTTAGAATATTTTCTATAAAAGGAGCAAAACTTTTCTTTTGTAGGCCTTTCAATAAATCTTTTAATTTTTTAATTCCAAAATTTCGATATAATAAATATAAATTATTAACAATAATTTTAATATCAGACCTGAATGAGGATAATAAATGTTACAACCATCTCCCCCCCCCCCCTCCACAGCCTTGCCCACTCAAGCATCAATGAGCATCGTGAGGCTAAGGAATGTTACCAGCGCGCCCTGGAACTGGAGCCTGATAACGACAGTTACCGTGGTAATCTGGCCATTGCTGAGGAGAAGCTTCAGACAGACCCATCTCAAAACCAGTCCCGGGCTAACTCACTTGGAGGTTTTGGTAAGTAGGGCTATGTGTGTGTATGTACAGTATGTGGTTTGATGTGATTATGTGGTGTGTTATATATATATATATATTTTTTTTTAGTATAAAAACATGTTAATGTGGATAGCCCTATAGGTCGTAGTGACCATGCCTGTATAAGCTTTAGTTGTAACATTAAATCAGAGAGGGATAATAGAAGCAATAGAAAAATATACATGTATGATAGAGCAGATTATGAGCTGCTGAGACGGTGTTTGGACATTGACTGGGGGGAATACTTGAACGGTGAAGACGCTGAAGGAATGTGGAGGAAAATTAGAGTCAAACTGGAGAATGCTGTATCCAAAAGTGTACCAGTAAGGGAATATAAGGATAAAACAAAATTGAGGAAAAGAACTAACCCAGAATTGCCAATGAAAAGAAAGCTTTGGATATTGATTAGAAGAAAGAAACGATTGTGGGAAAGATTAAAATTGTTTAAAAAGAACAGGGGGTCTAGTATAGAGGCTAAGGAACTGGATCTGGAACGCAGACAAATAAACAATAAAATAAGGTGGGAAACAAGGAGGGGGGTGAAGGAGAGGGAGAGAGAGATAGCTAGAAATGTGAAGGATAATCCAAAAATATTCTGGAAGTACATTCAGAAAAAGTTAACAAGAAGAGTAGGGATCCCAGAGCTGGTAGGGGGGTTGAATGATGGGAGTAGAGCGGAGACTGATAAGGAGAAAGCAGAGGTGCTGGGGAAATACTTTGGGGGGTACTAACAGTGGAGTCGGAGGATGCAGTGCCTACTATTCCCATCAAACAGGCACCGGCACTAGAACTAATAGAGTTTTCCCATGCTAGAATAAGAAGGGCTATAGAAAAAATGAACAGAAGTAAGTCACCGGGACCGGATGGGATACACCCAAGAATCATAAAGGAAGGAGGGGAGATGTTAGTAGAGCCATTGAAAATTTTATTTGAGGTATCGTTTAATACAGGACAAATCCCGATGGACTGGAGAGAGGCGAACATAACAGCTATATTTAAGAAGGGAAAGAGAAATGACCCAGGGAATTATAGACCAGTCAGTTTGACAAGTGTTGTGTGTAAACTAATGGAAACGGTAATTAGAGAAGGAATAATGGATCATATGAAGTCAAACCAACTTTTCAGTGGGAGACAGTTCGGATTCTTGCCGGGGAGGTCGACGGTACTACAGCTAATTAAGGTGGTAGATGATTGGATGCAATTTCTAGAAGATGGTGATGTAATAGACGTGGTATATTGCGATTTTATGAAGGCCTTCGATAAGGTCCCACATAAAAGGTTAATAGAGAAAGTTAGAAGCTATAATATAGGGGAGAAATGTGTGAAATGGATAGAAGCCTTCCTGAAAGATCGGAGACAGAGGGTACTGGTGAATGGAATAGGCTCGGGGTGGAGGGAAATTACAAGTGGGGTACCTCAGGGATCTGTGTTGGGACCACTGCTGTTCGTTATATTTATCAACGACTTGCCTGAAGTTATAACTAATGGAAGTGAGGTATACCTGTATGCGGATGACACTAAACTGTATAGAAGAGTGAGGAGTAAGGAAGATATGGGTTTGCTTCAAGGAGATGTGGAGGGCATGAAGGGATGGTCTGAGCATTGGTTAATGCCTTTTCATCCAAAAAAATGCAAGTACATGCGGATTGGGACTAGCAAGATAGACAAGGTAGGATACAGTATGTATGAAGCGATGGAGGAAGTGAGTGCAGAAAAGGATATAGGAGTAGTGATAGACAATAAGTTAAATTTCTCAGAACATTTAGCGGAAAAGATAAACAAAGCCAATAGAATTGTAGGGCTGATAAGGAGGACATTTGTGTCACTTGACAAAGAAATCTTCAGGAATCTCTATACAGCGCTGGTTAGGCCGCACCTGGAATATGCGAACCAGGTGTGGGCTCCATATATGGTAAAGGATATAGAAGCAGTGGAGAAAGTGCAGAGGAGAGCTAGCAAGCTGGTACCAACATTGAAGAACGCGGGCTATGAGCAGAGGTTGAGGACACTGGGGCTTCCGACACTGGCATTTAGGAGAAAGAGAGGGGATATGATAGAGACTTTTAAGATAGTGTCAGGAAAGTACGATGAGGATGTGTGTGAAGGTATCTTCTTGATGCGGGAGGGAACAAGAACGAGAGAACACTCTAAGAAAATTTACAAAGAAAGAAATAGGCTTGAGAAGGCAAAGAACTCATTTTGTGATAGAGTGGTAAATGAGTGGAACGCACTGCCCCAGTATGTAGTCGATTCCGAATCAATAAGGGAGTTTGAAAGTAATCTTGATAAAGCATGGGGAAGACAAGATTTGAAGTTTGATTATAAAACAAAAATACAGAATAGTAAAAATGTTGCGTCTGCTACCGCCGCCGCCGCCAACACCGTGAACGACCGCAGCAGTGCAAGTACTGGTACTGAGCTGGATACACAGGCATAGTTTGCCTTTTTCCAGAGGATCTACTGTAAGAAACTGTAAGAATAATAATAGTAATAATAATAATAATTGCACGAGCCCCAATTCTCCAAGTGGATTCACGAGTGCTCACACTAACTTTAATTTTTCCATTTAAAAACAAAAAAATTATAGTCATCAGTAACTATGCTCTGCAGTATCATAAGCCCTCAAAAATAGGTGTGACTTCAGTTGTTTAAAAGTGTCAACTGCTTATGTAGCACTGGAAGTCGATTGCATAGACATAAGAAAAGGATCTAGCAGCAAACGATCCAACCTTCGCTCTTCATGAAATTCGCACTATGTGATTGCGTATAATACGGCGGTAAATATGTGACCGATTGGTCCTAGGAAAGACCTAGAATATAGCAAAATATGAATAAATAATAGAGAAATTAGTTACAAAATGTTTGAAGCTACAATATCATGGCCACAACAGAATATAACTCGGGACCCCTCCCCTCTTGTTAGAGGAGGATTGCTTTGTAGGCATTCATGTTACAGGAGGATAGACTAGATCTATTAGATAATATGTGGTGGGAGGGTGGAAGCGAAAATATTAGTCTAGCACAACTATTGAGAACAGACTGGATTTTCTTCAAAGTAGCATTTGGTTGTCCTGTCTCTCTCTCTCTCTCAAAAAAAAAAATCAAATTTCACCTTGAAAGTTTGGATATATCTTGCTCTCACCACATCCCCCTCCAGTTTGTTCCAACATTCATTGCTTCTATAAGGGAAGGTAAGCATCAAATTGGCCTTTATCATTTGTGTGTGTGTGGTATGTACAGTAACACCCTGATTTTCCGGCACTCAGGGGGATTTGAAACCTCCGGAAAATTGAAAACTCCGGTTAGTTGAACATTACTCCTATAAATGCCCATAAATTAAAATGTAAAACTTGCAAACTAAACAAACCAAAATTGGGACAAGGACAATATAAAGTCAAATTAAATTATCAAAATCGCTATGTGGAAACAACGCTTACTAAAATGAAAATTATTAAATAAAAGAACACAATCCACCACATAGGGTGTACATCACTACATGAGCAAGTTAATCTGTTTCCCAAGCAAACCAATCGCACATATAACAACGCACTATCGTCACGTTAAAGGAAGTAGTAAACCATAAACCCCAAGAAAATACCCCCTAATGGCTATCTGTATTATCAGCCTTAATATAATAAACAAACACACATTACTATACCATTTTAATAGTAATGTTATCAACTCGCCGGGCATTTCCGCACCCTCCTCAGCTCCCCGCCATGGAGTGGCTTTGGTCACCCAGGCTTTTATTGTGGTCCGCAGGGAGGGTTCTGATGGGGCGCTTGGCCTTGCTCGGGGCCTTGCTGGGGCTGTTCGGCCAGGCAGCTTGGGGAACAACAACAACAACAACAACAACAACTCGCCAATTTATAAGTACAGTAGAAGTTGGAAAAGGCGTCCAGCTGTTGTTGTCGGCGGCGTAATGCGTATCGTCGTATGCGAAGGCTAGGCCTTATCGGGAGGGAGAGTTCTGCAGCGTATTCAAAGTTTTGACAGTAGCAAAACGAAACACTAATATCAAATTGTTTTTGTTCTTTTTAGTTTCTTAGGTTTCTCACTTAATATCTAAAACTTATTTAGGAGGTGGATGCTTTGGGAGAGGCAGCAAGGGGTGGATGCTTGCCACTCATCCACAGTTGTAGAGGTGGATGATGTATCATCCACCTCTCCATTCGTTTGGATATTTGTATTTTTTGTTCCAAGCTCAGAACCACTCTTTTGCACTTCTTCTCGTCACTATTGGCTTTCAATTTGTCCGACTTTGCCTTAATCTTCGGCATGATAGCGATGAATCGAGTATAATATGTCCAATATGAGAATGTTTGTATATACGGATCGATCGATCGGGCAAGACTGAGAGTCCTATTCCCACGCTTTTGTTGTTGTTGTTGCTTGTTCTACTGACGTCGCTGTTACCCGCTTAGAACCACGGACTATTTTATATATACAGTATATATATATATTTTTTGTTCTAATATTATATGTGTTTATTATTTGTTATGATGAAATGATGTTGGTAAGACTTTTTTTTTTTTTTTTTCTTCCTAAAACCTCCGGTTGTTTGAAGTTACCGGATGCTTGAATGCCGGAAAATCGAGGTGTTACTGTATATTTTTGTTATTATTGTTGCACTCTCCTATCCTGGAGTTCGTTCTTTGAACAATGGCGGTTTCATTTTATTTTATATTTTTTATATTTTCACCCTCTTAGGCTCTTCTTATTAATTATTTATTTCTTTTCTAAACATTTTGATAGTAGGACTATCCCTCGTTTTCAAACTGCGAGTGCCCGCGGTTGGTAGAGCACTCGTCTGCAAATCGTGAGGTTGATGGTTCGAGTCTCGGCCCAGCCAGTGTGCTATTTGGCAGATGCCAGTGTTGTTGGTTAATGGCTTGGTCTAGCAATCTGTGGCAACTGTTCACTGAAGTCCCTGATCATCAGGGCAGCCACCCTAGCCCAGCTCTTGAGCAGGGAGTCCATGGTGGTAAAATACGCGTCAGTCTCTGCTTCCTTTTTCAAGTAATTTTGTTCAAATATTTCCTTTAAATTTCCCCTGCCTCTCAGATCTTTGTATAGGTCTTCATATGATTCACAGGTGAACAGTTGCATTTAATTTTCATTTTCATATACCGGTATATCACACAAAAAGTTAGGTTTATATTTGTTTATAAAGTTTTCTTTTACTTCTTTCTTACAGTTTCTTACAGTAGATCCTCTGGAAAAAGGCAAACTAGGCCTGTGTATCCAGCTCAGTGCCAGTACTTGCACTGCTGTGGTCGTTCACGGTGTTGGCGGCGGCGGTAGCAGACGCAACATTTTTACTATTCTGTATTTTTGCTTTGTAATCAAACTTCAAATCTTGTCTTCCCCATGCTTTATCAAGATTACTTTCAAACTTCCTTACTGATTCAGAATCGACTACATACTGGGGCAGTGCGTTCCACTCATTTACCACTCTATCACAAAATGAGTTCTTTGCCTTTTCAAGCCTATTTCTTTCCTTGTAAATTTTCTTTAGAGTGTCCTCTCGTTCTTGTTCCCTCCCGCATCAAGAAGATACCTTCACACACATCCTCATCATACTTTCCTGGCACTATCTTAAAAGTCTCTATCATATCCCCTCTCTTTCTCCTATATGCCAGTGTCGGGAGTCCCAGTGTCCTCAACCTCTGCTCATAGCCCACGTTCTTCAACGTTGGTACCAGCTTGCTAGCTCTCCTCTGAACTTTCTCCACTGCTTCTATATCCTTTACCATATATGGAGCCCATGCCTGGTTCGTATATTCCAGGTGCGGCCTAACCAGCGCTGTATAGAGATTCCTGATGATTTCTTCATCCATTGACACAAATGTCCTCCTTATCAGCCCTACAATTCTATTGGCTTTATTTATCTTTTCTGCTAAATGTTCTGAGAAATTTAACTTATTGTCTATCACTACTCCTATATCCTTTTCTGCATTCACTTCCTCCATCGCTTCATACATACTGTATCCTACCTTGTCTGTCTTGCTTGTCCCAATCTGCATGTACTTGCATTTTTTTGGATGAAAAGGCATTAACCAATGTTCAGACCATCTCTTCATGTCCTCCACATCTCCTTGAAGCAAATCCACATCTTCCTTACTCCTCACTCTTCTATACAGCTTGGTGTCATCCGCATAAAGGTATATCTCACTTTCATTTGTTATAACTTCAGGTAAGTCGTTGATAAACATAACGAACAGTAGTGGTCCCAACACAGATCCCTGAGGTACCCCACTTGTAACTTCCCTCCACCCCGAGCCTATTCCATTCACCAGTACCCTCTGTCTCTGATTTTTTAGGAAGGCATCTATCCATTTCACACATTTCTCTCCCATACTATAGCTTCTAAATTTCTCTATTAGCCTTTTATGTGGGACCTTATCGATGGCCTTCATAAAATCCCAATATACCACGTCTATAACATCCCCATCCTCCAGAATTTGCATCCAATCATCTACCACCTTAATTAGCTGTAGTACCGTCGACCTCCTTTGCAGGAATCCGAACTGTCTCCCACTGAAAAGTTGGTTTGACTTCATATGTTCCATTATTCCTTTTCTAATTACAGTTTCCATTAGTTTACACACAACACTTGTCAAACTGACTGGTCTATAGTTTCCTGGGTCATTTCTCTTTCCCTTCTTAAAAATAGCTGTTATGTTTGGCTCTCTCCAGTCCGTCGGGATTTGTCCTGTATTAAAAGATACCTCAAATAAAAAATTTAATGGCTCTACTAACATCTCACCTCCTTCCTTTATGATTCTTGGATGTATCCCATCCGGTCCTGGGGACTTACTTCTGTTCATTTATTCTAGCATGGGAAAACTCTATTAGTTCTAGTGCTGGTGCCTGTTTGATGGGAATAGTAGGCACTGCATCATCCGACTCCACTGTAAGTACCTCCCCAAAGTATTTCCCCAGCACCTCTGCTTTCTCCTTATCAGTTTCTACTCTATTCATATCATCCAAGTCTCCTATCAGTTCTGGGATACCTACTCTTCTTGTTAACTTGAATATACTAGGCGGGTGCCCAACCCCGAAAGGGGTTGAAATAGGGGAGCTATCTCCCCGCCAAAGGTGGCTTTCTAGGGCCTTTCCTAGCTGATGCTGAGAGGATTGGGTTCTAGTCATGTGGTGATGGGCTGGTCTATCAGAGTGAGAGCTGAGCAATCTCTGCCATACCCATAGCTTACTCTGACTGTTCCTTTAACTTATATATTTTCTAGATCTCAAGTGACGGCGTCTCTTCCGTGGATTGACCTCCCAATCTACCAAGATTGGAAGCCAAAACGTCACATTTTTCCCTTGCCCCTCAACTTTCTCTTCATAATTGCTGAGGGGCACAGGGCCCTGGGTGGGGCTTTGGTTTCCCGGGCGTTTCCGCACCCTCCTCAGCTCCCCGCCATGGAGTGGCTTCGGTCACCCAGGCTTTATTGTGGTAAGCAGGGAGGGTTCTGTGGGGGCACTCGGTTATGGCCTTGGCTTTGCTTGGGGCCTTGGGGCTGTTTGGCCAGGCAGCTTGGGGAACAACAACAACAACAACAACTTGAATATACTTCCAGAATATTTTTGGATTATCCTTCACATTTCTTGCTATCTCTCTTTCCCTCTCCTTCACCCCCCTCCTTGTCTCCCACCTTATTTTATTGTTTATTTGTCTGCGTTCCAAATCCACTTCTTTAGTTTCTATACTAGACCCATTGTTCTTTTTTAACAATTTTAGTCTTTCCCACAAACGTTTCTTTCTTCTTATCAATGTCCAAAGCTTTCTTTTCATTGGCAATTCTGGGTTCGTTCTTTTCCTCAATTTTGTTTTATCCTTATATTCTCTTACTGGTACACATTTGGATATAGCATTCTCCAGTTTGACTCTAATCTTCCTCCACATTCTTTCAGCGTCTTCACCGTTCAAGTACAGTAGGGTCCCGCATAAAACGTGTTCACATAAAACGAGTCGATTAAAACGAGCGACTTAAAATATTAATATTTAATTTTTGATCAGAACGAATGTGATCACATAAAACGAGTCCGCCGCCAAAGTGGGGCAAATCCGAGGAGTTTTCATATAGAGCGCCGAAATATCGTACAAAACGTACGAAATATCGTACGCTTTCATATAGAACGCCGAAATATCGTACGCTCCTGACGGAAATTTACGCTTCCAGTGAACATTGACGATATTGGGCCACCAAAATGCCGTGTTCACATAAAACAAAATCGCATAGAACGCCCTCGTTTATCGACCAATTACTCGTTTTATGTGAGACCCTACTGTACTCCCCCCAGTCAATGTCCAAACACCTCAGCAGCTCATAATCTGCTCTATCATACATGTATATATTTGTTTTGCTTCTATTATCCCTCTCTGTTTTAATATTGCAACTAAAACTTATACAGGCATGGTCACTACGACCTAAAGGGCTCGCTGGTGTAGTGACTAGCGTCTTGGACTTCCACCCAGAAGGCCCAGGATCGCGCCCACGCTCGGTGCATTAAAGGTTTTTCACAAGCACTGAGTCGTTACTGTCCCTCATGAGCAAGGGGATGGGGTAATAGCACAGGACCCCAATGGAAATACGCCTAATCGGCCTTATTGGGTTATCCTTAGCTGGCGCATGCGCTAGCTTTAAGAACTATTATTATTATTATTATTATCCACATTAACATCTTCCACTATATCCTCCTCATTACTAAATATCAAATCTAGTACACTCCCCTGCGTCCCATCTCTGTATCTTGTCATCTCTGTAATATCACCCAACCCGATCTTATAAATTCAAAAGTAAGCACTGCAATTTCTCTGAACCAGGACCTTTCTAGAATTGAAGAATGGGGACTAAAGAATCTAGTTTCCTTTAATGCACAGAAAACCAAGTACATTCAATTTTCTAACCGACAGAATCTCACTGACTCCCATATATTTTTTAATGATGTAAATATTCCCACTTCCCCTAGTATTGACATTCTTGGTGTAACATTAACTACTAACTTGAACTGGACACATTATGTTAGAAGCATTGCTAAGAATGCCTCTAAAAAACTGGGACTCCTGTACAGAGTTCGAGAATTCTTCACTGGCGAGCAGTTGGCCGTAATATATAAAAGTCATGTGCGTTCTCAGATGGATTACTGTTCACCTCTGTGGAGTGGAAGTGGAGTGGTTGCATTGAGGCAGTTGGACAGAATTCAAAATAAAGCTATTAGATTAATCAATAACCCTGCAATCACACAGGACCTTCCTACATTATCCATACGAAGAAACGTTGCATCCCTTGCATTATTCTACAGATATTTTCACAGCAATTGTTCCGAGGAACTTGCTTCAATTGTGCCGCCTCTCCACATCTTTCCCCGTAGAACTAGGGCAGCTGAGAGCGCCCATGAATTTACACTTTCTCCTCCACAATGCAGAACTTCTGCTTATCAAAATTAATTTATCCCTAGAACTACTACTCTTTGGAATTCACTTCCCTCGAATTGCTTTCCACAAACTTACAATCTACAAATGTTTAAATCCAGTTGTTACAAACATTTTATGAATGGAGGATGCCTTTAGGCACATGGACCTTTTTGTTTTATCTGTGTTTTTCCTTCCTCCGTTCATTGTCTCTTAAAAAAAAAAAAAAAAAAAAATGTTGCGTTAAAAAACAATCTCCCACTTTCTCTATGAACTTGTATTCCAAGCTACACTGTCCCGCTGGAGTAGTATAATTTGCCCAGTTGATCCTTGGCAAATTGAAATCTCCAATCAATATCTTATATTTGTTCTCTCTATTATCTATTTCCTCCATTGCTTTCAGTAGTTTATCATCCTCTTCCCTACTATTATTTGGGCTTCTATATATAGAGGCAATTAGAATTGACCCTCTTGCACATTTTACTTCAGTACACAAATACTCACAATACTGCTGTCTCAAATCCACCTCATTTACCTTGAGCTCTTTTCTTACATAAATAAACAGTCCTCTTCCAACCTCTGCTCTAATAGCAATCCTCTCATACAACTCAAAACCCTCCGAACTATACTCCACCATTTCCCTTTCAATTCTAGCATTTTTTGGTCTTACTTCCTGTAAGGCTATGACATCAGGTTTTTCCTCTTCATCCAGCAACCTACATATCAGTTCTCTTTTCTTGTCCTGGGTTAACACATCAACATTAATAAACATAATCCTTAATCTTTCTACCATTCCTTCAGCAACCATCATCCCGCTCCTCCCAGGTCCGTACCCTACTCCCCCCCCTAGCACTACTGGGTCTGCAGCTTCGTCTCCTGTCTCTCCCCGAGACACCTCCACCCTGCTCTCCCCCTCCGCCACAACTCCTATCACATTCTCTTCCCTCCCTGATCTCCTTCTCCCTTCTATTCGTATAAACCAATTCTTCAATTTCCCGTCCCTCACTCTCCAGAAAAACTTCCTCTTATCCTCCTCACCCAACTTTCCATTATCCTCATCAGCCTTTTCCTGTAACTCCTTTATTTTTTGTTCTTTGTTCTATGCTCAAATCCTTCTTTAGTCTTATATGTTTCAGTTCTTCATTTGTGTTTAGCCTCCAACTAAAATTTGTCACTGTCTCTGCCACTGCCCTGGTTTTAAACTGTACTCTTATAGGTCTCATCTCCCCCCTTCTATATCTACCTATCCTACTGACTTCCTCCACCTGCCCTTCCCATCCACATCCACACCTTTTATGGCCTCCTTCACTTTCTCCATATCCCTCACTTTTCTCACTCCATTATCATTCATATGAGCCTCTATATCTCCATGCATGATTACACCCCTATCCCTGTCCATGGCCTCCCTCATGACACTCTCCTTGTTCTTCATGACACCTACGACTGCACTCTCAAAACTTTTTTGGTCTTATTCATTTCTTCCTTTTGTTCTTTCACAATATCCTCCAAAGCCTTAACTTTCTGTTCACCTACCACCATCCATGCAGTTGTTGTTGTTCCCCAGGCTGTCTGGCCGAACAGCCTCAAGGTCCTGAGCAAGGCCAAGGCCACAAACGAGCGCCCCCACAAAACCCTCCCTGCTTACCACTAACAAATCCCGGGTGACCGAAGCCACTCCAAGGCAGGGAGCTGAGGAGGGTGCGGAAACGCCCGGGAAACCAAAGCCCCACCCAAGGCCCTGTGCCCCTCAGCAATTATGAAGGGAAAGTTGAGGGGCAAGGGAAAAATGTGACGCTTTGGCTCCCAATCTGCCGACTTCTAGGTTGGCAGTAGGGAGGTCAATCCACGGAAAAGACGCCGTCACTTGAGATCTAGAAGATATATAAGTAAAAGGGACATTCAGAGTAAGCTATGGGTATGGCAGAGATCGCTCAGCTCTCACTCTGATAGACCAGCCCATCACCCACGTCCATGCAGTTGACTCCTTCACTTCCTTGAATCGTCCTTCGTATTCCTTCAGCTGCTCCTTCAATGCCATATTCTCTGCTCCCAATTCATCTACCCTTTTTAATACCATTTCTAGGTTATTATTAACTTCCGAAATAGGCCTACATTCGCTTCCTTCACTAGGCCTATTCCCTGCCCCACCTGACACACCATATAGTTCACACAGTATCTTAACTTTCTCACCAATGTCCCCCTTCCATTTCTCCGTATCACTCTTCCACTTTTCCAAATCCTTCACAACATTAATAACCTCTTCTAACTTCTTATCTGTACTCCTAAACCCACGAAACCGTTCTAGCCTTTTTTCCGCCTCCGAAATTCCCGCAATACCATCTGCCATTTTTGTTTATAATCACAACAAATCCAGCTGTCTTGTTGTTACACTACTCTGGGCCCCCTCCTTTGATAGCACCAGCTGTAGTGAGCGACGCAATCAATAAAATGAAGGACGGTAAAGCTCCAGGTTGCTCCGACATTGTCGCTGAGATGATAAAAGCCTTGGGGGAGATTGGTGTAAACTTAGTCACTGAGTTGATAAACACCATTATTAAAGATGAGAAAATCCCAGAGGATTGGTTCAAAAGTGTAATAGTAAATATATACAAAGGAAAAGGGGATGCGCTAGATAGAGGAAATTATAGGGGCCTGAAAATGCTTGACCAAATCATGAAGGTCTGTGAGAGAGTCCTTGAGGGTTTGATCAGGCAAAGCATCTCTATTGATGATATGCAGTTTGGTTTTATGCCAGGAAGGGGTACAACCGATGCTATCTTCATAGTCAGGCAGATACAGGAAAGATACTTACTAAAAGGCAGGGATCTTTACTTTGTGTTTGTAAACCTGGAGAAGGCCTTTGATAGGGTGCCTAGAGATGTTGTGCAGTGGGCTATGAGGAAACTTGGTGTGGAAGAGTGGCTGGTGCGTGTGATAATGAAGATGTATGAGGATTCGCGAAGTGCGGTGAGGGTGAAGGGTGTACTGAGTGATGAGTTCGCAGTCCGTGTTGGAGTCCATCAGGGTTCAGTGTTAAGCCCCCTCCTCTTTATTATGGTCTTGGAGGTACTGTCTAGAGTTTTTAGAGGCGGACTCCCGTTGGAACTGTTTTATGCAGATGATTTAGTCCTAATAGCTGACAGTATGCAAGATGCTGAGGCCAAATTCAGAGAGTGGAGAGAGGGCATGGCGAACAAGGGTTTAAGAGTCAATATTAACAAAACCAAGGTTATGCATTATAGATTGAGACGAGGCAATGTGGAAAAGAGCGGTGCATACCCATGTGCAGTGTGTGGAAAGGGAGTGGGCATTAACTCAATTCAATGTAGCATCTGTCGATGTTGGGTACACCATGGGAGTAAGCGCTGTAGTAGAATAAAGGGGCCCCTGCCGAAGGATAAGTCAGAAATAGAGAAATTTGAGTGCGTAGTGTGCAAAGGCGAGCTTGTGTTAAGTGATAATCCTGTGGCTGTGAATTTTGGGTAATGAGTCTTTGGAGCTGGTGAACAAGTTTTGTTACCTAGGAGATACCATCTCTGCCGGTGGTGGGGCCGAGGCTGCCACTGTTGCTAAAATTAGGTGTGGCTGGGGGAAGTTCAGAGAATTGATGCCAATCCTGTCCATGAAAAGAATGCCTCTCCCCCTGAAGGGAAAGGTGTATGCCTCATGTGTTAGAAGTGCAATGATGTATGCCTTAGAAACATGGACCGTTAAAGTAGAGGATGTCAACAGAATAGAGCGTAATGAGATGAGAATGGTGAGATGGATGTGTGGGGCCAGGCTACAGGATAGAATAACAAATGTTGAGCTGAGGAGACGTTTAGGTATAAAGAGTATTAGCGAGGTGATGCGTACAAGTAGACGGGGATGGTATGGACATGTGGAGAGAATGGATGAACAAAATTGGGTGAAAAAATGCAGGTCTGTGATTGTGGAGGGAGCTGCACCAAGGGGTGGACCGAGGAAGACCTGGGATCGGACTATACGCGCCGATCTCAAATCCAAGAACTTGACAAGTGAAGCATCCCTTAACAGGGTTGCCTGGAACGCCGCCATTAGGACAAGAGACTGAAACTGCACTTATGTGTGGAACACTCAGTCTTAAAATGTTATGTATTTACCTATTTGTATTTACCTATTTGTAGTATACAGGAGTTGAGCTTTTTAGGCTCGTATTGTCCCGCTTCCTGAGTTACAATTATCTAACTTTGCCTTAAAAATATGAATGTTTTTGGCACACACCACTTCCTCTTCCAACTGATTCCACTTATTTATACTTCTGTAAGGGAAACTATACTTTCTCACATCTCCTTTACATCTTCCTTTCATTAGTTTATATCTATGCCCCCTAGTTCTACCATTATCTTTCACAATATAACCCTTCTTGTCCACCTTTTCGAGTCCTCTCACACATTTGTACATCATAATCATATCGCCTCTCTCCCTCCTATCCATTAGAGATGGTAAATCTAATTTCTTTAATCTCTCCTCGTATGGTAATTCTCTCAGTTCTGGTATCATCCTAGTTGCAGCTCTCTGAACCTTCTCCAGCTTCTTTATATGCTTTTTTAGATGTGGTGCCCACACCACTGCCGCATACTCCAGTCTTGGTCTCACCAATGTTTTTATCATTTTCTCCAGCATCTCCTCGTTTATATAGTTAAAGGCTATTTTTATTCTGTTTAGCAGTCCATATGTTTCTCCCACTATCTTATTAATATGATTCTCAGGTGAAAGATCACTCCTAACAGTTATCCCTAAGTCCTTTTCTTTCTCTGATGGGTTAATAGTGTTTTCTCCTAACTTATATTCCATATGAGGCCTTCTTTTACTTACTCCCATTTCCACTACATGACATTTATTTGTGTTAAATTCCATTTTCCACTTCTTGCTCCATTGATCTATCCTATCCAAATCCCTCTGTAATTCCCTACCACTGTTTTCATCTTCTATATGCTTCATGATCTTGGCATCATCTGCAAACATATTCATATATGCATTTATATCCTTTGGCATGTCGTTAATGTATATTAGAAACATTATGGGAGCCAGCACCGCTCCCTGCGGAACTCCACTTGTGACATCTTTCCACGTAGAAAATTTATCTCTGATAGTTGTTGTTGTTGTTGTTGTTCCCTAAGCTGCCTGGCCGAACAGCCCCGAGTCCCTGAGGAAGGCCACGGCCACGATCGGGCTTTCCCACAGAGCTCTCATTGAGTGTAGGTTGTGTTGTTGGCGTAAGTGGTTGTGTGAAATGCAGTCTTCTATGATGTGTTTAATGGTATGGGGTGCTGTGTTACATCCCGGGCAGGCGTCGACAACGGAGTCATCCAGTCTCTTCTGATAGCTCAGGAGAGCTGGATGGTGTCCGCATCTCAGCCTGGCCAGGTGGACTCTGTCCTCGCGAGGGAGGACAGTAGTAGTAGGATAGTAGTCCTCATCTGTCTCCCTGAAAGATAGTCCTCCATCCAATTTAACAAACTACCCTGAATCCCTCCATACTCTTTTAATTTCCACTTCAGCCTGCTATGCGATACTCTGTCAAAAGCTTTCTTCATGTCAATATATACGCAATCCACCCATCCATCTCTCTCTTGTAATATGTCAACCACTCTGTCATAAAAACTGAGTAGATTTGTAACACATGAGGTACCCTCCCTGAATCCAAATTGCCTGTTAGATAGTAGATAATTCTTTTCCAAGTAAATCATCCATCTTTTCTTAATTATTTTCTCACAGATTTTGCACACTATACTAGTAAGTGACACAGGTCGATAATTCAATGGATGTTCCCTGTTCCCACCTTTATAAATCGGTACAATGTTGGCTCTCTTCCAGTCCATTGGTAATTTTCCCACTTCCAGAGAGTATTTCATTATCTCATATAAGGGTTTCACTAGTTCGTCAGCACATTCTTTCAAAATCCATCCCGCTACATTGTCAGGTCCCACTGCTTTTTTCACATCTAGTCCTTTCATTATTTCTACTAGCTCCTCTGGGAGAAAATTAATCTCTCCCAGTTTATCACCAATTTCACCTACCGGTACTTCTTCAAAGTTATCACCTTTAGTATATACTGAGTGTAGTGTATTGTTCATAATTTCACACATATTCTGGTCGTCATCACAAGTGGTCCCTTCAACCTTCAACCTGACTATTCTATCCCTTACCTTCATTTTACTATTTATAAACCTATAGAACAGCTTAGGATCACTCTTACATTTTTTCACAATGTTCTTCTCATATTCTCTGGCTTCTTGTCTCCTGATTGCAGCATATACATTTCTTAATCTCTTGTATCTGTTCCAAGTTTCTCTGTTACACCTTTTTCTAGCTGCCTTCCACGCTTGGTCTCTCTTTTCCTTGGCTTTCCTACATTTTTCATTAAACCAATCCTTTTCCTTCGCTGACCTATTACCTTGTTTAGGGACATATTTATTAACTCCTTCTTCATATATTGTTTTAAATACTCCATACTTCTCGTCTACACTATTTCTCTGATGTATTTCACTCCAGTCAACATCTCTAAAGTATTGTCTCAGTGATTGGTAGTCTCCTTTTGCATAGTCAAACCTAGTTTCCTTGTGCTCCTCCCTCTCCTCCATATTGGAATAACCCAATAGGATTTCTGTATCCATTACAACGTGATCGCTCTTGCCTAAAGGTGGTAAGTATTTTATATCAGAAATTACATCTGGGTCTCTAGTAAACATTAGGTCCAATCTGGATGCTTCATCATTTCCCCTTCTTCTTGTATTTTCCTTTATATTTTGCACTAATAAATTTTCTGTTACCATATCCAGTAGCCTATACCCCCACGAGTTCACATTGCTACCAGCTTCTCTCTGCTCCCAATCCACCTCTTTACAGTTGAAGTCCCCTACTATAATTAATTAATTGTTTCTACGAGTTAATTTTTCAATACAAATAATCATCTCATCTTTGATAAATTTGTATTCCTCCTCTTCCCAAGCCCCTGTGTAGGGCGGCATGTAGGCCACTACAATATCCGCCTTTTGATTGTCATCATCTGTCAATTCTACTGGTAATATTTCCGCTTTACTATTATTCAGATCAATCATTCTTGTTTTCAATTTATTATTTATTTAGTGTGTGTGTGTGTGTGTGCGCGTGTTTTGTTTTTTTGTTTTTCTCTCCAACTACTCCCTCTCGGGCATAGGCTGATAGCCTTTACACTCTACCGCTGAACAGGGCGGGTGCCCAACCCCGAAAGGGGTTGAAATAGGGGAGCTATCCCCTCGCCAAAGGTGGCTTTCTAGGGCCTTTCCTAGCTGATGCTGAGAGGATTGGGTTCTAGTCATGTGGTGATGGGCTGGTCTATCAGAGTGAGAACTGAGCGATCTCTGCCATACCCATAGCTTACTCTGACTGTTCCTTTTACTTATATATTTTCTAGATCTCAAGTGACGGCGTCTCTTTTCGTGGATTGACCTCCCAATCTGCCAACCTAGAGGTTGGTAGATTGGAAGCCAAAGCATCACATTTTTCCCTTTGCCCTCAACTTTCTCTTCATAATTGCTGAGGGGCACAGGGCCCTGGGTGGGGCTTTGGTTTCCGGGCGTTTCTGCGCCCTCCTTAGCTCCCCGCCATGGAGTGGCTTCGGTCACCCAGGCTTTATTGTGGTAGGCAGGGAGGGTTCTGTTGGGGCGCTCAGAAATGGCCTTGGCCTTGCTCGGGGCCTTGGGGCTGTTCGGCCAGGCAGCCTGAGGAACAACAACAACAACAACCGCTGAACACGGTGAGGCCCGTGAGGTCTTGCTCCAGTCTAGGGAGTGAGACGTGCAAAGCTTCATGGCTCGAAGCAATCCCATCTTTGAAGCCGCCTCGCCTCTGCGCTTCACAGTCTCACCCCCCACACTCGGACCCTCACTCTCAGAACGCCACCTATTGAGCAATTAACTCACTAGGCATTGCCCCCCCTGTAGCATATTTTTGAATATGGGAATATTCATACAATGCTATTTTAATCAGGGAACAATGAGGGCATTTTTTTAATGCTCTGATACTAGGTACAGCACAAATTCCATCCCAATAACATCTTCCCATTGACATATTGGGACTCGAACCCGGGTCCACCGGACCACCAGTCCAGTGGCAAGACCACTCCGCCACACCTCCCCTACATTGTGATTGTGATATTACAATATACTGTATATCACCCCTCCACCACACCAATTTATCTTCCAAACACTTCACGAGTCCTTCCTCTCCTCGCTAGCTCCGTATGCACTCGAAATTCCGTGTTATTTAATCGTTCCCATGAAAATATACCGGAGCCTCAAAAAATGCGTCCACCTCCCGCCATTGCCGCGCACCCTCCCTTCTATCATTCTTGTCCTTGTCATAAAAATAGTTCTACCATTTTTAAGGCTTAAATCCTCAATATAGTTACCTGATATTTTTTTGTTCAACTGTTTCTCTAGTTTTACTTTCACTTTTCATATCTTCTAGTATCTCTTCCATATTTTGTGGTCTTTTACTTCAACATTTTATTTTGCTAAAGCGTTATTTCCACATAGCGATTTTGATAAGTTCTTTTGCCTTTATATTGTGTCGTCCCTGTTTTGGTTTGTTTACTTTGCAAGTTTTTCATTGTGATTTTCACTTCATCTTTTACCACTTGTTTAGCTTTAATTTCACTAATTCTTTCCAGATTTTCAGTTATACAGTACTGTATTTTTCTTTAATATTTTGAATTTCTTTTTTGTATTTCCTTTAATTTTTAATTTTTGCCTCTATTGCTTCATTGTCTCGGTTGTTCGAATTAATGTAAAATTCCATCTTTCTTTTTTTGGAAGGAATGTAAAAAACTGTTCTGGAAATAGGTCAAGAAAGTTGTTGTTATTGTTGTTCCCTAAGCTGCCTGGCCGAACAGCCCCGAGTCCCTGAGGAAGGCCATGGCCACGATTGGGCTTTCCCACAGAGCTCTCATTGAGTGTAGATTGTGTTGTTGGCGTAAGTGGTTGTGTGAAATGCAGTCTTCTATGATGTGTTTAATGGTATGGGGTGCTGTGTTACATCCCGGGCAGGCGTCGACAACGGAGTCATCCAGTCTCTTCTGATAGCTCAGGAGAGCTGGATGGTGTCTGCATCTCAGCCTGGCCAGGTGGACTCTGTCCTCGCGAGGAAGGGAGGATTCGGAAGGATGGATTTCGGGAGGTCGTGCATGCAGCTGCGTGTTGTCTGTGGATGGATCGGCGAGAGATATGAGTATGGATGTGCTTCTGGAAGATGGTTCGGGGTGGGCAGGGAGGGAGAGAGGACAATAATTGTGTGTGATACCGTGTGCTGGGTGTTGTTTTGATATTTCTTGGTGTCTGTGGGTGTGTTGCCATGTAGTTTAGTGGGTGGTCTTGGTTCGTGGAGGCTGCTGCCAGGAATTGAGTGCCTCTCATGTCCAGATGGTCTTTGACTTTGAGGATTTTGGTTTCTTGATGTAGGTGATCTGTGGGTGCAGTAGCTGTGCAGCCTGTAATGATCTTCAGGACTTTGTTTTGAATAGTCTGTAAGGTCTTATGATGTGTTTCAGCTAGGTTAGAAGCCCAGGCTGGGCTTGCGTATTCCATCACTGATCTTCTGTATTGTTTATATACTGTGGTGGTAGTTTCTTTGTTGTGTCCAAATTTTGTGTGAGCAAGTGACCTGAGGGCGTTAAGTCTGGGTGTCAGTTTCTTTTTAATGTTTGTGGTGTGCTGTTTGAATTTCATATGAGTATCATATGTTACTCCTAGGATTTTGGGTGTGTGTGTATGTGTTAGGGGTGTGTTGTTTATGGTGAGTTGAGGGATGTATTCGTGTTCTCCTGTCCAGCTTGTAAGCAGGGTTGCGGTGGATTTGGCTGGGGCTAGATTAAGTCTGTTTGTAGTGCACCAGCCATGTAGTGTGTTGAGATAGGGTTGAAGGAGATCTGTTGCTCTTTTTGGGTCATGGTGTGTGCATGTGAGTGTTATGTCATCTGCATAGGAGGCTAAGTTTATTTGGGGCGTATTGGGTGTAGTTATATCGTGCATGTACAGATTGAAGAGTGCGGGCGATAGGACGGATCTTTGTGGGACTCCGTTTGGAAAGTTTCTGATTTTAGATGACTGACCGGCAAAAGATAGGTGTGCACATCTGCCTGTTAGGAAGTTGGCCAGCCACCTTTTTGTGTTGTGCATGTTTGTGTTGTAGATTTTGTTTGTTAGGTTGTGGCGGGGGATGGCATCGAAGGCTTTACTAATGTCGAGTGTGGCTAATAGTGATCTGTGTGGTGGTCTAGCTGAGTTGATGCCATCAAAAGCTCTTTGTGTAAGGTCTGTGAGAAGAGTGTTTGTGTAGTGCAGTGGCCTAAAGCCATGTTGTGTTGGAGCTAGGGGTAGGTCAGGTGTAATTAGTTGTAATACTAGGCGTTCCATGACTTTGGAGGGGGAGCAAAGGAGTGTGATGGGGCGGTGCGAGGAGGGTAGCGTGGGGTCTTTGTTGGGTTTGGGGAATGTGATGATGATACCATGCTTCCAAATGTCTGGTATTGTGTTGTGTGAATAGCTGTAGTTTGATATGTTAGTGAGTGCTTGTATGCCTTGTGGTCCCAGGTGTCTGAGGTGTATGTTGCTTATGTTGTCTAGGCCACAGGCGGGTGAGTGCTTGAGATTGTTGATGATATGCTTTGTCTGGTGATTGGTGAAGGGTGTATAGTCAGGGTCTGTGGGGAATTGTCGCTTACGTCGGATGACACGTCGGTCGTCTTTGTGAGGTTTTAGGTGGCTGACATGTGAGAAGTGATTGATGAGAGTGTTTGCTTGTTGTTTACATGAAGGAGTAGAGTCTGTTTTTGTGATTGCAGCATGTGATTGTGTTGTGTTGCTGTTGGAAAGTGTGATGCTGTTTAGTGTTTTGTAGAGTTTTTTGGGGTTTGTTTTGTGATCAAGTGTTTGTAGGAAGTTATTCCAATTTAGTTTTTGTTGTTCTTGTATTTTGATTTTAGTTTGGGTGTTGAGTGCTTGAATTTGTTGTGTGATGTCTTGTGTGTGGGGTGCTGGGGAGTGTTTCAGTATGTCGCGTTGTCTGATGAGGTTTTGAATTTCTGGTGTGAAGTTGGGGTTGTGTCTTTTTCTGTTACCTCTTGGAATGTGTTTCTTGTCAGCGTTTTGGATAGTTTTATTGAGTGTGTACAGCATTGTTGATGTTAGTGATGGGTGTACTGTTTAGAGTTATGAAGTGTTGTTCTGTCTCATTTGTGAATGCTTCCCAGTTAGCTCTTTTATAATTGGTGTATGTGTGTTTGTGGCTAGCTGGGGTGAGTCTGGTTTTGGTGGTGATAATGATCGGGAGGTGGTCAGAGCCTAAGGTTCTGACCACCCTCCAGGATGTTGTGGGGGCGAGTTCTGGGGAGCAAAAGGTGATGTCTGGAGATGATGGGTTATAGAGGGCTTGGTGAGGAATATGGGTATGTTGATGGCTGTCGTTAAGGAAATCACCACCCATAACGAGGGGCGTCGCGCTCCTTGGTGCCACTAGAAGAGTGGCGAACACATCAAAAGGTATCAAAAGATAAGGATGATGAGGTTATCAGTTTGGTTTTGTAGTACCAGCCCTCTGTCTGTGTCGGGGTTGTCGACAAACCAGGCCGACGTCTTGGCGTTGAAGTCACCACCCAGGATGATGTGTGGGGTGTTTGTGATGTGTTGTAAGTGTGGTCTGTATTAATTTGGTACTGTAGGGGATGTTTGGGGAGGGATGTATGTGTTTATGATGGTTATGTTGGAGTTGTTGCCAGTGCGTATTTTAATTGATTGTATTTCTGTTGTGTTATCATTTGGGGGGAGGAGGGATTTGGTTTGTACACTGGTTACTATGTATGATATTTCTTTGTGTACCAGGGTGATGAGTCCACCGCCCCCGCCGACAGCCCGGTCTTGTCTGGTGGTGGTGAAATTATGAAATGTGGGTGTTTTTTGTGTTGTGCGGAGTTTTGTTTCTTGTAAGATGGCAATGTGTATGTTGTGTTGTTTGATGAAGTGTGAGAGTTCGTGTTTCTTTGTGTTGATGCCATCTATGTTCAATTGAAGAATGTTAATGTTATGTGCACGATGTATGTTGGGTGCTGCTGCACGAGGGGGGGATGAGGGAGGGGCTGGGGGTTGAGGTGGGGGTGGGAATTGGGGAGCAGGAGATGGGGGTTGGAATGGATTAGGATGGAGTGTGTTGAGTTGAGGATCTGGATGGTATGGGAAGGTTAGGTGGGTTAGGGAGGAGAGGTGGACGGGTTTTAGGCAAGGGATTTGACTGGGAGAGGGAGGGGCATGAGGAACAGGTCCAGGTGTTCGTGTAGTGTTTCTTGGAGGCAAGTGTTGTACAGGTGAAGTGGGTCCAGTTCCTGCATGAATTGCAGAGAACTGAACCCTTAGTGTGGCGACTCGAAGTGATGGGTTTTGAGCAAGTTGGACATATGTATGTGTACGTGGGTCCTGGGTTGCTCTCAATGTCTCCGGCTAGAAGAAGTCTTCGAGAAATGACAGCCGGAGAGTCATTTCTCGGTGTAGGAAAAACTGTGTGGCGTGAGAGGTGTGGAAGAAACTCAAGAAAGTTAGGGAGGGTAGCGAGAGAAATAGTAAGAGTGTGAAAGATAAGAATGGGTGAGTGTTAGCCGAGAAGCAAGAGAGAGTCGAGAGGTGGAGAGAGTACTGCAACGAATTGTTAAGCGTAAGGAATGAAATGCCAGCAAACATAGTTGGATGGGGTATGAGAGGGAGAAGAAGAGAAGTAGTGGAGGATGAGGAGGTTCTTTTGTCTTTATATTGTAACGTCCCTGTTTTGGTTTGTTTATTTTTTATAATAATTTGTTATAACTTGCAAAATAAACAAACAAAACTGGGATGACACAATATAAAGACAAAAGAACTTATCAAAATTGATCCATTTTACTTAGACAAGTATTGTAATGGATATTCCTAACTCCCAGTATTTTGGAGTAACATATCATAGCTTATGTTTTCCTATTTCCATATTTACTTTTATCCAACCTATATTTGAACATGTTAATGTTCTTCGCTCGCACCACCTCCTCCTCCAAGCTGTTCCAAGTCTCTATACTTCTTTATGGGAAGCTGAATTTCTTTGTGTCCTTACGACATCTGCCCTTCCTCAGTTTAAACTTGTGTCCTCTTGTCCTTCCATCATCCCTAACGAATAGATCTTCCCTATCTACTCGTTCCAAACTTTTTACTCCCTTGAACATCGTTATTAAGTCACCTCGTTCCCTTCTCTCTTTCAAGGTAGGCAGTTGTAGTGTCTTAAGTCTTTCCTCATATGTCAACTCCTTCAATCTTGGGATCATCTTCATTGCTATCCTTTGGACTTTCTCTAATTTGTTTATGTGTTTTTCCAAATGTGGTGACCATATCACTGCTGCATATTCTAATCTTGGTCTTATCATAGTCATTATCAGTTTTCTTAAAATGTCTTCGTCCAAATAGTTAAATGCCACTCTCATATTGGTTATTTTTCCATATGCTCCTCCAATGATCATGTTAATATGCTTCTCCGGTGATAGATCATCTTGTATTATCACTCCAAGGTCCTTCTCATGCCGTGTTTTGCCGATTTTTTCAATTCCTAATTTGTACTCCCAGCTTGGCCTTATCTCACTTGTTCCCACTTCCAAAACATGACACTTTTCTGATTGAAACTCATTTTCCAGGTTCGACTCCATCTGTGCAACTTATCTAGGTCCTTTTGAAGATCCTGACAACTTTCTATACAGGTGACATTCTTCATGATCTTAGCGTCATCCGCGAACATATTCATATGACTATTCAAATTTTCTGGCATGTCGTTTACATAAAGTAGGAACATTATCGGACCAAACACTGATCCCTGTGGTACTCCGCTCGTCACACTCTTCCACTGGGAATATTCGTCTCTTATTGTGGTCCTCATTTCTCTTCCTATTAAAAAGTTTTCCATCCATTTTAACATCCTACCATGTACACCTCCAACAACCTGCAATTTCCACAATAACCTTTTGTGAGGCACCCTGTCAAAGGCCTTTTTCAGGTCCAGGTAAATTAAAATGTAAAACTTGCAAACTAAACAAACCAAAATTGGGACAAGGACAATATAAAGTCAAATTAAATTATCAAAATCGCTATGTGGAAACAACGTTTACTAAAATGAAAATTATTAAATAAAAGAACACAATCCACCACATAGGGTGTACATTACTACATGAGCAAGTTAATCTGTTTCCCAAGCAAACTAATCGCACATATAACAACGCACTATCGTCACGTTAAAGGAAGTAGTCAAGTTTGGGAAGTCCGGGACGTTCTGGCAAATTTTACTAAACTCTGCATGAATAAAGAAACTATATGTTAAATGTCAAAATATTATTTAAAATCAAATTTGCAACATGACAAGACATTAAAATAGTACAAAATACAAATATTGATAAGATATCTATACTATTACAAAATAATATATAAAATACAGTACAGCACTCACTAACGATAGTGCTATCGGGTAGGTACCTGTAAGCATAGCATGCCTCAAGTGACCCCTATCAATAACTACCCTACAAATAACCTACATTTATAGCACAAATAAACTAAGGAAATCGCAAAAGTAAGCAATTGATACTATCGACAATGAATACATATAATATAAAGACAAATAATTACAAAATATGAAGTAACAACAGATTTAAACAAAGAGTACTCTTTTAACAAGAACAATAAATTTAAAAAATCATCAATATTAATATTAATAATAATAATAATAGAAAAAGAAAAAGATAAACAATAAATACAGACAAAAAGTAAGCAGAGGTTATACAAGAAGCTTCAAGTTAAAAATGCTTGATTAAAATTATTGATGTCAAATTTTAGAATACAGTCACAATAATTGACCCTAAAAAGATTAAATTTATGGAACAATTTACTTGCCTCAAAACCTCTGTCCACTAAGAGTCTGTATAGTAACCTAGCTCTAGCCCAAAAGTCATCTACTTTAGTGCAGATTTTACAAAATCTTATTAATTGGGAATAAAAACAATTATAAGTTATTTTACTATCGATATTACTACTAGGGAAAGGAAAGTTTATTACGTTAAAATTAAAATCATCAACTTTGTGATATACTTTAAGTATGCACTGTTCATTAACAATCTCTATATTTATATCAAGAAAATTTTCAACTTTATAATTTACGTTACATTGTGTGAGGGGAATAGAATTAGGGTAAATAAGTTTAGCAACTTGATTAAAATTTAACAAATTGCAAACAAGAATATCATCAATATATCTACTATTATTACTTAACAGCAAGTGCTAATTTTTCTGGAATTTTATTTTTCTTGCTACTGTCAACTAAGTCTTTTATATATTTAAATTCTAAAGCAATCAAGAATAAGTCTGCAATTAAAGGGCTAGCATTTCCACCCATAGGAATTCCTAATATTTGTTTGAAAATGTACGGCCCGAATCTAACATAACACAGTCAACCCATCCCTCTCTCTCCTGTGTAACATCTACCACTCTGCTATAAAAGCTTAATAAATTAGATACACAAGATCTCCCTTCCCTGAATCCAAACTGTTTCTCACTAAGCACCCCCTGTCCCTCTATGAAGTGTGTCCACTTTTTTCTTATAATTTTCTCACAAATTTTGCAAACAATGCTGGTGAGGGACACCGGTCTGTAGTTAAGCAGATTTTCTCTGCCTCCTTTGTAAATAGGTACTATGTTAGCTCTCTTCCATTCCACTGGCAGGTTTCCTTCATTCAGTGAAGATTTGATGATGTCATAGATTGGTTCCACTAGCTCTTCTGCACATTCTTTGAGGATCCATCCATCCACTCCATCTGGTCCCATTGATTTCCTCACGTCCAAATCCTGCATCAATTTCAGCACTTCACTTTTTGTCACTTTCATTTCAGGCATCTGTGGTGTCCTCATTTCTCTATCAGGTTCTATAAACTCCTCCTCTTTTACAAACACTGACTGAAGCTTTTCATTCATAACTTAACACAAGTCTTTATCTTTCTCATAGCTGTTCGTTCCAACTCTTAGTCTGACAATACCTTCTTTTGTTTTTATTTTTCCATTTACAAATCTATAAAATAGTTTTGGCTCGTTTTTGCACTTCTCTACATTATTCCTTTCATATTTATATTGTTCCTCGCGTCGTATCTTTACGTATTCATTTCTTTTCTCCTTGTACTTATTCCAGTTATTTTCACTATGTCTCTTCCGTGCTATATTCCATGCTCGGATTCTTCTATCCTGTGCCTTACTACATCTTATATTGAACCATTCTTTTTCCTTCTTTACCCCTGGTTGGAACCTTGGGACATATATATGTATCCCTTCTTCATATACTTTCAAAAAGTCTATATTTGTCTTGAACCATTTCCAGGCTTTATAGTTCCTTCCTCTATTTTATTATTTTTTACATCACTACATGTGCAAGTTAATCTGTTGCAAGTTTTACATTATAATTAACGCCCTAAGAGCGGGCCCGTCAGTAACTTCTACTACCCGCCTCTGTGGGAAAGCCCGATCGTGGCCATGGCCTTCCTCAGGGACTCGGGGCTGTTCGGCCAGGCAGCTTAGGGAACAACAACAACAACAACTACCCGCCAAGCGGGTAGTTTTACCCTAAACGACCTTGTTTCCGTGCTCTTTTTCATGCATAAACAAGAGCCAGAGCGTAATACAATTATGTATCCCTGAAAGGACGTTAATTGAGCTTTCCAATGACACCAGAACCATCCTTCTACAACCACTGGTTCTCTTGCAACGATCGTGCAACACGAAGGAAAAATCGCTAAAATAAGGTAATTTCCTTACATAATTCCCTGTGTAGCGAGATAATGGGTGTGGGTGAGTGAGGAGGGGAGGTTAGTTGCGGCGCGGGGACCGTGCCGAGCGGTCAGAGTGAACCTACGCTCCTCCCACCGCTCGTCTCTCTCTCAGAGCCAATTATGTGCTCAAAATTGCTACCGACTTAAGGCGGGCCCCGCCACATATTCCTTTCTTCTCTAGACCGACTTAAGTCCGTCCCCGCTAGACAAGGGTTAATTGGTGGGTTGGTGATAATATGAATATGTACGAATGATATGTGTGTATTTTGTGTTTTGTCTGTGTTTGTTCGCTGTTTTGTCTTGTGTTTTGTGTTTTCCTGTTCTTGCTCTGTCTTGAGTCGGCCACCCCCAACCAAAAAAAAACAAAAAAAACAAAAAGAGGAAAACAAAAAGAAAACATAGGAAAAGTGGGGATTGGGCCTGAGCATATAGATAGATAGATAGATAGAAATAAATAAATATGTAGTACATTAATGTATTATTGTTGCAGGTGGCGCTGGAGGGTTGCCGTTCAGTTTAGGTAACCTAGCGGCGGGTCTAGGTGGAGGTGGTGGACCAGGGGGCCCGGACCTATCAGCCATGCTCAGTAACCCAGGCTTCATGAACATGGCTACACAACTTATGTCCGACCCTAACATGCAGAATATGTGAGTGGCCTCTCAATATGTACCTTGAGGTAAAGTTTGTGCTGTGCTGTTTCACAAACAAGTGTGCCCTTAGTGATCCCTGGTCTCTGGGTCTTCTCCTGGGCGACCTAGATGTGTGTGAATTTGTGTTTTATTTGTGTATTGTTATGTTGTGTTGTCCCTGTTCGGGCTCTGTCTCGAGTCGATCACCCCCAGCTTAAAGAAAAACAAAATGGGGTACCGGTATGTGCCTGAGTATATAGATACCGGTAGATCTATATACTCAGGCACATATCCCCCCCTTTTTTTAGCTGGAGGTGGCCGACTCGAGACAACCTAAACAGGGAAAAAAAAACAAAAAAAAAAACACACGCATCAAATAAATAAATATACAGTATAATAAATCATCCTGCACCATAAATAAATATATAATAAATCATCCTGCACCGTTGGCTTTAGGAAAAACAAATTCAAGTTGTTGTTCCTCAGGCTGCCTGGCCGAACAGCCCCGAGCAAGGCCAAGGCCATAACTGAGCGCCCCCACAGAACCCTCCCTGCCTACCACAATAAAGCCTTGGTGACCGAAGCCACTCCATGGCGGGGAGCTGAAGAGGGTGCGGAAACGCCCGGGAAACCAAAGCCCCACCCAGGGCCCTGTGCCCCTCAGCAATTATGAAGAGAAAGTTGAGAGGCAAAGGAAAAATGTGACACTTTGGCTTCCAATCTTGGTAGATTGGGAGGTCAATCCACGGAAGAGACGCCGTCACTTGAGATCTAGAAAATTTATAAGTAAAAGGAACAGTCTTATATATTTTCTAGATCTCAAGTGACGGCGTCTCTTCCGTGGATTGACCTCCCAATCTACCAAGATTGGAAGCCAAAGCGTCACATTTTTCCCTTGCCCCTCAACTTTCTCTTCATAATTGCTGAGGGGCACAGGGCCCTGGGTGGGGCTTTGGTTTCCCGGGCATTTCCGCACCCTCCTCAGCTCCCCGCCATGGAGTGGCTTCGGTCACCCAGGCTTTATTGTGGTCGGCGGGTAGGGTTCTGTGGGGGCGCTCGGTTATGGCCTTGGCCTTGCTCGGGGCCTTGGGGCTGTTCGGCCAGGCAGCTTGGGGAAAGACAACAACAACAACAACAACAACAGTCAGAGTAAGCCATGGGTATGGCAGAGATCACTCACATGACTAGAACCCAATCCTCTCAGCATCAGCTAGGAAAGGCCCTAGAAAGGCGCCTTTGGAGGGGGGATAGCTCCCCTATTTCAACCCCTTTCGGGGTTGGGCACAAGTTCCCGGAACCGGTTTGGAGACTTTAAAATTTCAACTTCATTGATTCTTATGAAGAACGACCCTTTACGTCACTAGCATATCCTCCCAAAATTTGGGATCAACTATTATAACTGTCTTGATAGTGTAATGATTAGTGTTTAAGATCTGTATGTGGTAAACCAGGTTCAAATCCCGGGATGATCACATGCTTTCATTAATTTCATTAGGTGTTTGGTGTTAGGAGTGGAATTAATGAAGTATGATTATGAACTGTATAATTTCAAGGGGATTGTTTTTTTGGAGACTAGACGTTTGTCAGCTGATTATTCGAGTGGTGAAAATTGCTAAAGTATGATATATCAATGATGATTACTAAATATATAAGTACTTATCCTATATACTATACTGTATACTGTATACTATACTGTAATAATAACCTTCATGTCATACTATAAGTTTAGTAATCAGGTGTTATGTGTATCGGTCAAAGAGTTTAACCCAGGAACGAGCCGAAACTCTTAAGAGGTTTTGGTGGTGAAAGCTGACAGGACTCTTAACCTCTGAAGTGCGCATGGGGGTAATTGGAAACGTCCCCCTGTGCTGACGTATTTGAGGTGTTTCCGTCACTAAAATATTCATTGTGCCATTAATAGCATTAATACTTATCCATATGCGCCTATTATGGGTTGATTATAAAGGTATTAACCTGAAACAACAATAAAACGAGTGAAAACAGCGTTTGGATGGTCAAAATCGGAGATATAGCCCGCGAGTTGTATAATGTATGGGTGAGGCAAGCTGCTTTCCCGCCAATTTCCCCCAAGGCCACTGAGACACAGTCGATCGATACTCTCTCTCTCTCTTGCACTCGCTTGCCATCAGTGATGACAACACCCTGCTTGCAACTCGCTAATGTTAGCACGAAAATATACCTCAGAATAAGGGAATAACAGGGAAAATAGGTGATAACTGAAGGAGAGGAGGAAAGTGGGGAAAGAGGGGAGGTAGAGGACTGAGATTTTGCATGGCCCAGGGGCCAATTTTTTTGTTTTTTTGTTTTTTTTTGGTCAAAAGTTGATTTTTTTTTTCACTCACTCTTAAGAGTCTCCCCGCAGTCCGCCGGGGGAACTCTTAAGAGTCTCCCCGCAGTTCCCGGGTTAAGATCCAAGGCCTAAAAAAAAAACTTAAAAAAAAACCCCAGTAACACTCAAAATTAAAATGTAAAACTTGCAAACTAAACAAACCAAAATTGGGACAAGGACAATATAAAGTCAAATTAAATTATCAAAATCGCTATGTGGAAACAATGCTTACTAAAATGAAAATTATTAAATAAAAGAACACAATCCACCACATAGGGTGTACATTACTACATGAGCAAGTTAATCTGTTTCCCAAGCAAACTAATCACACATATAACAACGCACTATCATCACGTTAAAGGAAGTGGTCAAGGAATATATGATTAAGTGAGATGATTCCCCTACATACCTTCTATCACTCCTCCACATGTGTCAAACCCCCCCCCCCCTTCAATTATCAATTATGTTTCCTCTTATTCACTTATTTATCGCGCCAATATCTCCAACCCGGTTCCAAGGTCGTCTACTGCACATATCGAGTGTGGAAAGAGAAAGAAAGCAAGACTGCGAGCTCAGTCTGCCTTCAGGCCTCTGAGAGGAAGGATATACTGTACGCCGTGTTCGCCTCTCACCTCATGACTGGAGGCAATAATAAGTCTTTTCACACCCCAAATACTATTCCCACTTGTTTTATTGCTATTACATGTTAATATCTTCGTATTAACCCGAAAACAGCGAGGGGGGGGTATTGAACTAGCTCCCCATGGGCGAGCATATTCGCTCCATTCAGGCCTATAATCGTCATTTTACGATAAATATCGTTATTGCTTACTCATATGAGCCTATTTTACCTTCACTATGAAGATAGTAACCTGTAACAACAATAAAACAAGTGAAAATATAATTTTTCTGGTCAAAATCGCGAATTTAATAGTGGCCCCTTCGTCATTGACGAACTGCCTTAACCCTCCAGCCCCGGCTATGTATTATATATATATTCCTCGAAACCCGGGTGTTTTGGCCGAAAAACGTCTAGGCTAGGCTACCGTATATTCGTTAATCAGACTGCTTCCCGCGCATCCCCAAGCGTAGCTGTGTTATTTACCTGTAGAATGGCATTAAGTAGAGCTCTCTAAGTCAACTGGTTGAGCTGTGATGATGATTTCATTGGAGATAACTTTATGGCCAAAACAGCCACTTTACACCACTTTTCGATACTTAACAACAACATACAGACACACACGAACAAGCGACGCTCTCCTTCTTGTGGCCGGAGATGCGGAGCGTCGGTCCAGCCGGCTGTTGTTTACATGCGTCGGACCGACGCCTCGCACACCAAGCTCACAGGCTTTGACCTCATGGGTGTTTAAGAGCCCTTCCGGGCAGCTCGTGTATGCTTTTTTATGGGCGTTCAAGAGCCCTTCCGGGAACAGAGGGTTAAAGGAAGGCACCCTTTCAAACTCCATGCGTTTCGCACATTTGAAATGCCCGCGCAGGTAGCTTGATGGGGCCCGCATCATAAGTGCACACTTATGGAATCGCCATAATGATCGGGTACCACTAAAGAAAAAACTTTTAGAAAAAATAAAAAATAATAATAATACACTAGGGTAAAACGCCGATGAAAGTACCGTCGGTCAATAAAAATACCGATTTTCATTTGCACATTACGCATATAAAAACTTTCTGTATATAACTTTCATTGGTATATTCATAAAGAGCACCCTCTAAGCTATTCATAAGTCACTTAAAACACTAAAATCGGCTTACGGTAGCCATGTAATAACATGGTGAACCTTCGTGAAAGTGGCGCAAAACGGCGAATTTATTGGTGGATGGTGGAAAGTTCTGGGTTACCGGATGTTGGTACCACCTATATAACATTGGTAATTTAATTCATATCTTTCTTATACCCCCTACATATGATTCGGAAAGCCTTCAGCTTTGCATATACAGTAAACTTCCGTTAATCCGAAGGGCAGCGGACCGGCCCTCGTTCGGATTAGTGGATTTTTCGGATTATCGGACGTTACCCCCCCCCCCCCGACTTTTTTTTGAAGACCCAAACCAAGACACAAACACATGATAATAATGATAATAATGACTAATCATGACTAATCATGACTTTAACTCACCTTATATGAAGAGAAGAGATGTGTAGCATTGAAGATAAGCCCCAGCACCAGCCCCAACCCAGCCCCCAACCAGCCACTAGCCCCCTAGCCCCATATTAGTAACTTACAATCACTGCTCTGCACTGTAAGTGTACTTTAATGTAAAATTAACTTAAAAAGATTTTTTTTTTTTTTTTTTTTTATATTTTGCTGGTTTTATATTTTTTGGGGGGTCCTTAAATCTACTACACTTCACTGATTATTACTCCACAGTCATATCCTCCAAGCCTTCAATATCTGAAGGGGGAGCTAGGGCTAGGGCTACCTCAGGAGTGGCTAGGCTGGCAGGAGCTACCACAGGGGCGGCTGGGGCTGCCTCAGGAGTGGCTAGGCTGGCAGGAGCTACCACAGGGGCGGCTGGGGCTACCTCAGGAGTGGCCTTCACAGGGGATGCTAGGTCCTCCCAGCCTTCAAAATCAGCAGGAGGCATAGGTTCTGGTGTGGTAAGAGGTTCAGGTGAGCTGGTACGCGAGTCGTCTGTGAGAGGCATTGTTGCAGGTCTAGGGTTGTCTGGTTCATCTGATCGGCGGCCCCGTTGGTGCATGTTTTTCATCAGGTCCCTGATGTCTGCCTGCTTGACTGCCCTGCCCCTTTTCTCATAGAACTCATTACGGAGGATGTGGAAATAGATTGTTTCACTTCCATTATATTGGCTAGACTGTTCCACAAATTTGACCATACCATCGAAATAGGTAGCAGCTTCCTTCCAGGTTACTTTGCCATCGTCATCTGCCTCTTCCTCTTCCTCAGACGAGTGCTCCTCAACATATTCTGGCTCCACAACACTCCGGATAATTTCTGTATCTGTCACCTCTTCCTCGCCCTGCAGGTCACCATCCACATCAACCCACTCCTCAATATCCTCTTCAGTCATCCTCTTGGGGTCGTTGACCGGCACGGTATCCATCAGGCCTCGGATTTCGTTGATTGCCTCCCTGCGACGCCCAAGAAAGCCTTCGAAATCGTGCTCATCTTCTTCAACCTCTTCAGGGTCATCAACCTGGGCATACAGCTTGTTCCAACATTTCTTCAGGGTTACCTCCGAAACATCCTTCCAGGCTAGGGCAGCATCATATATGGCATCCTTGATGGAAAAACTTGACTGGAAAGTTTTTACTGATGCATCAGAGTTAATCAGTTTGCGGGCAAATGAGGACTTGTAGCTCTGCTTAAACTTTTGGCACACACCCTGGTCCATTGGTTGTATCAGACTAGTCACATTAGGGGGCAAGTAGGTGACAAAGATGTTTCCAGACACTAGTTCGTGGGCAGGGGGATGTGCTCTGCAGTTATCCAGGAATAGGACAGCCTTGGTGTCCTCAGAAAGGCCAATCGACTTGAAGTAGGCCTTGACTTCGGGAACAAAGTGCTTAAAGAACCAATCATGGAATACTTGGGCAGTCATCCATGCATTGCTCTGTGCATCATAGATCACTGGCAACTTCCCTCGCATGTTCTTGAAAGCACGGGGATTCTTAGCCTTGTCGATAACAAACAAACGATTGCGACATTTACCGGAAGCATTCCCACTCAGCAGGATTGTGAAACGTTCTTTATTCATCTTGAATCCGGGTGCAGCCTTCTCTCCTCTACCAGCTAATATCCTTGTTGGCAAACAGCGCCAATATAACCCTGTCTCGTCGGCGTTAAAGATTTGGTCTGGGGTCAGCTGGTGATCATGAACAATGGTAGCAAAAATTTGTGCAAACCGATCGGCGCCCTCTTTGTCGGCAGAATTCTTTTCTCCGGCGACATCTAGGACCCTAATTCCATGCCTAATTTTAAAGTTTCTCAACCAGCCGTCGGAGAATTTTATATCGTCTTCCATATTCATATCACGCAGGAATTGCTTGGCCTTTTCAATTATCATAAGCCCTGAGATAGGCTTGCCCTCAGCCCGCTTGGCCGTAAACCACTTATGTACTGCCTCGTCAAGTTTTTCATGTTTTGGTTTTTTCATTGTCTTTCTCACATCACCCGTGTAACTTGACTTTCCAAAGGCAACAAACTTCGATAAGTTAGCCTTTGCCTTCACTATGTTTGAAACTGTGGAGGCACCGATATTAAAAGTTTCCATAACTTTACGCCGATCACTGCCTTTCTCTACCATCGCTATCACTCGCAATTTATCAGCTATGGACAGAGTTACGTGCTTCCTCTTATGTTTGTTCTTGTCATTCCTCCCTCGTGCACCTGAACTTGCTGTGGGACCCATCACTAAGTCACTATATCACAGGATAAACACGGGATAAACAACGTTTCAGGTAGACCGACAACGGCAGACTGTTTAGCCCGGCCTGGCCGCTAGAGGGCCGATATTTGGAAATATAGCGCGCCCGGGAAATTCAAAAATTCGGATTATTGGGTGAATTCGGATTTGGCCTCAAATTGAAAAATTCGGACTATTGGGTGAATTCGGATTTGGCCTCAAATTGAAAAATTCGGACTATTGGGTGAATTCGGATTTGGCCTCAAATTGAAAAATTCGGACTATTGGGAGATTCAAATTATCGGTCGTCGGATTATCGGACTTTTACTGTATATACCTGTACATATTTTGTACCTAGGTCACATAATAATATACTTAATTCGAATACTTACCAAAGTCGATGTTAGGCCATCAGAATTGTCTCAATATTATCATATTTTCACCAATTTAAGCAGCTCCTCGTTGTCATACACAACGTTCAGTTATTCACAATTGTAAATCATGTGTGGAAATGCTGATACTAAAGCTACATTCTCCATATTACATTTGTGTCACTTGACGAAGAAATCTTCAGGAATCTCTATACAGCGCTGGTTAGGCCGCACCTGGAATATGCGAACCAGGTGTGGGCTCCATATATGGTAAAGATATAGAAGCAGTGGAGAAAGTGCAGAGGAGAGCTAGCAAGCTGGTACCAACGTTGAAGAAAGCGGGCTATGAGCAGAGGTTGAGGACACTGGGGCTTCCGACACTGGCATATAGGAGAAAGAGAGGGGATATGATAGAGACTTTTAAGATAGTGTCAGGAAAGTACGATGAGGATGTGTGTGAAGGTATCTTCTTGATGCGGAAGGGAACAAGAACAAGAGGACACTCTAAGAAAATTTACAAAGAAAGAAATAGGCTTGAGAAGGCAAAGAACTATTTTGTGATAAGAGTGGTAAATGAGTGGAACGCACTGCCCCAGTATGTAGTCGATTCCGAATCAATAAGGGAGTTTGAAAGTAATCTTTATAAAGCATGGGGAAGACAAGATTTGAAGTTTGATTATAAAACAAAAATACAGAATAGTAAAAATGTTGCGTCTGCTACCGCCGCCGCCGCCAACACCGTGAACGACCGCAGCAGTGCAAGTACTGGTACTGAGCTGGATACACAGGCATAGTTTGCCTTTTTCCAGAGGATCTACTGTAAGAAACTGTTGTTGTTGAAGATTAGTGTAATGGATTAAGAACTAAGAGGCTAGTCTTACTCATTCAGTGAAGAAAAATGGCGGATTTTCGGTTTCTCGTCATATTTCAGGCTAATATTCTTACAGTTTCTTACAGTTTCTTCTGGTGATGGGCTGGTCTATCAGAGTTGTTGCTGTTCCCCAGGCTGTCTGGCCGAACAGCCCCAAGGTCCTGAGTAAGGCCAAGGCCATAAATGAGCGGCCCCACAAAACCCTCCCTGCTTACCACTAATAAAGCCCGGGTGACCGAAGCCACTCCAAGGCAGGGAGCTGAGGAGGGTGCGGAAACGCCCGAGAAACCCAAGCCACACCCATGGCCCTGTGCCCCTCAGCAGTTATGAAGGGAAAGTTGAGGGGCAAAGGAAAAATGTGACGCTTTGGCCCCCAATCTGCCAACCTCTAGGTTGGCAGTAGGGAGGTCAATCCACGGAAAAGACGCCGTCACTTGAGATCTAGAAAATACATAAGTAAAAGGAACAGTCAGAGTAAGCTATGGGTATGGCAGAGATCGCTCAGCTCTCACTCTGATAGACCAGCCCATCACCAGAAGAAACTGTAAGAAACTGTAAGAATATTAGCCTGAAATATGACGAGAAACCGAAAATCCGCCATTTTTCTTCACTGAATGAGTAAGACTGGCCTCTTAGTTCTTAATCCATTACACTAATCTTCAATTATATATGAAAACTACATAAAAGCATGTCAATAAATAAATGTAACCCATATTTATTACACAATTCGCGATTTATAGCCATTATTTGCAAGGTAATTACAAAAAATTACCATTAGACATCGTAGTTCGGAAAATGGCTTTGGCTTCAACTTGATACACTTATGGTGACCATATCTTACTTTGAAATACAGTATATAGAATATAACATATAATATGTAGATTTATGCGATAAAGGTAGCATCAGGCCACCCAAAACAATGGTACATTTATTGACCGACCGCAAAAATCGCGTAAGTTTTTATAAAAATCTGTGTTTTGCCATAGGGTGCTTTTCATACCTCAAGAATTCGACCACACTGAGCCAAAACGTTTTCAGTCCTGTCCCGGTAGCCATTTTGAATGCAGGTGATCTAGTTTTGTGAATATTAAGAAAGTTTTAGACCTTGTCCGCACCGTGAAACGGCAATCTTGCTCTGCCTCGCAGATATATTCACTTAATACCTTGTAGGACCTATGAAAATGCTTAAATATGATATATTTTACCTTTAACCCTCCAGCCCCGGCTATGTATTATACTGTATATATATTCCTCGAAACCCGGGTGTTTTGGCCGAAAAACGTGTAGGCTAGGCTACCGTATATTCGTTAATCAGACTGCTTCCCGCATTCCCGCGCATCCCCAAGCGTAGCTGTGTTATTTACCTGTAGAATGGCATTAAGTAGAGCTCTCTAAGTCAACTGGTTGAGCTGTGATGATGATTTCATTGGAGATAACTTTATGGCCAAAACAGACACTTTACACCACTTTTCGATACTTAACAACAACATACAGGCACACACGAACAAGCGACGCTCTCCTTCTTGTGGCCGGAGATGCGGGGCGACGGTCCAGCCGGCTGTTGTTTACATGCGTCGGACCGACGCCTCGCACACGAAGCTCACAGGCTTTCAACCACTGGGCGTTCAAGATACCATCCGGGTACCTGTTATATGCTTTTTTATGGGCGTTCAAGAGCCCTTCCGTGGTGAGAGGGTTAAAGTGACAATTGATAGTGTGTGCTTCCAGCTGTTTTGTGTAAACAAACCGATGAAGAAAAAAAGGAAGTATAAACCCCACCTGAAGTTGGAGGTTCGCAATTATGGTAGGTGAGACCAGAGTACTTTTATCGGTGTTTTACCCAAGTTGTCAAAAACAGCTTCCAACAATCGTGGATATTCTTGGTGTGCGCAGCCTGACGACGCGTCGGGACCCGCGCGTCATTTCGTCCTTCTTCTACCTGCGACGATACCGCTCGGACGTTTTTTAGTGAGCTGCTGTATTCGTCGTCCCTTCGTCTTCTCGTGAGTCCTTACTCATTTGTATTAACCGAGACGTTCTGTGACAGGTTTAGATTAGCTAGCTTACTGGACCGAGCAGTATTATCGCAGGGAGAGTGTATTATAAGGGTACTTTTTGAGCGTCCAAGCAGCCCGATTGGGTGGACGCCTCGCATGTCTAACTTTTCTTTTTCAGTTTCTGTGTTAACTTAAACTAGTTAGGAGGCTATTTTACTGGGTTTTTCCCTGCTGAAGATGTTCCCAGGTTCTGTGCGTTTTGTGCGGTGTTTGTAGGCTCTAAAAGTTGTCACACTTAGTTGTGGGACTTCGTGGAGCCTTGCCCTGCCCCTGGGCCAACGTGTGGTGGCGTCGGCGTCGTGGGAGCCCCTCTGCGGTTGCCCAAGGCCTCGTGGTCTGCCTCTGTTAGGGGTTTAGCTTGTTTAGGCTAAGTTTATTACTTTATGATTATATATTGTGTATTATAGCCTTGCTTCCTCAGTACTTGTGTTTTGGCAAGTACGAGGATTATATATTGTGTATTATAGCCTTGCTTCCTCAGTACTTGTTGTGTTTTGGCAAGTACGAGGATGACAGGGGACGCCCTGTTTATTGTTGTGGTTGTGTTTTTCGTCGCCCAATGGTCTGGGTACTTAACACAACGGGTTGGGTGTCCTTTCCCGGCGCTCTCACTGCTTAGTGACCGCCAGGAGTCTGCTTCGGTGGACATTGGACAAGTCCCAGTTCCCATAGTGGTCTAATACCACTTTTTTCCCGGCGGGGGGTGTCAACCTCCTGGGGATATTCCGGCGTTGCCGGGAGGTCTAGCCTGTCTCGCTAGGGTTACTTGTTCCCGGCGGGACACACAAGGTTGTGACTGTTTTTTGTTTTGGTTTACTATCAAGATTAGGTAGTATACGGACCTCTCACTACTGTGTCTTCGCCCCGGCGAGTAGGTAGGATGGAAAAACAATAGTCAATGGGTTTATTGATACTACTAAAAATTATAAGTGTCATTATATGCAACCCTGTGTGTTTTTTCTTTTGGGTTACTATCAAGATTAGGTAGTTTACAGACCTTATCACTACTAGTCTTCGCCCCGGCGAGTAGGTAGGACGAAAAAACAATGGGCAATGGATTTATTGATACTACTAAATATCAGTGTCAATTATATTACATTTAGTCCTCACCCCTCTTTTTGTGCAACTTCAGGCATGATTAAGAGTGTGGCCCAGTCGGGAAAATAGACTGATCCTGTTAGGACGCTCTGTTTTCTCAGCTGTGTTTTTTCTTTTGGGTTACTATCAAGATTAGGTAGTATACAGACCTTATCACTACTAGTCTTCGCCCCGGCGAGTAGGTAGGACGAAAAAACAATGGGCAATGGATTTATTGATACTACTAAATATCAGTGTCAATTATATTACATTTAGTCCTCACCCCTCTTTTTGTGCAACTTCAGGCATGATTAAGAGTGTGGCCCAGTCGGGAAAATAGTCTGATCCTGTTAGGACGCTCTGTTTTCTCGGCTGTGTTTTTTCTTTTGGGTTACTATCAAGATTAGGTAGTATACAGACCTTATCACTACTAGTCTTCGCCCCGGCGAGTAGGTAGGACGGAAAAACAATGGGCAATTGATTTATTGATACTACTAAATATCAGTGTCAATTATATTACATTTAGTCCTCACCCCTCTTTTTGTGCAACTTCAGGCATGATTAAGAGTGTGGCCCAGTCGGGAAAATAGTCTGATCCTGTTAGGACGCTCTGTTTTCTCGGCTGTGTTTTTTCTTTTGGGTTACTATCAAGATTAGGTAGTATACAGACCTTATCACTACTAGTCTTCGCCCCGGCGAGTAGGTAGGACGGAAAAACAATGGGCAATTGATTTATTGATACTACTAAATATCAGTGTCAATTATATTACATTTAGTCCTCACCCCTCTTTTTGTGCAACTTCAGGCATGATTAAGAGTGTGGCCCAGTCGGGAAAATAGACTGATCCTGTTAGGACGCTCTGTTTTCTCGGCAGGGCCGGGGATATCAAATAACATATGTGAATGTTTCGGTTTATCCTTATGAGCATTGATTCCTGGAAATTATTTTCCAGATCACCACCACTTCCGGCGAGGAGCACGGACAAGGGGACAACCAATCTGTCTGGGGGGTTTGTCACTACCTTTGTACCTCTTTGTGTTACTAAATCTTGTTATGAGTTTCCAATTTTTAATCACTCACATTGTATCCGGTGTGTGCCATGCCTGGATCGTTCTCGTGGGACCTGGTGGTCCAAGAAGTGCAAGACCTGCACTGAGCTCTGGCATGGCTTACTGGTTGACAAAGATAAATCTTGCTTAATTTCTCTGAATGCAATCAGAATTGCTTTTAAGAATTACTGTACTGAGGTCGCACATAAGTCTTTGATGTGTGACGACCTAGAATTGTGGGAATACTTAACTGTCAAAGAACCCCCTGCCCCTCTCTTGCCTAAATCTCGCAGGGCTTTCACCAGTAAATCTCCCAAAGATAGTAAAACTAAACCTAAGTTTCTGTCAAAGGAACATATTAGCTCAAGTGACAGTAGTGACAGTGAAGGGACTGAACCCCCCAGCCACAGTCCAAGTCGCCAGGGACTAGCAAGACGTCCTCCCCGACTCACCGGACCTAGACATCCTCTTCTAGCCGGAAGAGAAAGGCGGAAGAGTCAACATCCTCTTCTCGGAAGTCGTCCTCCGAACGACATAGCAAGAAATCTCGTTCGGGGTCTGCTGATGTTGGTTCCCGGCGTAGAACCGAGCATAGTAAGTCTTCCTCAGCTTCCACCTCCGCTAAGCCTGACTTTCAATCCGGCAGCTCGGTGGTGGGACCAGAGGATGAGGCAGCAACTCGGGGTGATGTTCTCAATGTAGGACTTTGTAATTCCACAGGTTTCTAGTCATGCCAAGGTTCACGGTTTGCCACCAAAAGTACCAGGGTTATAGGGTGGTGGACGAGTCGGATACTAGCGTCTCTTTAGATAATAGAGGTGAACGCCTATCTAGTGGTTGTGTGGGGCACCAACAGGTATTGTCTCAGTCAGTGTTCCCCCAAGCAATTGTTAATCCTCCACCAATACCTACACATGTACCTACTCCTCAGGAAATACCGATGCTTGATCTTAATCCTCAAGATATGCTTAACCATGTCACTAATCACCCCACGATACTAGGGGCCCCATGTGATTTTTCCGCAGCTCTGGACTTGAACCTGGACGCTTTGTACTCTGTGCACCCCAGCGAGGTGGAAGCGGAAGATGAGTCGGATGTTGCATATATTCCATCCGCACAACCTAATGAACACACTAGTAACCGACCTCAGCGTCGCCTCAATATGTCTATTACACACAGCGGGTCAGATAAGGGGTCCATATCTTCCGAGTCTCGTTTTGTTACCAAAGTTTACCTAGAGCAAGCATTTGAGGGTATGTTAGCTAAATTGATGGCTCATAACGAGGCTAGTAATTCTGCTCCTAGTACTTCCCATACGTCTGTCGGTTCGGGTGTGCCAGATGCTCTCCCGCCAAAGACAGTTCGTTCTCTTGAGCCAGCCCCTGTGCCGGCGGAACGGGAAGTTAACGTAACGCTACCTCATAGTCTGTCAACAGCTTGTACCTTTGTTACGCAGTCATCACCTATCACCACAACTAATGTACAACTGATATCTGATGTCATTCCTCCCACTTTAGACAAAATCCCTACCCATCCAGGACCTATGCCCCTTTTGTATGGTCAGGATGTCTCATGGTCCAAATTTTGTGCTCTCAATCCGGCGCTGGCAGTAACTACTTGGTCGGGAGAGCAACCGGTCCCTGCTGAGTGGGAAATACAAATTAATAAGCATAAGAAATCACAAGCTCTGGACTCGTCTGGTAGGACCTTAGATATAACAGTTGAGGCAGTACCCAATCTCTTTAACCCTGATTACTTCATTTATTCCTCGGCCCCGGCCCTTTCACCTGCGTCAGCTAAACTCTATGCTGATTGGTCACGCACTGATGGCATGAATGACGTCAAAGCACTGTCCTCATTAACCCAGGAGTTGGATACAACCCCGCAGCTTGATCCTTTTGGTCACCCGGTCTTACACATAGGGCAGGCAGGGCTGGGGCCTTGGGTGGGAGTGGCAGTCAGAGTTGAGACAGTATGCCTCGACAATTACTAACAAAGCCTCACATCAGATCCCCAAGGAAACTCATGGTTGGTTCTCCCTTCCGGTGGTCAAAGCCGGCGGAGTCCCAGAACCTATCCTCACTTTCATTTCTGCCCCACGTCTCCAGATTAGAGACATAGATCCCTTTTGTACTCCTCCTCAAACTCAGCTCGAAAAAGACTTTCGTTTGAGGCAGAAAGCGTTACGGCTATTGTCACAGGCACTGTTATCTCGTCAGCTCTCCCAATCCCTGCTTAGAACCATTGCGGCGATCCGAGACGAAAATGCGTGTAAGGCTCTGGATCTATCACGTAGAATCATGCTCCAGAATGCAGTTCAATCTTTGGGAGACATCAGAGTCGCCTTGTTTGAGGCGGTTCGGGCTAGACAGGACCTAAGAGTCCATTTTGTTAAGAAATTACCGGAAGCTATTGCCCGCCGAGTTCTTATGTCTGAGGTTTTGACACCCTCATTGCTTTGCCCTGATGTCTGGAGTACGGTTTACAACCTAGCCACGTCTCGGACCGCCGCAAGTTCGGCACCTAAAGAGTTCAAGTTTCCAAAGCTTTTCTCCAAACCAAAGCAGCAATTTAAAACTCCCCATCAAGGTAATAAGTTTTTTCCCCCTAAGCCACAGCACTCCAAAGGCACTGAGTCCTCTAAGAGTAAAGGTGGTACCAAACCTGGTAAGTGGACCAAGCCATACCATAAATATAAATCAGATCAGGGTTCTACCTTTAAATCACAAGGTTCAGCCTCCGATAGCCAGGCGTCCAACCCCACACCTACCCAGTCAAAAAACTAAATCTTTTGCCAGTCTCCAATCACACTTTGGACAAGTTAGGTCAAAGCTCAGTAACGCCGGACAAGTCTACCCTCACAGGGACTTTCAGAATATGTCACAAAGCGTGGCCGCGGCGGACTTGGGCTCAGACAGTGGCCCGCAAGGGCATAACCTGGAGGTGGATCAGACGACCTCAATTGCGCCTCCCACGAGCAACCACTCATGTCTCTCTAGAAATAGAGTCGCTCCTCCAAGAAATAAAGTTGGGCCGGTTGAGAGTAAAGAGATTAATACTGGAAGGCAACAAACATTTCCCGCTCTTGCCGGCGGGGGAGTTATGGCCTATTCCAGGGTTTATCCTCAACTTACTAGCGGTCTGGGCGAAGCACGAGACACTCTATTCAGTAACAACATGGACCTCTCCACCACCGATGGTGTGGGTAGATACCGATGCATCAGGGACAATAGGCTGGGGTCAAGGTATTTGGTCCCAATCCCTGGACTGTCACATCAATGTCCAAGAATTACTAGTCCCATTGTTTTTCCTCCAGGCACACGGCCCGGCGTTGTGGGGCAAGTCCATCGCTTTCCCAATGGACAATCTGAATGCAGTATCGTGCATTCAGAAGCAAGGGTCAACGAGGTCTCGGGCATTACTCACGCTATCAGAGGAGATTTTCACACTGGCAGACAGTTTAGAAATTCATTTACACGCCTCGTACCTCCCGGGCATAGCCAATGTCTGGGCAGACGCGCTATCCCGGCGAATGAGTACGAAGGTCGAATGGTCAATAAAGCAAACCATCTTCAATCAGGTGATTGCTCCAATGTACCATCCACAAGTGGATTTGTTCGCGTCCAGGGAGACTCACAAGCTCCCTCTTTACCTGACCCGCCAGGAACCAACCCTGGCAGGGGGACCAGACGCATTGATGGTGGACTGGAACAAGTGGAGTTCCATATATCTGTTTCCGCCTCCAGACGCATCTCTCATGTGTCAGGTAATTCACAAGCTACAGAGCTATCGGGGCGCAGTCTCGATGATTGCGCCTCTATGGCCGGCTCAGGTGTGGTACCACCAGTTAAAGAAGTGGTGCGGGACCCCGACATCACTCCCGATATCGTATTTCCACTTGGACACAATTGGAAACCTAGAGACCTCGCTGACTTTTGCTTTTTGGACATTCAGAGAGCCAAGTGGCTGCCCCAATATGGCCAGAGTGTAACTGCTAAATTGATAGGTCAATATACAGAGTCTACCCAGCGACAATACTCTTCTCATTGGCGTGCTTTCACTACTTGGGTTGTCGAAACCTCTCAGACAGACACTTCGGTTGCATTAGTTTTCAAATACCTGGATTATTTGTTTGAACATAAGCGTCTAGCAGTTAACACTTTAAAAAACCACTTGTCAGCTATAAAGATCCCCCTTTTTGATCTAACAGGTTTATCTATACCGCCGGCGGAGGAAAAGGGTTTCATGAGAGCATGTTTCAGGCTTCGTCCACCACCCTGCCAGCTCACACCTACCTGGTCACTCGAGAAGACTTTAGCATTGCTTTATTTCCCCAAATACACCAAGAACCCACCTTTTGAATTAATTCTTAAGAAAGCCGTGTTTTTGATGGCGCTTGCCTCAGGTAATCGGGTATCTGAGTTAGCGGCGATGTGTAACACACCTAATTGCCATAGATTTGGGTGGCGCAATGCTGATGTACAGACTGCTCCGTCTCCTTCTTTTGTTGCCAAAAATGAACATCAGGATCATGTTTTTACTTCCTTTACTGTACCTGCCCTTAAACGCGGCGATACTCACCACATTCTATGTCCAGTACAAGCCTTGATTAAGTTAATCAGAGCATCCCAGCCTAAGCAACCGGGAGCTCTATGGGTATCTGAGAATGGTACACGGGTTACAAAGCGAAGGTTGGCGGCCCTCCTCGTAGAAGTTATCAGGGAAAGCAATCCCGGCTTAGTGGTAAGAGCCAATGACATTCGTAAATGGGCGGTGTCCCTACGTTTTTTACATAATTATTCGGTAGATGATATTGCCGAACCTAATTTATGGGCCTCCAATCCTACCTTTCTATCTCGCTATCTGTCAGTACACCTGAAAAGACCAAAGCACACCTGTGTGGCCCTCCGGCAACGGGTGTAAGATCTTTGTGCTAGTAGATTTAAGCTGTTGTTTTCTAAACAAGGGGGGGGGGGGGAATGTGTAACTACAAAGACACTTAACACCCCTTCGCTGGCGGGTGCCCAACCCCGAAAATGGTTGAAATAGGGGAGCTATCCCCCCGCCAAAGGCGGCTTTCTAGGGCCTTTCCTAGCTGATGCTGAGAGGATTGGGTTCTAGTCATGTGGTGATGGGCTGGTCTATCAGAGTGAGAACTGAGCAATCTCTGCCATACCCATAGCTTACTCTGACTGTTCCTTTTACTTATATATTTTCTAGATCTCAAGTGACGGCGTCTCTAACGTGGATTGACCTCCCAATCTACCAAGATTGGAAGCCAAAGCGTCACATTTTTCCCTTGCCGCTCAACTTTCTCTTCATAATTGCTGAGGGGCACAGGGCCCTGGGTGGGGCTTTGGTTTCCCGGGCGTTTCCGCACCCTCCTCAAGCTCCCCGCCATGGAGTGGCTTCGGTCACCCCTTTATTGTGGTCGGCGGGGAGGGTTCTGTGGGGGCGCTCGGTTATGGCCTTGGCCTTGCTCGGGGCCTTGGGGCTGTTCGGCCAGGCAGCTTGGGGAACAACAACAACAACAACAACAACACCACCCCTTCGCCGAAAACTTGTAATATATATGCAAATAGGTAAGACCAAAGGTTGTGATCTCTATTTGCATTGTAAATCTTTTTCTCTAGTAATTAAGAAAGATATATTTTGCTAGTCAAGAAAGATGGGATAACATAGGCTAATGTTTTGATATTATTTAAGAGTAATATGAGTGATATATACTAAAATACTATTACCTATGCAATTTTCACAGCATACCTAAGTTATGGTTGCAATATTGAGAACAAGTGTCAAATGTCACATACAGTAAACTTCCGTTAATCCGAAGGGCAGCGGACCGGCCCTCTTTCGGATTAGTGGATTTTTCGGATTATCGGACTTTACCCCTATGAACCTGTGTATTAATGGCCTGACGAAAACATTGAGGCATTAGGCCACCCAAATGACACAATGGTGCACACATAGGATATCATATGTTCATGAAATCACTTCAAAAGTTCACCATTGTAATTGTAGCCTATTACCTACTTCAAAACATTCAGATTAATGGTCAAAGGAATCTGCTGATATAAACGTAAACACCATATGTCCGCATCGTCTACTAGCGAGTTTGTCTTGCTCTTGAAGATCAGATCAGATGTGGTTCGGGAAGTAATGCCTTAACAACGGCACTTCCCTGAGAGGTTCTTGTAATTTTCCTTTTGTGATTTTCCTTTTGTGACGTGCTCTGTTATATTATATTGTATTGAAAGCACCCTTGTCTTGTTGTCTTGAAAGCACCCTTGGGATGCTCCGATCACTGAACTATAAATAGTAGCGTATCGGAACGTCCAAAGGTGCGTTTTCAAGCTCAAGACTGAATGCGCTTGCAGAAAATGCGGTGCAAGCCAGTAGCGCATCGGAGCGTCCCAAGGATGCGTTCAAGAGCAAAAAAAAAATCTCTAGCAGACGATGTGGTGTTTACGTTTATATCAGTAGCTTCCTTTGACCATTAATCTGAATGTTTTGAAGTAGGTAATAGGCTACAATGACAATGGTAAACTTTTAAAGTGAATTCATGAACATATGATATGTGTGTGCTCCATTATGTGTCATTTGAGTGGACTAATGCCTCAAAAAGGGGACTTTGGGACTTCTTGAATTTCGGACCATCGGGTGAATTCGGATTTGGCCTCAAATTGAAAAATTCGGACTATTGGGAGATTCGAATCATCGGTCGTCGGATTAAAGGACTTTTACTGTACTTTATTTTGTACATAGTCGGAGTCACAAGCCTAGTGACATACATGATATGTTCAGTAACTCACGCTAGTCGTGATTTTGTGTACTCGGTTAAGCAGTCACCCTGTGCGGGCCTTATAATCTGAGTCAATAACGTCACACTCTTAGTGATATTATAATCTAAGTCATGTTGAGAATCAGGTATTCGCCAACAAGGTGGGTTATACATAAGCAGTATCTTTAACCCTCCAGCCCCGGCTATGTATTATATATATATTCCTCGAAACCCGGGTGTTTTGGCCGAAAAACGTCTAGGCTAGGCTACCGTATATTCGTTAATCAGACTGCTTCCCGCATTCCCGCGCATCCCCAAGCGTAGCTGTGTTATTTACCTGTAGAATGGCATTAAGTAGAGCTCTCTAAGTCAACTGGTTGAGCTGTGATGATGATTTCATTGGAGATAACTTTATGGCCAAAACAGCCACTTTACACCACTTTTCGATACTTAACAACAACATACAGGCACACACGAACAAGCGACGCTCTCCTTCTTGTGGCCGGAGATGCGGGGCGTCGGTCCAGCCGGCTGTTGTTTACATGCGTCGGACCGACGCCTCGCACACGAAGCTCACAGGCTTTCAACCACTGGGCGTTCAAGAGGCCTTCCGGGTACCTGTTATATGCTTTTTTATGGGCGTTCAAGAGCCCTTCCGTGGTGAGAGGGTTAAGCACACATCTGCTTACTCTTTTATATTTTTATATCTGTAAAAGCATTTACATATTGAAGAATACACGTTATTGTAAGTATACAATAAATATTTGAGTTGTCTTGGTGTTTCTGTGAAACCTTTGGATTTTGAGTTGGGAATACTTTCGGAGAGCGGGTTTTTAAGGGTCATCAGTACGAATGTCCCCCTCCAGTCTTAGAATTCTGGCAGTTCGTCAATGACGAAGGGGCCACTATTAAATTATAGGTTTGATCCCCAAGGGGAAGAGAGAAAACCTAATATTTATGAGTGGCCCCGGAGTCATTGACGAGTTCGGCCCTCCCACCATCCCCTTCCCATTCGTTGATATTTTGAGAAGTCTTGATATATCATTGAAGGACGAAATGACGCGCGGGTCCCGACGCATCGTCAGGCTGCGCACACCAAGAATATCCACGATTGTTGGAAGCTGTTTTTGACAACTTTAGTGTATTATTATTATTTTTTATTTTTTCTAAAAGTTTTTTCTTTAGTGGTACCCGATCATTATGGCGATTCCATAAGAGATTAAGTGTGTACTTATGATGCGGGCCCCATCAAGCTACCTGCGCGGGCATTTCAAATGTGCGAAACGCATGGAGTTTGAAAGGGTGCCTTCCTTTAACCCTCCAGCCCCGGCTATGTATTATATATATATTCCTCGAAACCCGGGTGTTTTGGCCGAAAAACGTCTAGGCTAGGCTACCGTATATGTGTTAATCTGACTGCTTCCCACATCCCCAAGAGTAGCTGTGTTATTTACCTGTAGAATGGCATTAAGTAGAGCTCTCTAAGTCAAATGGTTGAGTTGTGATGATGATTTCATTGGAGATAACTTTATGGCCAAAACAGCCACTCTACACTACTTTTCGATACTTAACAACAACATACAGGCACACACGAACAAGCGACGCTCTCCTTCTTGTGGCCGGAGATGTGGGGCGTCGGTCCAGCCGGCTGTTGTTTACATGCGTCAGACCGACGCCTCGCACACGAAGCTCATAGGCTTTCAACCACTGGGCGTTCAAGAGCCCTTCCGGGCAGCTGTTATATGCTTTTTTATGGGCGTTCAAGAGCCCTTCCGTGGTGAGAGGGTTAACCCTCTCACCACGGAAGGGCTCTTGAACGCCCATAAAAAAGCATATAACAGGTACCCGGAAGGCCTCTTGAACGCCCAGTGGTTGAAAGCCTGTGAGCTTCGTGTGTGCGAGGCGTCGGTCCGACGCATGTAAACAACAGCCGGCTGGACCGACGCCCCGCATCTCCGGCCACAAGAAGGAGAGCGTCGCTTGTTCGTGTGTGCCTGTATGTTGTTGTTAAGTATCGAAGTGGTGTAAAGTGGCTGTTTTGGCCATAAAGTTATCTCCAATGAAATCATCATCACAGCTCAACCAGTTGACTTAGAGAGCTCTACTTAATGCCATTCTACAGGTAAATAACACAGCTACGCTTGGGGATGCGCGGGAATGCGGGAAGCAGTCTGATTAACGAATATACGGTAGCCTAGCCTAGACGTTTTTCGGCCAAAACACCCGGGTTTCGAGGAATATATATATAATACATAGCCGGGGCTGGAGGGTTAAGGCAGTTCGTCAATGACTCCGGGGCCACTCATAAATATTAGGTTTTCTCTCTTCCCCTTGGGGATCAAACCTATAATATAGATGGACCAGCCCATTTATGAATTTTGGAGAAAATTGAGGCAACCCCTCCCTCCACGAGGCCTCAAGCCACACTGAGTCTACTTATACACACTCGCTTATGTAACCCACTCGCTAGGCACGTAAGCACATCCTCCACACATTTTGCTAATGTTAGCACAAAAATATACCATCGAATTAGGGAATAACAGGGAAAATAGGTGATAATTGAAGGGGGAGGGGAAAGGGGGGAAGGAGAGGATGTGGAGGAGTGATATGAGGTACTGTATACAGTAGGGAAAAAAAAAAATTTTTTTTTTTAGTGCTACTGGGGCCGTTTAAATTGTTTTTTTAGGCCTCCCTCTTAAGAGCTTTGCCGCCCTCGCCCAGTAAAACTTCTTATGAGCTTTGAAGCCGTTGCCGGGTTAAACGTAAAATAGGCGCATATGAATACCGTAAGTAATAACGATATTTATGGTAAAATTACAATTTTAGGCGGGAATGAAGCCAAATATCCTCGCTTGGCGGGAGGGTTTGAACTACCAATAGCGCGCGCCTCCCGGGTTAAGGATTTAAGTCACCATTTTGATTCTTAGTATCTCTGTTAACCCGAAAATGGCGAGAGGGGGTATTGAAATAGCGCCCCATGGGCGAGCATATTGGCTCCATTCAGGCCTATAATCGTCATTTTACGATTAATATCGTTATTACTTATTCATATGAGCCTATTTTACCTTCACTATGAAGATAGTAACCTGTAACAACAATAAAACGTGAAAATATAATTTTTCTGGTCAAAATCGCAAATATAGATGGACCAGCCCATTCATGAATTATGGAGAAAATTGAGGCAACCTCTCCCTCCACGAGGCCTCAAGCCACACTGAGCCTACTCATACACACACTCGGTTATGTAACACACCCGCTAGGCACGTAAGCACATCCTCCACACAGTTTGCTAATGTTAGCACAAAAATATACCAACGAATTAGGGAATAACAGGGAAAATAGGTGATAATTGAAGGGGGAGGGGAAAGGGAGGAAGGAGGGGATGTGGAGGAGTGATATGAGGTATAGGGAAAACAAAAATTGTTTAGTGCTACTGGGGCTGTTTAAATGTTTGTTTTAGGCCTCCCTCTTAACCCGGGAACTGCGGGGAGAAGAGTTCCCCCGGTGGACTGCGGGAAGACTCTTAAGAGTAAGGGGAAAACAAAATCCATTTAAAACACCAAAAAAAACAAAAAAAAATTTTTTTTTTTTTTTTTTTTTTTTGCCCCTGGGCCATGCCAAATATCACTCCTCCACCTCCCTTCCTTCAGTTATCACCTATTTTCCCTGTTATTCCCTTATTCTGTGGTCTATTTTCGTGCTAACATTAGCGAGTTGGTAGCAGGGCGTTGTCATCATTGTTACCAAGCGTGGGAAAGAGCGAGAGAGAGACTATTGCGTAACAGTGTCTCTCCAGACAAGGGGAGGGGAGGAGGGCAGGGAGGTTGCCTCAGCCATACATTATGTAACTCCCGGCCTGTATCGCCGATTTTGACCATCCAAACACTGTTTCCACTTGTTTTATTATTGTAACAGGTTAATACCTTTATAATCAACCTATAATAGGCGCATATGGATAAGTATTAATGCTATTTATGGTAAAATAACGATGTTAGTGATGGGAACAGCTCAAATACTGATGGGAACAGCTCAAATACGTCAGCACAGGAGTGTGGTGTCTCATACCCCCCATGCGCACTTCTTAGGTTAAGAGCTTTGCCGCCGTCGCCCAGTAAAACCTCTTAAGAGCTTTGCAGCCGTTTACGGGTTAAGCACTCCATGCTGTGAAAGCAGTTACAAAGATGAACAGATATTTAACACTTACGGTGCGAGCATATTTCCGCTATATTAGGGCCGTGGTGGGCTGGATCTATCAGAGTGAGGGTTGGTGTCCTGTACTTCCCATAGCTAGTTCTGACTTTACCTTTTTCATCATTCTTCCTGAGAGTGGTGAAGGCAGTGGGGCCATAATTGTGTGCCCCAAGGTTCCCTAGTGTCATACTCTCACAGCCCGCTGACACAAGTCGGCCTTTCTCTCTGGTGTAGGGATGCAGCGACCCCACTGCCCGCCACTTCGGTGGTGCAGTCAGCCTCTGTAGCAGTTACTGTGATTTCTTGTTACTGCCTTATTGTAGCACGGTTAAGGCTGGTGTGGTGCGATTTCGCCAGGTCCAAGTGCTTCAGGGGGACTTTATTGAGTTCTGATGAGACACTGTTAGCACTATACTAACATCAGCCACAGTGATAACGTGATAGGGCATTTTTGTGGCAAGACTTGTTGTACTGTGCTGCAGTAAAGACTGTAGCCACCGTGTTATGATTGCTGTGCACTGTGTGAGTACTGTGATTGTACCATGGAAGCCACATTCACTGTGGACGGTTGCGGTCTTTAAACCCGTATGTATGTATTAGGGCTTATTCAGGCACTCCTGAATGATTAAGCAAGTGTCTGAATTAATTGAAATTTATTTAGCCAAAAAATAGAAGAAAATAACTTCAAAATGACACTGGAACGAGCTTCGTAGCGCGCAGAGTTCATCCGCAGCGCTACCATAGACCGGCAAATACAGTATTTGCAAATAATGAGCAATGTCGCGCTACATTTGCCTTTGGCAAAATAAACAAACCAAAACAGGGATGTCACAATATAAAGGCAAAAGAACTTATCAAAATCGCTATGTGGAAATAACGCTGTACCAAAATATAATTTTGAAATACAGTCAGGTCTCGATATACTGTACACAGGTTTTATATACACGGTTTCGTTTGGACACGGTAACCTCAAAAGTTCCAAAGTCGGCCACAAACACGGAAAAGTCGGGATCATATACAGGTGGTGGCCCAAGCTTAGGTATATTTTTTTTTTTTTTTTTTTTTTTTTTTTTAATGCATCCAATGTCTGTCTGGCTATCTATTTAATGCATCTATCTCCCTTATACATAAATATAACTATCTTAATTGGTATATTTTTAATCTATGAATCATTTCTAATACAGGAAATTGAAAACAATATTACCCTTCCAACACACAAATAATAAAATTAAAAAGAGTCAATAAAAATATCTCCTTTGTCTTTTCAGAAACTTAAATCCGTCTCATATAATTTTGTATGTAATTTGCCCCTAGCAACTATCTCCCTCTATCTATTTCTCTCTATACATTATGTATCTCCTTTATACATTAACCCTCCAGCCCCGGCTATGTATTATATATATATTCCTCGAAAACCGGGTGTTTTGGCCGAAAAACGTCTAGGCTAGGCTACCGTATATTCGTTAATCAGACTGCTTCCCGCATTCCCGCGCATCCCCAAGCGTAGCTGTGTTATTTACCTGTAGAATGGCATTAAGTAGAGCTCTCTAAGTCAACTGGTTGAGCTGTGATGATGATTTCATTGGAGATAACTTTATGGCCAAAACAGCCACTTTACACCACTTTTCGATACTTAACAACAACATACAGGCACACACGAACAAGCGACGCTCTCCTTCTTGTGGCCGGAGATGCGGAGCGTCGGTCCTGCCGGCTGTTGTTTACATGCGTCGGACCGACGCCTCGCACACCAAGCTCACAGGCTTTGACGTCATGGGTGTTTAAGAGCCCTTCCGGGTAGCTCGTGTATGCTTTTTTATGGGCGTTCAAGAGCCCTTCCGGGAACAGAGGGTTAACATAACTAGGTCTTATTTGGACTTTTTGTAATCTGTGAATCATTTCTAATGCGATGGAATTGAAAACAATATTATCCTTCATACACACAAATAATAAAATGAAAAAGAGTCAATAAAAATTTCTCCTCTGTCTTTTCAGAAAGTTGAGTCCGTTTCATAAGTCTCATAATAGTTTGTATGTTATCGATCACTTCCCCCTCTGCAACTCTCTCTCTCTATCTATCTCTAATGCATCTATCTAACCACTTAATACATTAACATAACTGTCTTATTTGGACTTTTTGTAATCTATGAATAATTTCTAATGCGATGGAATTGAAAAATATAATATCCTTCCAGCACATAGATAAACAAGAAATTTTTTCCTTTGCCCCTCAGCTTTCTCTTCATAATTGCTGAGGGGCACAGGGCCCTGGGTGGGGCTTTGGTTTCCCGGGCGTTTCTGTCGCCCTCCTCAGCTCCCCGCCATGGAGTGGCTTCGGTCACACAGGCTTTATTGTGGTCGGCAGGGAGGGTTCTGTGGGGGCGCTCGGTTATGGCCTTGGCCTTGCTTGGGGCCTTGGGGCTGTTCGGCCAGGCAGCTTGGGGAACAACAACAACAACAACAAGAAATACGATAGTCAACAACAAATATTCTCCCGTCTTCTCTGCAAATAGGCGCGAGGTTCCGAGCGTCGGGAGATTTAATTTTATTTATTTATTTATTTATTTATTTATTTTTCCCACGGTTTATTTTCGCCTTGAAAGTGTGTCTACACAAATTGATTGGGAAATATTGTAACATGTTTTTAATTGACATTTGTGTAATTTTTGCTGATTATGAGTTGGTGGGAAAATGTTTTCTTTAATTCCATCATATCGGAAATGATTCACAGATTATATAGAGACCAAATAACATACACTTTTTAGTGTGTTCAATAGTTTTGCATTATCAATAGGGTTATAACTTCTTCTCTACTTTCTGGTCTATTGAACCATAGCCTAATAAAGAGAGGGGGAGGGAGGGAGCGTCCCCGATAGTGACAACCAGTCTGATGATGATAATGATATGATGGACAATATTTCTGTGTTCTCTGGTTTCAATGGTTTCAATGAGGACCATCAACAGGCCTGGGAACCTGGAGGGGGCCTATGTGCTAGCTGTAGCACAAGGCTTATCAACATCATCACAGTAACGGGGTCGGGGTTGAGGCCAGGACGGGGCGGGGATATCTACTGAACGTCAACACGTCTATTCACACAAATAAGTCAGTAACAGGTCCAAAACACTTCTTACTGATGCTTAATGTATTCTATGTTATGTCATATATGATGTTGGTGGCATAATGTAATATAAGTCGGCTGAAGGTAGGCAAAAAGGGCCAAAAGGGGAACTTTGGGAAAGTGGCTGGAACGAATTAATTAATTCGCATAAGGCCTGTTATTTCTAAAACACGGTTTTGATATACTGTACACTGTACGTACAGGGTACGAATGAACCGTGTATATCAAGACCTGACTGTACAAGAACACAATCCACCACATAGGGTGTTAATCACTACATGAACAAGTTAAAATCTGTTTCCCAAGCAAACTAATCGCACGTATAACAACGCACTATCAAGGAATTAGTCAATTTGGGAAGTCGGGAGGGTCGGGTTTTCTGGCCCCCTTCTTCCTCATGTTCAGCCCCATTAGTTTTGAGATTTTAAGATGTTCGGCCCATTAGTTTGGCGATTGTAACACCTTTTGTCCCATTGTGTTGTCAATTTTAAGACCTTTCGTGCCATTTAGGTGTCAATTTTTTCCTGGCGAGCGATAGCGAGCCTGTAATTTTAAGAGGAACCGGCCGAATTTTTCTATCGAAATATTTACAAAATTATCTTGAAGAGGGGTCTAGGGGATGTTCTTTTATGCTTGATGGAGGTCTAGGGAAGAAAATTTAAGAAATATAGAAAGATGAAGAAATAAGCAAATAAATACGCCCATCACCTCTTAACTCATTAAAATCGGTAGATTGGCGGCTATCTTAACTAGTTGATGTCCGACACTTTTAAGTGTTGACAAATGTGTTTTTCATACCTGGTCATTGCTTATTCATGGTACAATCGGCCAAATATATAAGTGATGTCTCGGCACCAAGGATATTTTGATCAATAATTGGTATCGGCAATATCTAAACCTAATTTCTTTATTTTGAGTGAGATTTTCAAACATGTTCCTACACTTACCCACCCTATTCAACGTGTTATATGTGCGATTGATTTGCTTGGGAAACAGATTAACTTGCTCATGTAGTGGTTTTGTGTTCTTTGATTTCAAAATGTTATTTTGCTAAAGCGTTATTTCCACATAGCGATTTTGATAAGTTCTTTTGTCTTTATTTTGTGTCGTCCCTGTTTTGGTTTGTTTATTTTGCAAGCTTTACATTATAATAATTTATGTTTGTGCAGGATGAGCTCGTTTATGGGAAGTATGGGCGGCCTGGGGGGAGCTGGTGGTATGCCAGGAGGTGGTGGTATACCAGGAGGAGGAGGAGGACCACCAACAGTACCACCACCACCACCACCACCCGCCGCCAGTACTCCCACACCACCACCACCACCACCACCACCACCACCACCTGCTGCTGCTGCTGCTGCTGCTGCTGCCGCCGCCGCCGCCACCCCTGGGGGACCACCGGGAGGAGGACTAGAGGCACTACTAAATGCGTAAGTTGATGCATCCTTCCTTAATTACCGTACATTGGGGCAATTGGACTCACATGGGGTAATTGGACTCAATAGGGGGCAATGAGACTTAGGTGGCCCAGACAGTACAAAAAAAGTGTATTGGTTCCCTATATTATATTATTATGTTAACAAATTCATAATTTATAACATACATTAACCCATTGGCTGCGGCTATGTTTGGGCTATTTAGGCACTCCTGAATGATAAATCAAGCATCTGCATTAAATGAAGTGTATTCTGCCGAAAACTAGACGAAATTAGCTTCAAAATGACACCAGAACGGGCCCCGTACGTGGTCTGGTTCACCCGCAGTGGTGCCAGTGAAACGCGGGAAACCCGCTATTTGGTAGCACACGCTCGCTTGGCTACACTGCTGTGAGACACAGAGAGAGACCCGCGTGAGACACAGTGTACCTCAGTGAGCCGCTCGGTGCTCTGAGGGTCGGAGGTGGGCCCCTCACGCTCCCGCCCACTGACACTCGATTTTTACGGTTTTTACAGGCTTTTAAAACCTGGAAATTGCTGTAACTTGCCAGGACGTTCCAGAACGTCACCCACAACGAAAGGGTTAAGTTAAGGTATATAGTGATAACAGTAAGTGAACTGGGATTCATGTTCTAAATTTTCATATTTCGCGATATTTTTAACTCGACTACTAAGCTGCACAGACAAGATTTAATGTTCTTTCTCAGCATTCCCTTGGATATATCAAAACAAGGGAAGTGTCATTAATGTTTATCCACCTACCAAAGTAAGCTAGCTACTTTAGTTATGAAATAATTATGATTTTCTTCTAACGGGGCAATTTGACTCGGTCCCCTAGGGCAATCCAACTCGGCCTCCTGGGGCAATGTGACTCACTCATTTAAGGCAATATGATCCACTTACCTTTGACAATGTATGTTGTTGTTGTTGTTCCCTAGACTGCCTGGCCGAACAGCCCCAAGGCCCCAAGCAAGGCCAAGGCCATAACCGAGCGCCCCCACAGAACCCTCCCTGCCTACCACAATAAAGCCTGGGTGACCAAAGCCACTCCATGGCGGGGAGCTGAGGAGGGTGCGGAAATGCCTGGGAAATCAAAGCCCCACCCAGGGCCCTGTGCCCCTCAGTTATTATGAAGAGAAAGTTGAGGGGCAAAGGAAAAATGTGACGCTTTGGCTTCCAATCTTGGTAGATTGGGAGGTCAATCCACGGAAGAGACGCTGTCACTTGAGATCTAGAAAATATATAAGTAAAAGGAGCAGTCAGAGTAAGCTATGGGTATGGCAGAGATCGCTCATTTCTCAATGTATGTATGACTTATTTATTTTTAATGTATTTTCTAAGCTAATATATAATCTGTCTTTTACAGCATGGTTCGTACGTTATTTGTTTAATGTTGGGAAGGTGTGAGTCTAATTGCCCCGTATGTCCGTGTGGTAATCCCGACACTGACTTACGGAAGCAAAGCATGGACATTGGAGAAGAGACTCAGACCAAGAGTGAGAGGGGTGGAAATTAGTTACTTGAGAAGTGCGTGCGGAGTTACATGAAGGGATAGACAGACGAATGAGGGAGTAAGAAGGAGGTGTGGTGTGGAGGTAGATATGCTGGAAAGTGTGAAAAGGAACACCTTGAGATGGTTCGGCCATATGGAGCGTATGGGAAGCGAGAGAATGACTAAGAGGGTGTATGAGAGCGAGGTGGAAGGACAGAGATGGAGAGGTAAACCGAAAGAGAGGTGGAAGGATGGAGTGAGGAAGTATATGGATGAAGTCGGTGCTGGTTGGGAGGAGGGGCGTCGACTGACTGGGGACAGAGGTGCATGGGGGCGGTTCGTTCGTGGCCACCCCTTCGGGGATCACGGCGTCAAGTAATAGATAGATAGATGTCCGTAAGGTGCGAGTCGAATTGCCCCACACCATGGTTATTTTCTTATTTTTTTATTTTTTTAAATATTTCTGTTTTATGTATTTCTAGGTAGGCCTAATATACTTTTCCACATATATAGTTGGATTGTTCGTGTTTCATTGACGATGCAGTTTTTACCACCATACACTCCCTGCTGATTAGCAAGGCTAAGGTGGGTGCCCTGATGAATCAGGGACTTGGTGAATAGTTGCCACAGATTGCTAGACCGCACCGTTCACCAACAGCACTGACATCTGCCAATAACACACTGGCTGGCCCGAGGCTCGAACCGCCAACCTCACGGTTAGCAGGCGAACGCTCTACCAATCGAGCTACGGCCTGTGGCTATAACTTCTTGATCAAGTGGCTGAATTTTGGAGGTTGTATTATATTACCCAAACAGTACAGCTTTTAACCCTCTCACGACCATATGATCCAGAGGTTGCCAGATTAGCAATACTAAATAGAGTTCTCTCACTCTTATAATTACCTCTCCAAAATTAGTTTCCTGCCCACAGCTAACTCAAAGACAACTGCAGAGGTTGAAGTAACTAAACTAAAGGTTTCTACATACCCCTGATGGTAACAAAGACTTTAAAGTATCACTAATAGGCTCAAAATTGCATCAAGAACGTGAGAGGGTTAAGTGACTAATATAGTGCAGTACTTATCTTAGTACAGTCCATCCTCCAAATATGCGAGTTTGAAATTTGCGAGGGGGGGTCAAAATTGGAAAAAATATAATATTCCACATTTGCAAGGTCGATTTCACATGTGCGAACCAGCCCGTAGAATTATATGGGAAATCCGCCATTTCCTCTTAATTTGCAACCCCCTAATCCACATTTGCAAGGAAGAGGCGGCGGATGATAGGCGAGGCGGCTGTGTTGGCTGAGGAGGACGAGCGAGGTGGGGGAGAGAGAGGCGGTGAGGCCCAGTAGGGGTGCCTTGCCTCGCCTCAGAAGTCGGAACCCAAGCGTCAAGCCAATTAATAGGCCAACAAACACTCCGCCAATAACGACTTATAAAATAACATTTTCGTCAATAACGGCAAGTCAGAATAGTTACCCACTTTCTAAAATAACATTTGGATTCATGTAAATAAAGGTTATTTCGCGGAAAATAACCAGGCGCATCTTGGAGAGCGTTTGGTTTCCCGCTATCTTGATGACCATGGAGTTGAAGTTGTATTTTTACCACCAAATACAACCTCCAAAATTCAGCCACTTGATCAAGAAGTTATAGCAAAGCCAAGTTGAAGTTGTTGTACTATAAATTCGTCCATGACAAGATGAGGAAGGAAGCTGACAAACAAAAAGAAATTAAAAAAATTGCTGAAATTATGAGCAGTAGCGAGAACGATACACCCCTCGCCGCCTCCCCTCCACCTCCCTCTTCCGCCTCCACCGCTCCACACTTTCCACACCGCTCCAGCTCTCCAAATCGCTCCACTTCTCCACCAGCAACCCTGCTTTAATGACTGTATGTCTGTATGTATAAATGTATCCCACAACCGATATAAATATACTAACTAATAAGGAAATTCGGTGGGTGCCGCCCATAAGTAATTATTCCCATAAGCTACGTTGTCTGAAATTTGCGAATTTGAAATTTGCGAAGTCGCATGTCGCCCATAATCTCGCAAATTTGGAGGGTGGACTGTATAACGAAAACTTACATATAGTGAGTCCAATTGCCCCAATGTACGGTAGGTTTATTTGTAAGTTGATTTGTGGGTTCGTGATAATATGAAATTATGTCCTGCCGTACCCGTTTGTGGGTTCGTGATAATATGAAATTATTCCCGTCGTACCCCTGTTGGTTCTCGCCTGATTCGGTTAGATGAGGCTATTGCCCTAGTGCAGGGGTCAGGAGCCGCATGCGGCTCTTCCAGGACACTTGTGTGGCTCCAGAAGATTCAGAAATAAAATTATTCCTTTAAAACGAAGGCATTATATAACAAATTCAAGGCAACTTTCATATGCAGACGACTCAACCTTACACTACTCCATTAGTTTTTCAGAACGCCCCAGCCAGCAATTCCTCAACGACAAATGGAATGAAGCCATAGAACACTTAAATTCTGATCTAACTACAATCTCCAATTGGGGCAGAGAAAACCTTGTTACCTTTAATGCTTCCAAAACCCAATTTCTCCATCTATCTACCCGTCAGGAACTCCCTGCGGACTATCCCTTATTCTTCAACAATACAAAAATCAATCCTTCATCTTCTCTCAATATTCTTGGTGTCTCTTTTTCTTCTACTCTCAGTTGGAAGGACCATATTACCAGTCTTGCTAAGGCAGCCTCCCAGAAGCTGGGTGTGCTCAACCGCCTTAGGGGATTCTTTACCCCTGCACAACTTCTTGCTCTGTACAGGGGCATACTGCGTCCTTGTATTGAGTATTGTTCACATGTGTGGGGAGGTTCCTCTCACACCGCTCTCCTAGACAAAATTGAAAGGAAGGCCTTTCGTATCATTAACTCCCGTCCACTCACCAACTCTCTGCAATCTCTCTCTTCGCCGCAATGTTGCATCTCTCTCGCTATTCTATCGCTACTATAATAATCAGTGTTCCTCAGAGCTTTCCCAGTATATACCACCTCCTTTACGTAGGGCACATGGTACCCGTCTTGCAACACAATCCCACCCCTACTCTGTGCAACTCTCCAACCCAAGAGTGAAACGTTACTCTCAGTCTTTCTTCTATTCAACAGCTGAGCTCTGGAACTCTCCCAGAATCAGTCTTTCCCTCTTCCTATGACTTAAATTGCTTCAAACTCTGTGTGTCCAGGCATTTTGGCTCGAACGTCCCTTGATTTTGGCCCTGTCACTCTTACAACTTTGGGGGAGGCACTCGCTATAGGCAGTTCTGCCTTTTGCCTCCCTCACTCACATAGGAAAAAAAAAAAAAAAAACACTTCCACACCAAGTTTCCTCATAGCCCACTGCACAACATCTCTAGGCACCCTATCAAAGGCCTTCTCCAGGTCTACAAACACAAAGTAAAGATCCCTGCCTTTAGTAAGCATCTTTCCTGTATCTGCCTGACTATGAAGATAGCATCGGTTGTACCCCGTCCTGGCATAAAACCAAACTGCATATCATGAATGGAGATGCTTTGCCTGATGAAACCCTCAAAGACTCTCTCACAGACCTTCATGATTTGGTGAAGCATTTTCAGGCCCCTATAATTTCCTCTATCTAGCGCATCCCCGTTTCCTTTGTACTGTATATAATTACTATTACACTTTTGAGCCAATCCTCTGGGATTTTCTCATCTTTAATAATGGTGTTTATCAACTCAGTGACTAAGTTGACACCAGTCTCCCCTGAGGCTTTTTATCATCTCAGCGACAATGTCAGAACACCCTGGAGCTTTACCGTCCTTCATTTTATTGATTGCGTCGCTCACTACAGCTGGTGCTATCAAAGGAGGGGTCCAGATATTGGATTTTCGATACTAAGCTGTTCCTTATCCCATTCAAACTCTACATTTAGCTATCATTCATAGTGTGCCTTCCATGCTTCTCTGATTTCATTTTCTGCATACACAATCTTCCCATTATCGTTTCTAGCACACTGTTCACCTATAATATCCCTACTGTCATTTTTAACTCGCCTAGCTAGGTTGAAGATCCCATTGGGATTGTCAGTGTTACACACTTGTTCAAGGACCAGGTCCTTAATGCCTTTTTTAGCATTGTAAATAACTCTTGTGGCAGTTCGTTTAGCTGCCTGGTATTCCTCCTTGCTGCCTCCCTTCTTCCATGCTTTGAAGCATCTCCTTTTCTCTTTCACAGCATGTTCTACCTCATTGTTCCACCACCAGGAGGTCTTATTCCTGGGGTGACCCTTTGTTTTCCCACATACTTTGTCAGTGGCAGCGGTAAGGCTATGCTTAAGGAAGTTCCATTGACTATTTACATAGTTAGACCTAGCTTCCTTATTTCTATTAATTTCCTCCAGTTCATTATGAAACCTATCCCTAACTTCCTTGTTCTTCAGCAGCCACACTTTCCTTTTGGGTATGTATACCTTCTTGCGCTTAGGATCTCTGTATAAGCTCATGTCGCACACAAGTAGCTTATGCTGGGGGATACATTCTTCGCTCGGGATGACTTGGTTGGCATCCCATGTAGGGGTGACAACCTTAAATAAAACCTTACTGCTTACTCAAGGGTTTTTGTTGTTGTTCCCCAGGCTGTCTGACCGAACAGCCCCAAGGCCCCGAGCAAGGCTAAGGCCATAACCGAGCGGCCCCACAGAACCCTCCCTGCTTACCACTAAGAAAGCCCAGGTGACAGAAACCACTCCCAGGCGAGGAGCTGAGGAGGGTGCGGAAACGCCCGGGACACCGAAGCCCAAGGCCCTGTGCCCCTCAACAATTATGAAGGGAAGTTGAGGGGCAATGGATAATTGTCACATTTTGGCTCCCAGTCTGCCAAACTCGAGGTTGGCAGTAGGGAGGTCAATCCACGGAAGAGAGATCTAGAAAATATATAAGCAAAAGGAATAGTCAGAGTAAGCTATGGCCCCCCCTAATGGGAACCATCTTGTTGTGGTGGGGGGGGGTTTCGTATCTCTATGATCTGGGAGGCGATGCAGGTTGGGGGTTAGGCCCCCTCCCTCACTCTAGAGGCGGGGATACCACCCCTCTTGTTTCGGCTTTCAGTGAGGGTTCTATTAAATGGTTCCCTGCCCCTTATTTAGGGCATGTTTTCCTCCTCCTTTTCCTTTCTTCTCTTTCCTTCCACACTGCCCCCTAGCAGACCCTGCGGGGCTGTATCACAGAGCCGGGCCCCTTAGATCAGGTTCTAAGTCACTCCATATTTGCGAGTAATGGCGGGCGCCATGCTTTGGGGCTGACGGTGGGCAGGGTGGGCAGCCCCTCCCTAGTTGGTACCAGTACCCGCTGACCCCCTTCTCAAGTTGAGCCTCTTGAGATAGGTGGCCGTGGCTACCAATACGGGGGTTTATCTCTTGGCTTGCTCAATCACTTGTTAACGATTCTGGACTTTTGGTGACGACTCCTGCGCCGGCCTCGACTATCCCTTCGACTTCCACTTCACCTGCTCCTGCCTTCTTGGAGGAGCCTACCACTGGTGGTGATACCCCATCTCTCATTCCATCAATGGTGAAGCCTGCATCCCTGCAGGCTTCTAATACACCAATGAAAATGTCAACCCCCAATTGAATGTAGCCTCTGATTTTGACCGTCCTATTACAGTCAGTCCCCCTAATACACGTATCCTCAGTCCGCGTTTACCCTATTCCGCGCCGAGGGGTAAAACAGGTACTCATAATCCCTAAAACACGCCCACAAAACACGAATCACAGTTGAATAGTGGTGTAAAAATTATGTTTTTTGTATTCCGCGCCACCCCCCCCTCCCTACTCCGTGCGCACACCCCTCGGAGGCCTAGGCTTCCCCGGCCCCGTCACTGTCACTGGCCCCGTCCTCGTCTCCGGATATACCCATAGATTTCCCGATCGCAGTAGTGCCTTCACCAGTTTATTCTTCCTAGGCATTTTTAAGTTGTTGAAGGGTGTAGGAAGGCAGTTGTTACACAATAAATGGGTCAAGTCTCAGCGCACGGATTGGGGGGACTGACTGTACTTCTGTAACTTCGAACCTGCATTCGGGATCCTCGTCCGTTCCACCTACTGACACGTTTGGTGACGTCCCTCGAAGTTCTCTCACATCTTTGGATTCCATGACTAGTCACGCAACTCACCCTATTACAAGACCAATCGTCACTCTCATCGACACCTTCACTGACCTCCTCAACGGTTTCAGCGACATGTATCACTACCAGCTCTACTGTTGAGGTGTCTACTACTGCAGCTGCCCGGACTCCTGTGGTGATGCCGGCTCCTCTACCGACTTCTTTGGCATCCTCCCACTCTGGCCGTCTCGCCGGTGGTGACCTCCATGGTACCAACGTGGGTTCATCTGCTCGTAGCCATCTTGCCACACTACAGCCTTTTGTTCTGTCCAACTTCAACCGTCGCCACCCTAAATATCACCCTGATCCTACCTTCGTCGATTTTGACTCATTATTTGGTGACAGTACCTGGCCCAGATATCTCGTCCTTACTCCTGCCGTTCCAATGCAGAAGTGGGTTCTTGAGTACGAACTCCTTCATGTATATTCTACCCGTGATATGACCATCCGCCCTCTGGATCCCCGCAGCTGGCTTATTGAGGCTACTGCGGAGGGCCAGTCAGTTGCTTTCCAAGCGCTCACGTCTTTAGGGGATATACAGGTCACTGTTAAGATACACAAACTCCTCAACTCCATCCAGGGTTCCGTTGTCCTCCCAAGTTCTGACGACCGACCTACACCTGACACTTTACTCGCGTCCCTTCAGATGCGAGGTTATCCCTGCACTGACTTTAAGATTCATGAACGTGTTCGCCGTTCCTCAGATCGTCCCCTTTCTGTTGCCACCTTGACGTTTTACGGTAAATCTTTACCAGATAAAATTATCATCATGGGTGAGAGCCGGGACATCCGGCCATATGTGCCTCCACCCCTTCAATGTTGGAGGTGCTCCTCTTTCACCCATCCCACGAAGGCCTGTACGAACAATCCGGTGTGTGCTTCTTGTGGGTCGACTGAACATGAGACCAAATGGAATTGCGGACCTACTCATTGCATCAATTGTGGAGGCGATCATCATGCTCGCTCAAAAACCTGCGAGTTTCATGTGTATAATACCGAGCTCAAACTGCTCAAGATTCGTTCGGGTTTTACTGTCCCCCGTGCCAAATGCCAACTGTGGCTGTGCGAGGGGTCCATGACCCTGCCAAGTGGAACTCCTATAGGACTGTTACTCTATGCTCCCTTGGGTCTAGCGCTTCCACTCTTTCACCTGCTGCTCCCGACTTACCGCCTACCACTATGCCCGACATGCCATCGTCTTCAAAGACTCCTGCCGTGCCGCTATCGACTTCTGAAACTCCGGTAATTTCGACTGCGAAAATCTCCTTCCCAGCTCCATCGACCACTACCTCTGTCCCTACTGCGAGATCCTCTCCCTCTGTGGCTACCCTATCTAATACCTCCGTAGCGATATCTACCACTCCGTTACTTTCTGTTGTTACCTCAAATCGCTTTGCCTCGCTCTCTGATGAGGAACATCCATCACCTACTGACTGTAGTATGGACCTTTCTCCTCTCCGTTTGTCCCCTATTAGACTTCCTAGACCCTCTAAATGCAAAGCTTCCAGTCCCTCCTCTCCCTCCCACGCTACGCCCTCCTCCCAGTCTTTACCTCAACGTACCCGCAGACACTTGCACATCAGTCACTTCATCTCCGACTGGGGTGTCTGAGCTTCAGCCCACTGCTTTGTCTGTCTCAGATGCATCTACGATCCCCCAGGCTACTTTAGACAACAATCCTCTTGTTTCTCCATGTCCACTTCCCTGTCCCTTTGGGTGCAAATGCGCGTCATGTTCACGATCCAATGATGGGCCGTCATCTCTTGAACCTCACCCTACGTCTTGCGTTTGCCATGCTTGTTTCATACATGCATGCCGCGGTGCACCCAATACTAGCCGGGCAGCCCTGTCTGCTGTGGTACTGGATTTCCTGACCCGAGAACTGCATGGCCCAGATTCCTTTGAGAGGCATGCCGTCAGCTGCCTCTGTGCCCACCACTTGCGTCGGCGCCGTGATAACACTATCTTAACGCAAGAGACTTTCGTTTCTAAGATCGCTAACTCCTTTAATTTTTGTGGTTCTCAAGGTGATGTCTCTTACCACTATCAGACCAACCCGCTCCCTCCACGTCTTCCAAGGATTCCAAAAATATCCACCAATACAGGCGTCTGCACAGAACTATTAGTTCTGTTAACCTTCACAACCTTAAACCTTTAACATAAACTTTCAACCTTACATTGTACATTGGAACGCTAATGGACTCTCCGCTCGGCTGCGCCTTGGGGAGGTCCAGCGTCTCCTCAAACTATACTCTCTGATATGCCTTTGTCTCCAACATGTGAGGCTTTGTGATGATACGATCCTTAACCCTCCAGCCTCGGCTATGTATTCTATAAATATTCCCCGAAACCCGGGGGATTTGGCCGAAAAAATGTCTTGCCTAGGCTACCGTATCTTTGTTATTTTGACTGCTTCCGCATTCCCACGCATCCCCAAGCGTAGATGTGTTTCGTACCTGTAGAATGGCATTGAGTAGAGCTCTCTAAGTCAACTGGTTCAGTTGTGATAACGATTTCCGTGGAGAGAACTTTGTGGCGATGTCAGCCATATGAGCCACTTTTCACTACTAAAACAACAACATACAGTCACACACAAACAAACGACGCCTCTCCTTCTTATGTTCGGAGGTGCGCGGCGTCGGGCATACCGGCTGTGTTTATATGCGTCGGACGGACGGCTTTCAAAACAAGCTCACAAGCTTTCAAGCTGCCGGAGCCTCAGAGCCCTTCCGGGGTCCGCGGGCCGCGTTTGTTATGGGTGCCTCAGAGCCCAACCGGGTCTGATGGGTTAATTATAAATTAGTGTGCCGTTCATTGTCGCGTGGCGATGAGTACGGCACCGCCATTTATGTTCACCCTAAGTTGACTTACTGTACTCCCACTTCGTTCTACGTACCTACAATACTCTGCGATTCAAATCTTTATCCCAGGACATGGTCTTTTTTCTGTGTGTAATGTCTATAATCAACCATCATTTCAGTATGACCTATCCCGTCTTCGCTCTTTCCTCGATAGTTTCCCACCTCCTCTCCTTTTTGTTGGAGATGTTAACACCCACAGCCCTGATTGGGATTCCACATGTTCTGTAGCCGATGTCCCTGGTTCCCACATTGCTCAACTTCTAGATGGTACCATGTGCTGCCTTAATGAGGAAGATATTTCAACCTTTTTCTCTAAAGCACATGGTACTTTCTCATCTGTTGATATATCTCTGTTCACCCACAGTAGTTGATCAATTCAGCTGGCATGCCTTACACGACCTGTACTCTAGCGACCACTTCCCCGTCCTCATAACGGTTTTAGATTTCCAATCCCCTCCGACACTTCCTAGGTATAACTTTCTAAAAGCTGACTGGTCAACATTTCTGCTTCACACCAGGAATGTACCTCCTTTCGTGCCTCGAGACCACAGTGATCTGAGTGATGGCTTCATTGATTTCATTAAACAGGCGGCCAGTAATTCAGTCCCCTTCTCTTCGTCCCGTCCTATGCAAAGACGCGTACCTTGGTGGAATGATTCCCTTAAAACACTAATTCGTCAGAAACGTGCCATTGGACGCAGGCTCCATAGACTTACCTCCCGTTATCAACGTTTATCGATGGCTCAACCTTGTCCTCCACTTCCCATATGTCGTTAGTTACCATCCTCCTTAGTATCCATGCCCTTCGTCTGTAATATAACTGACTATCTGCAAAGTTCCGAGAAAAGAGGTCAGGCATGCTAAAGCAGAATCTTGGAAGGCGTATTTCTCATCTATCTCTACCACTTCCATTCGTACCGTCTGGCGCAAGTTCTTGTGTATTAATGGCTCCCACTTCCAATCTCCCAGACATGCTTTGTCCGTGGTTGGGCAGCAAATTCATGCTCCCCAGGAAATTGCTGAAATCCGGGGTCGTGATCTCACTTCTGTCAGTGGCGTTGATAATTTGGTTGCGGCTTTTCGCTTACGGAAGGATGTTGATGAGAGTCGACCCCTAGACTTCCGGTGTCGTTCTGACTTTGCGTATAACCTCCCATTCTCTTTGACTGAACTAGAATCTGCCCTTTCCTCCTGCACAACATCTGCACCAGGCCCTGACGGTATCAGCTTTGAGTTTTTAAAACAGCTTGCACCGCTTGCCAAGACCTATTTACTGTACTGTGATTCTATAACCACTTGTGGACCACTGGCATCTTCCCTGGCTCCTGGCGCCATGCGGTGGTTGTTCCTCTTCCGAAGCCAGGTAAGGACCCTAGTTTACCGGTGAACTACCGCCCTATCTCCCAGACCAATTGCATTTGTAAACTTATGGCGAAAATGGTTACTTCCCGTTTATTATGGACTCTACGTGACGCCGGTACCTTAATGCCCTTCCAGTTTGGTTCTCAGCCAAATCGCTCCGCCCTTGATTCATTGGCCCATATAGAATCTTATATCCAAGATGGCTTCTCACGTAAACTGCTAACCGTTGCTGTTTTCTTTGACATCACCAAAGCCTACGATACCACGTGGCGTCACCTCATCCTCCGTACCCTCCACTCTGCTGGCATCGGAGGTTATCTTCCGAATTTTATTTCAAATTTCCTGTCAGACCGGACCTTTACTGTACGCGTGGAGGACGTTGCCTCTGGTGTGTTTCCACTCCAATGTGGTGTCCCCCAGGGCAGCGTCCTCAGTAGCACTCTCTTTGCTTTAGCCAGCAATAGTATAGCCTCGTACTTACCTCCTGGTGTTAAACATACTGTAGTTTATACGTTGACGACTTTGCCATTTATTATGCCTCGAAGAATTTTCGCCATGCTCAATGTTTCATCCAAACAGCAATTGCGAGGGCGAGTTCTTGGGCCTCCTCAGTTGGATTCCAGTTTTTCCCTGCTAAGACGAAGGCTATGGTTTCTATCGTGACAAACGATGGTTAAAGGGTCAATCGCTTGAATTAACACTATCCTCCATTAATCTCTAAATTTGTCTAACACTTTGGTTTCTCGGATTAATTTTTGACTCATCTAAATTGGAAAGCCCATGTGGCTTCTGTTAAGTCCAAGGGTCAGCACGCCCTCAATCTGTTACAAAAGTTGTCTCATACAACCTTGGGAGCTCGACGATCCACTATGTTGATGCTATACAAAGCCACTGTTCTCTCCGTCATTGATTATGGCAGTCCTATATATGGGGCCGCCTCAGAACGGACCTTGCAACCATTGGACTCACTTCATCAAGGGCTTCGTCTCTGTACTGGGGCGTTCCGTTCGTCTCCCACCATTTCAATATTAGCGGATAGCGGTGAGCCTCCATTACTCCTTCACCGAGACTTAGTGACGATGCGCAGAGCACTTGGTATTATCGATAGTGACTCTCCTACCAGACACCTCTTTGACCTCACCGGGGTCCCACAAAGTGTTCATTTCTTTGGCTTCCCTGCCCGTGCGACTCGGCTACTCCATACCGCACCGTGTTCTTGATCTTCCTCCTCCAACCCCTTCACATCCCCCTTGGACCCTATATATGCCCCGCGTTTGTTTGCATATGTCTTACTTAAACAAACGGTCCAACCCTAATGCTTCAGTCATGCAATAACACACCCTGGAGCACATATGACGTAAGGGTCGGCGCACTGCTATTTATACCGATGGGTCCAAATCTGATTCTGGTGTGGGCAGTACTGCGATCTCCCTCACCCACTGTCTCCAGATCTCTCTTCCCACTCAAGCCTCCATCTATACCGCTGAATTGTATGCCATTAAGGCTGCTATTGACATCATGCAATCTCCCCCCGGGCGATATATAATCTATAGTGACTCTCGTAGTGCTGTAGAAGCCATTGCACATTATAATCCTAGATATAAAATGGTTGCCAGCCTACAACATTTCCCCCATGGTCTACACGATACTGACCGCTGGGTTCAAGTCTGCTGGATTCCTGCTCACGTAGGGATTATAGGCAATGAACACGCTGATCGTACTGCTAAGGCTGCTTAATTTACCGGTCTCTCAAACATGTCTCCCGGTGGAGGACTGGCTAGCATCTATGACCTCTGTTATTTGGCGTCGATGGCACATGTTGTGGGCATCACAATCCCCAACTAATAAGCTACACTCCATTAACCCCTGGTTCTCGGAAGGGCTCTGAGGCACCTATAACAAACTAGGGCCCGGAACACAGATGGGCTCTTGAGCACCGTAAGCTTGAAAGCCTGTAAGCTTGTTTTGAAAGGCGTCCATCCGACGCATATAAACACAGCCGGTTGGAGCGACGCCGCGCACCTCCAAACACGATAAGAAGAGGCGTCGTTTGTTATTGTGTGGTCTGCTAAGCCAAATTCAGTAGTGAAAAGTGTGTCATATTGCTAACATCGCCTCGAAACTCACTCCGCGGAAATCATCATCACAACTGAACCAGTTGACTTAGAGAGCTCTACTCAACGCCAGTCTACAGGTATGAAACACATCTACGCTTGGAGATGCGTGGGAATTCGGTAGCAGTTAAAATAACAAAGATACGGTAGCCTAGGCATAGATGTTTTTTGGCCAAAAACCCCGGGTTTCGGGGAATATTTATAGAATGCGTAACCGGTCTGTGAGGGTTAAGCATTCCCCATGTCTTTGGCAGTCCTTTTTCCAGTCCTCCCGAGCTCTGGAGGTTCTGCTTACTCGTCTTCGCATTGGCCATACTAGGTTAACACATGGGTATTTAATGTCATCACCGCACGACCCTCGACCTGAATGTTCATCTTGCCATGTTCCCCTTTCTATACGTCATGTCCTTATTGAATGCCCGCTATACTCTCACTAACGTACTTTATGTTTTGGCAGGAAGACTTACTCTGATATACTGTCGGATTCTCCTACCTTTTCCATCTACCGTATTGTCCGTTTTCTTACAGTCTGTTTGCTCATTGATAAAATTTGATTTGTCTCATCTCCTTCCATTCTTATACCCAAGACCGACCGTTTCACTCTCATTACTACCCTGATCTGCACCCAACATTCCTAAACCCTTAGTGTTAGCTAAAGCCAGCCCTATAAGTCTCACGCAGTGACTCAGTGGTCTGGTTAAACTAATCGTTCAAAAAAAAAAAAAATGCAAGCTATGGGTATGGTGGATGAACTAGCCGCCCACCACTGTAGAAAATGTGCTAAAACTACATAGGCCTCTGAGTCGGACTGTCCCTAAGTTCAGTGTTCAGTCCTGTAAGTTCTTCATAAACTGGCACGGATTGTCCTCATGTTGTTATTGCTGTTCCCCTGGCTGTCTGGCCGAGCAGCACCAAGGTCCCGAGCAAGGCCAAGGCCAATAGAATTGGAGGGCTGATAAGGAGGACATTTGTGTCACTTGACGAAGAAATTTTCAGGAATCTCTATACAGCGCTGGTTAGGCCGCACCTGGAATATGCGAACCAGGTTTGGGCTCCATATATGGTAAAGGATATAGAAGCAGAGGAGAGCTAGCAAGCTAGTACCAAAGTTGAAGAACGCAGGCTATGAGCATAGGTTGAGGACACTGGGGCTTCCGACACTGGCATATAGGAGAAAGAGAGGGGATATGATAGAGACTTTTAACCCTCCTGGCCCGGGCTGGCTCTCCAAAGGACGGAGCTCGTATCCGGGCGATCTGGCCGAATATCAACAAAGGTAAACTAAGGCTAATCTCGCTTAATATATTACCTACATTAATCAAACATATATAGAAATGGGCACCTTACCTTGCTGCGTAGAATGGTGTTGAGTAGAGCTCTCTAGCTCAACTGGTTCCGGAGTGATGGTGATGGAAGTGTAGGTAACTTTTGCCGCGTATTTACCTCGGCGCGTCCGAACACTCAACCGCGGCCCCGGCTACGACGCCCAGTTGCACTCGTCGCTTCAGTGTTTTATTGGTTATTTCCACATAGCGAGTTTGATCATTTAATTTGACTTTATATTGTCCTTGTCCCAATTTTGGTTTGTTTAGTTTGCAAGTTTTACATTATTTATTATAGTTATTATGTTATTTGCACTCAATAAAGTTATTTACATGAACTTATTTGTGTCTCTGTCTCTTATTACTTTGTTTTATTATTATTATTATGATTATAGTGTCACTTTCACTAGACTTTGATAATTGATAGTGTCATTTTCCCTTTTATATATTGATAGGTAAGCTAATAATATATATAGTGTCACTGTCACTTGTTCATATTGTTATGAAGGCACTTATTATTACTTGTGTGTGTCTCTTTCACTTATACTTAGTTTTATTATTATTATACTGTCACTTTGACTGGCCTAGGCTTATTGAGTGTCATTTTCACTTATTTATTGTTAGAAATATATATTTTAGTGTCACTTTCACTTGTTCATATTGTTATTGAAGGCACTTATTAGTACTTATATGTGTCCTTTTCACTTATACTTAGTTATATTATTATTCCTAGCCTACATTTGAGTGTCACTTTCACTGTTGTCACTTCCACTTCAAAATTTTATTAGAGTGTGGAAGTCATTGAAGCAGGTGCCAGCACACAGTCCAACTTGAGACTCGAGGCATTCCCAAGTGGTTTTTGTCACTTTGCGGGGTCTTCTTGTTGTGTGGCTGCACACATGGCACCTCTTCTGGATTCTGCTGTTACTACCTGGTGCTTTGAAAGGAAGGGCGTTGAGCTGGTGCTTCCTGAAAAATTCAGCACACCCCGTTCTGTCCAGCTGGCCTGGTCCAACACAATACCAGACATTTGGAAGCATGGTATCATCATCACATTCCCCAAACCCAACAAAGACCCCACGATACCCTCCTCGCACCGCCCCATCACACTCCTTTGCTCCCCCTCCAAAGTCATGGAACGCCTAGTATTACAACTAATTACACCCGACCTACCCCTAGCTCCAACACAACATGGCTTTAGGCCACTGCACTCCACAAACACTCTTCTTACAGACCTTACACAAAGAGCTTTTGACGGCATCAACTCAGCTAGACCACCACACAGATCACTATTAGCCACACTCGACATTAGTAAAGCCTTCGATGCCATCCCCCGCCACAACCTAACAAACAAAATCTACAACACAAACATGCACAACAACACAAAAAGGTGGCTGGCCAACTTCCTAGCAGGCAGATGTGCACACGTATCTTTTGCCGGTCAGTCATCTAAAATCAGAAACTTTTCAACCGGTGTCCCACAAGGATCCGTCCTATCGCCCGCACTCTTCAATCTGTACATGCACGATATAACTACACCCAATACGCCCCAAATAAACTTAGCCTCCTATGCAGATGACATAACACTCACATGCACACACCATGACCCAAAAAGAGCAACAGATCTCCTTCAACCCTATCTCAACACACTACATGGCTGGTGCACTACAAACAGACTTAATCTAGCCCCAGCCAAATCCACCGCAACCCTGCTCACAAGCTGGACAGGAGAACACGAATCATCCCTCAACTCACCATAAACGACACACCCCTAACACATACACACACACCCAAAATCCTAGGAGTAACATATGATACTCATATGACATTCAAACAGCACACCACAAACATTAAAAAGAAACTGACACCCAGACTTAACGCCCTCAGGTCACTTGCTCACACAAAATTTGGACACAACAAAGAAACTACCACCACAGTATATAAACAATACATAAGATCAGTGATGGAATACGCAAGCCCAGCCTGGGCTTCTAACCTAGCTGAAACACATCATAAGACCTTACAGACTATTCAAAACAAAGTCCTGAAGATCATTACAGGCTGCACAGCTACTGCACCCACAGATCACCTACATCAAGAAACCAAAATCCTCAAAGTCAAAGACCATCTGGACATGAGAGGCACTCAATTCCTGGCAGCAGCCTCCACGAACCAAGACCACCCACTAAACTACATGGCAACACACCCACAGACACCAAGAAATATCAAAACAACACCCAGCACACGGTATCACACACATAACATACATTAACATACATTACACATAACATACATTAACATCCGTGTTTGTGGAGGAGGATGACTATGTAGAACCTGTGGTGGAATTGAATGAGATACAGGGACTAGAGTCGATAGAAGTCAACAAGGATGAACTAAAATCATTGTTGGAAGAATTGGACGTGAGAAAATCTATGGGCCCAGATAACATTGCTGGATGGGTATTAAGAGAATGTTCTGAACAACTAGTGAGACCTATTTTTAATATTGTTCAATACTCATTAAACAAGGGGGAGCTTCCCTTAGAATGGAAACAAGCAAATATAACTCCAATATATAAAAGTGGAAATAAAGAAGACCCGCTAAATTATCGACCGGTATCCTTAACGAGTGTTATATGCAAGCTTTGTGAAAAGATTATTAGAAAAAGATGGGTGGGTATGTTGGAGGAGAGGGAAATAATTTCAAGCAAGCAGTTCGGGTTCAGAAAAGGTCATTCGTGTACCACAAATTTGTTGAGTTACTATGATAGGGTAATTGACATTGTACAAGGGAGGGAGGGGTGGGTAGATTGTATCTACTTAGATTTCAAGAAGGCATTTGATAAGGTGCCTCATAAGAGATTGTTGTGGAAGCTCAGGACTGTGGGGCGGGTTGAGGGAGTATTATTAAAGTGGATGGAAAACTATTTAATTGGGAGGGAAATGCGAACAGTAATAAAAGGAAAGTTCTCCTCGTGGAAAAGGGTAAAAAGCGGAGTGCCTCAAGGATCGGTGTTGGCCCCAATCATGTTTTTGGTTTTCATCAACGACCTTCAAATGGGAATAGACTCATATATATCTATGTTTGCTGATGATGCAAAACTAATGAAGCATATTACAAGTAGGAGTAGTTGTGAAGAATTACAGAGAGATCTAGATAAGTTATATGAGTGGAGTCAAACTTGGAAAATGGAATTCAACACGAGTAAGTGTCAGGTTCTTGAGATGGGAAAAAGTAAATATAGACCTTCTTGGGGATATAAAATAGGAGATGAAATAATTAGTAAAGCTGTGAAAGCAAAAGACCTAGGGGTAGTTGTGGCAGACAGCTTGTCACCTGAACAGCATATAAATAAAATAACTGGTGAAACCTATGGAGTGTTGACTAACATGAGAATAGCTCTGAATTATTTAGATGAAGAGATGTTAGCAAAAATAATAGGGACAATAATACGACCAAGACTGGAGTATGCAGCAGTGGTGTGGTCTCCACACCTTATAAAACATAATAAAAAACTGGAAAGAGTTCAGAGAGTTGCCACTAAGATGATAGCTAGCCTTAGAGACCTACCTTATGAGGAGAGATTGGAGAGGCTAAAGCTGCCAACGCTGAGGGAGAGGAGAGAGAGAGGTGACATGATCATGATGTTTAAGTGTGTGAAAGGTTTTGAGAAGATCGACAAGGGAGATTTTGTGGTGAGGGACGAGGGAAGAACCAGGGGTCATGATTGTAAGTTGAGGAAAGTTATATGTAAGTCTGATGTAAGAAAGTTCAGCTTCCCGTATAGAAGCATTGAGTGTTGGAATAAGTTGGATGGGGAGGTGGTGGGAGCAAGAAATATCCAAACTTTTAAAGCAAAATTGGATAAATGTAGAGAGAGAGACAGGACAACACGAGCTTAGGCTCAAATCCTGTATACTACAATTAGGTGAGTACAATTAGGTGAGTACAATTACTCCCTGCCCACCCCGAACCAACTTCCAGAAGCACATCCATACTCATATCTCTCACCGATCCATCCACTCACTCACAGACAACACGCAGCTGCATGCACGACCTCCTGAAATCCATCCTTCCGAATCCTCCCTTCCTCGCGAGGACAGAGTCCACCTGGCCAGGCTGAGATGCGGACACCATCTAGCTCTCCTGAGCTATCAGAAGAGACTGGATGACTCCGTTGTCGACGCCTGCCCGGGAAGTAACACAGCACCCCATACCATTAAACACATCATAGAAGACTGCATTTCACACAACCACTTACGCCAACAACACAATCTACACTCAATGAGAGCTCTGTGGGAAAGCCCGATCGTGGCCATGGCCTTTCTCAGGGACTCGGGGCTGTTCGGCCAGACAGCTTAGGGAACAACAACAACAACAACACAATCTACACTCAATGAGAGCTCTGTGGGAAAGCCCAATCGTGGCCATGGCCTTCCTCAGGGACTCGGGGCTGTTCGGCCAGGCAGCTTAGGGAACAACAACAACTTGACACTCATGGCATTCCCAAGTGGTTTTTGTCACTTTGCGGGGTCTTCTTGTTGTGTGGCTGCACACATGGCGCCTCTTCTGGATTCTGCTGTTACTACCTGGTGCTTTGAAAGGAAGGGCGTTGAGCTGGTGCTTCCTGAAAAATTCAGCACACCCTGTTCTGTCCAGCTGGCCTGGTCCTTGTAGTGGCCTCCCTGGTGTACCCGCATGTTTTGCCAGGAGCTCAAGTATCACCTGTTTGTGGAACTTCCGCAGGGACTTGTACTTCTTGGCTCCTGGAGTCCTCAGACGGTAGATGTTGTAAGCATTGATGACCGACATATCTACCGTATGCAGGATAAAATTCTTGTACCACCTGCAAGATGTTCGCAGGCAGTCGATGAAGCCCATCTGCACGTCGGACTTGTCAACGAGGCGCATGTTGAGGTTGTAATCCAGGACAGCAGCTGGTTTCTGGACGGGGTTCTTGGTTCTTCGGTCCACCTTCCCTGTGGCGACCATCTCGGCCTTGTGGCATGTGGTGAGGAGGTTGACCTTCCGCTGGTCATGCCAGTGGTTGGAGAGGATGGGGCCACTCTTCTTGTGGAAGATGTCCGCCTTCTTCGTCTTGGTTGGGTAGCCTGGCATGCCCTTCCTCTTGGCCTTGACTGTGCCGACAGTTCCGGTCTTGCGGTCATGGAGGTACTTGGTCAGGATAGGCGACGTGTAGTAATTATCTGTTTAGAGGATGTGGTTTTGATTGAAGTGCCTCTCCATCATCTTCTTCACTACAGCGCCACCAAAACCAATGAGGGGGTCAGTCACAATTTCTCCACCCTTGCCGCTGTACACCACAAAGTCCAGCACATACCCCGTCAAACAGTCGCAGAGGACGAAGAGCTTGATGCCGAAGCGGTGTCTCTTGGACGGGATATACTGTCGGAAATGCAGCCTACCACGGAACAGGACCAGAGACTCGTCGAGGCACATCTTCTGGAAAGGAATCAGGTAGGTGGTGAACCGATGACGTATCATGTCATACAGCTTCCTGATCTTCCATAATGAGTCGGGAAGGTGGACTGCCATGTTGTTTGTCAGGTGGAGATAGGAGAGGATGTCGAAGTACCTATCCCTGGACATGTACTTGCCAAATGCTGGAGTCGTTATGATGTCACCAGTGATCCAGTAGTCTGCCAGAGCGTGCTTCCTGATATGTGTCATCAGCATTGTGAGTGCCAAGAACACATATAGTTCTGCCACAGTGACAGCTCTCCATGCCACCATCTTGGCACTGGTCTTCCTCCCAAGAAAGTTGGCACAGATCTATCTCATGATGGTTGTTGGTCTCCTCGACGAGGTATTCCATGACTTCATTGTCATAGAAGCCACAGAAAATTTCACTGGGGGTAGCAGCTGGGCCACAGGGAAATGTTGGTGACACCCCGGAACCCATCTGTACCTCGTCAAAGGCAGGACAATCTGGCTCAAAATCAGCCCCATCTGTCCACACAAACAGGTCGGATGCTGATGCTCGAGCACGTGCAGGTGCAGCAGGCACACGCCCTGGATGCCCTTGGCCACGTGGACGCCCTGCACGCCCACGCCCACGCCCAGGGGCAGCGGCGTCGGCATACTGACCACGTCCACGACCTCGCCCTCTCGCTCGTCTTGTCGGGACTTCCTCTTCCTCTTCCTTCTCAGGCGACGTCAGGTCATCTGGGGCAATGTTGGGGTCGTCAGCATCCTCTTCAGGAGACAATTCGGGTGAAGAAGTGACCGGGCGTTGGCGGTGTGGGGCGCGGGAGGCTGCAGGAGCTTCAACAATGGGAGCCTCGGCCTCGGGAGTTGGGCTCCTTTTGCGGCGAGCCGAGGGCTTCTCCGCAGCAAATAATGCTCTGCGGTGTGTTGAGGGCTGTGGCACACTACTAATACCACTTGAAGAGGCCCTTTGGTCATCCTGAAGGAGAGATGAAGCCGAGGGCTGTGGGTGACCCACGCGGCATCCCGGGTCAAGGCGTCGGGACAATGGAATGCGGGTGGTTGCTAGACCAGGGTCGGCGTCACTATCACTGTCTTCAGCTTCCCTATCCTTTTCTGCGGCTGCCCTGCGTGCTTTTTTAGCTGCACTTTTCACCAACGATTGTTTATAAAAATATTTGCCCAGTGCTTTCAAGGGCGTACGGGTAGGCAAAGGGGAAGGTCCTGGGCTGACATAGCAAAGATGGCGAGGGGGTAGGCCTAGGTTCTAGCACACTTGGAAGTTCAATGGCACCTTCCTGAAACACTTCCACATCAGGATCATCACTAACTGTCTCCCCCCTCAAATAAATCCACATTATCATCATATCCAAAGCCAACGAAATCGTCTTCTTCGCTTGCACTTATAAATTGTTCTTTGTCCACCAAGCTTTCGCCACTGCTCTCTTCACTATCAAAAAGTTCTCGCTGTATAGCGCTATCACTCAACAAACGCTTAACTTTCTTTCGTTGAGCTTTCTTCATGGTTGCAACAGGCGTCGAAGTTGCGAGCGGGGTAGCAGTGGGGCCCGCGGTAGGTTGCAGCGAATCGGACACGTCGGAAATCATTTTTTCAGTATAACTCGCTATGGCGGCCACGTACGAACTGATAACGCTAGTAGTTGAGGCTTGGTGGCGCTGCGGTCGCCCCTGCAATGCAAAATTTGGCCGCGCGAATTTTGAAGCACGCTTTCAAGCACAGGGATTTTAAAAGGACACCCGGGCACTTGCCCTTCTTTCGTGGTGTCATTTTAAAATGACACCCGGGCTGGAAGGGTTAAGATAGTGTCAGGAAAGTATGATGAGGATGTGTGTGAAGGTATCTTCTTGATGCGTGAGGGAACAAGAACGAGAGGACACTCTAAGAAAATTTACAAAGAAAGAAATAGGCTTGAGAAGGCAAAGAACTCATTTTGTGATAGAGTGGTAAATGAGTGGAACGCACTGCCCCAGTATGTAGTCGATTCCGAATCAATAAGGGAGTTTGAAAGTAATCTTGATAAAGCATGGATAAGACAAGATTTGAAGTTTGATTATAAAGCAAAAATACAGAATAGTAAAAATGTTGCGTCTGCTACCGCCGCCGCCAACACCGTGAATGACCGTAGCAGTGCAAGTACTGGTACTGAGCTGGATACACAGGCCTAGTTTGCCTTTTTCCAGAGGATCCACTGTAAGAAACTGTAAGAAATAACCGAGCGCCCCCACAGAGCCCTCCCTGCTTACCACTAATAAAGCACAGGTGACCGAACCCACTCCAAGGCGGGGGGCTGAGGAGGGTGCGGAAACGCCCGGGAAACCAAAGCCCCATCCAAGGCCCAGTACCCCTCAGCAGTTATGAAGGGCAATGGAAAAATGTGACGCTTTGGCTCTCAAACCTCATGTTGAATAGGTCCTCTTGGGGCATTAGGTGTATGGCCACCCTCAATGGGAGTTAGGCGTCGGGAAATAGATCGATAGATAGATAAGTTGACGGACAGTTCTGGGGAGGAATATGAGCCTGATATGGAAGATATAGACTATTTTAAGCCACCCATATTCCCCAGTCCCAGCCCTAGCCCAGTGAAAATACCACGACCGGGCGGAAAACGTCGTCCGTGGCCTGGCCAGCTGGGTCCATACTATAGGTAGCACCAAAGAACTTCACAATAATCTTGATCCCTGACCTCTGCTAGCGCCCCTTCTGTTCCTCATACTAATTAGCGACATAGATACCAACACAAGACACAGTACCGTGTCGTCTTTTGCTGATGACACAAAACTAAGCAAGATAGTAAACACACAAGAAGACACCGGCCGGCTGCAGGAAGACATAAATATAGTGTTCCAGTGGACCAGGGAAAACAACATGCAATTCAATGAAGAAAAATTCCAATTAACCCTTGGGATCCGGGAGGCCTCATATGAGGCAAAACGTATTATGGTTCGGAGTCCGGGAGGCCTCATACGAGGCAAAATCAAAATCAAAGCGTTCAAATTGCGCGGGCGGATTTTTGTTTCTGCGTGGGCGACCGCAGCGCCACCAAGCACAAACTACCAGGCAGCATCAGTTCTTATCTCGCACCCAAAATGGCTGGAGTTAACCCAAAGAAAATCGCTGTGTCCGAATCGACGCCGGCCGCCGCGACCCGTAAGCCTACGAAAGGCAAAGCTAAAACGACCAAGAAAACGTTGCTAAGTCCCGGTGGTGTTGCCCATGTGTTACAAGAGTTAAGTGATCATGACCTTAGTGAAATTGAGAGTGATTTTGATGAGGAGCATGTGGTTAGTGAAGATGTTGATGAAGTGGAAGATGGCGAAGAATTCCAGGGCTTTCATAGCACTGATGATGACGATAGTGATGATGATATTGATGACAATGTTAGATGCGGTGAACATCATCAAGGTGATGAAAGTGTGGGTGAAATGGGAAGTGTCCTACCCGCATCACGTGAACGTGACCCGGCGCGCATGCTTGCGACTCCGGCGTCGGGACTCCTTCCCCGGCAAAAATAGCCAGTTACTTTTATAGGAGAGCTGTGCTAGATAGTGCAAGAAAGCAGGCACGGGAGGCAGCCGAAAGGGAAAGAGGTGAAGATGCTGATAGTGAGGATGAGAGTGAAGAGTTGAGCGTGGGTAGGCCTATTCCTTTGTCTCCCGGGCCCTCGTCACCCGCGGCTGGTGCGTCATTGACCCCACATGACCCACAGCCCTCAACAAGTGGTGCAAGTGGTGCGGAATTGGCCCCGCATGACCCACAGCCATCAACAAGTGGTGCGGTATTGTACCCGCATGACCCACAGCCATCAACAAATGGTGCAAGTGGTGCAGAATTGGCCCCGCATGACCCACAGCCATCAACAAGTGCTGCGAGTGGTGCGGTATTGTACCCGCATGACCCACAGCCATCAACAAGTGGTGCAAGTGGTGCGGTCTCGTCGTCGCCTCAAAACTTCAGAGCCAACTAGCTCACCTTCACCACCCACTAGCTGCCCACGCCAGCAGTCGCCACCTGATGTATCACCACCAACTGACGACCAGGATCCCACCTATGACCCAGAAGATACCACGAATATGGCTGCCCTTCAAGATATATGGACGACCACAGTGCAGATTCTGGTGATGATAATCATGACCTGCCAGACGACCCTGTTGTGGACGAAGCTGAGTGGGTGGACGACCCAGCACCCCGCTGTGGCCCTGGACGTCCCCGTGCCCGTGGACGTGGCCGTGCCAGGGGCCCTGCTGGTCAGCGTGGGCGTGACCAGGCCGCCCCTGCTGCCCGTCCCCGTCCCCGTGCCAGGCATGCGACGTGGGAGGATGGGGCCACCTTTCAGCCACAAGATGCCACATTCGATGACGCCCAAAATTCCGCAGGGATTGATCCATCTTTCCCTGGGGGACCCAACTCAACACCTGCCGAGCTATTGAAAGCCTTTTTCGACAATGAGGTCATGTCATATGTTGTCGATGAGACCAATAAGCAGAAGGCCCTCAGTGACCACCTCAGCGGCAAGACCCATAGTTCCCACATGAAGGCCTGGAAGCCTGTCACCATTGCCCAAATGTATGTGTTCATAGCACTGACCATGCTCATGGCACATGTGAAGAAGCATCGGCTGGCAGACTACTGGATCACAGGCGACATAATTGCCACACCTGCTTTTGGCAAACTTATGTCCCGGGACCGCTACTTCGCCATACTTGGTAGCCTGCACTTCGTTACCAACACCAATGTACACCAAACAGACCGCCTGTGGAAGATAAGGGGATTCTACGACATGATGAAGGCCAAGTTTTCCACATTCTTGAAGCCTTTTCAAAAGGTCGTGATCGACGAGTCTCTTGTGCTGTTCCGGGGGAACCTTCACTTCCGGCAGTTCATACCATCCAAGAGACATCGATTCGGCATCAAGCTCTTCGTCCTCTGTGACTGTAAGACGGGTTATGTGCTGGACTTCATTGTCTACAGTGGGAAGGATGGTGAGGTTCTTGCAGATCAAGAAATAGGGTTCGGTGGAGCAGTGGTGAAGGCGATGATGGATCGCTACTTCAACAAGAACCACATACTCTACACGGACAACTATTACACGTCCCCCATCCTCACCAAGTACCTGAACAGGCAGCAAACCCAGACTGTGGGCACAGTACGGGGGACGAGGAGGAACATGCCGGAATTCCCCCAAAAGACCAAGAAGAAGGACATCTTCCTCAAGCAACATGGTCCGATGCTGGCAATCCATTGGCACGACCAAAGGAAGGTCAACATGATCAGCACCATCCACAAGGGCAACCTGGTTGACTCTGGCAAAGTCAACCACAGGACCATGAAGCCAGACGCAGTTATGGACTACAACATAAACATGCGTCTGGTTGACAAGTCAGACATGCAGGTCGGCTTCATCGACTGCCTGCGGACCTCCTGCAGGTGGTATAAGAAGTTCTTCCTGCACATGATGGATGTGTCTGTGCTCAACTCGTACAACCTGTACAAGCTGATGAACCCCACAATGCCCAGGAAGTACACCAACCTTCGGAGATTCCAGAAACAGCTCATTCTGGATCTCATTGGGGAATATGCCGTGCCTGATGATGCCCCACGAGCTCAACATATGCCAGGAGCTGGCACCATGGACCGCACATACGCTTCCGAACACCACAGGAAGCACAGGATCGTCGCCCTTCCAGTAGCTGTTGGTCGCAAGACCCAGAAACGGTGCCATGTCTGCAGCCACACCACCCGAAGACCCCAGACAACCACCAAAACCTTGTATCAGTGCCAGGAATGTCAGGTAGCACTGTGCATCATGCCTTGCCACGATGATTTCCACATCCTGGTAAACTTCTAAGTGGCACTGACCCTGAGAACACTAGTGAAAGTGACACTAAAACAATAAAACACTATGTGCAAGTGAAAGAGACACTATTCTATAATTATTATAAGTGAAAGTGACACTAAAATCAATATAACAATATGTGCAAGTGAAAGAGACACAACAACTATATATTAGAGTAACTATTCAATAAGTATTTATAAGTGAAACCTGTAAAAAGTGAAAGTGACACTAAAAACAATATAACAATATGTCTAAGTGAAGGAAACAACCAAATGTAATAATTACAAGTGTCAAATACGATACCGTACGGTACTGTACGCTTGCGTAGCCTAGCCTAGCCTAGCCTCTAAACCTAGTAAGTGAAAGAGACACAAAATGTATAATAAGTAATTAGCTCAATAATAACAGTGAGAGTGACAATAATTCATAACAAGAAGAGTAATAAAAGTGAAAGTGACACAATACTATTACAATAACAGTGAAATTGACACAATAATATTACAATAACACTGAAAGTGCCGAAAATATGTTATATAAAGTTTCATGTAACTCAAATAATGGTTGAACAAGTAATAAATGACAATAATACCACATTATCTCCATCAAAACCTAATATCGTGTACTGGTACAAAAGCCACGGGAGCGACGAGTGACTTAGTGCGTGCTAGCCAGGGCCGCGGCGAAGCGTTCGGACACAGGCGAAAATACGCGGGAAATTACCTCCCCATCATCATATCTCGGCAACCACTTGTCGTAGCGATGTCAACTCAACGCCATTCTACAGACGAAGGTTGGTTCTACACTATGCAATTTAGTTGACTGCTCTAGGTGGTCTCAATCAGTAGATATCGAATTGTGAAGTTAGCCATTTTTCAGGAATACCCCCGGACACGACGATCGCCTCATATGAGAGCCCCCGGATCCGGAGGGTTAATACGGTACGGAGATAATAATGTCACTAAAGAAAATACAAACTACCTAACAGAATCTAACCACATAATAGAACGGAAAGACAGGGTGAAAGACCTTGGGGTATTAATGGCTGAAAATATGGGTTTCAAAGAACATAACCAGGTCAAAGTTGCGGCTGCGAAACGTCCAACGGGTTGGATTTTGCGTACATTTAAAACACGCGGTGAAAAACCCATGATAACGCTCTTCAAATCTCTAGTGCTACCGCGGCTTGAATACTGTAGCGTATTAACATCCCCATACACAGCATGTGAAATAAATGACTTAGAGAGTGTACAAAGAAATTTCACTTCGCATATAAGTTCGGTAAAATAGCTACACTATTGGGAGCGTTTAAGAGCACTGAAACTGTACTCGCTGGAGCGTAGAAGAGAACGTTACCTAATAATATACACGTGGAAAATCGCAGAGGGTTTAGTACCAAAACTACATGATGATGATGATGATGATGATGTAGTTTTTACCACCATACACTCCCTGCTGAATAGCAAGGCTAGGGTGGGTGCCCTGATGAATCAGGGACTTAGCGAATAGTTGCCACAGATTGCTAGACCGCACCGTTCACCAACAGCACTGACGTCTGCCAATAACTCACTGGCTGGCCCGAGGCTCAAACTGTCAACCTCACGGTTAGCAGGCGAATGCTCTACCAATCGAGCTACGGCCTGTGGCCCCCGATAGTCATGAAATTCAGTGATAGAAGAGGCTGGGAATGTGATATCCCCCGGATGAATAACAGGGGTGCTATGGGCTCTCTGCGAGAGGGTTGGTTATCACACAGAGGCCCACGTCTCTTCATCAAACTCCCACGGCGAGTAAGAGACATGAGGGGCGTCTCGTTAGACAACTTCAAGAGATCCCTCGATGTCGAACTGCAAAAAAACCCAGACGAGCCCATCTTCGCAGGGGAGCGTGCTGCCCCTGCGAACAGTCTGCTGCACCAAATCATCACCCAAAACGATGGGCGGCACGCTCCTCGGTGCCGCTAGAAGTGTGGCGAACTTAACACAAGTAAGCAAGTAACTCAAAAGGGCCAAGAGCAAACTGGCCGTAAATATCCACACCTATTTCCTGGTGGGCTCTTCCCAAATGATAGAAACGTCAGCACGATTGCTTTCATTAATTTTGAGTTACAAGAACTTAGGGGTCAACATTATTATCAAGTTTGCTGGCATTACCTATGCACCGTTCTGACCATCGGTGAATATTTTCTATCGTTCATTGCTTTATAGGTACTTTTCTTAATTTTATCTATCCATCTATCTATATACTCAGGCACATACCCCTTTTTTTAGGCAGATTTTGTTTTTCTTTTTTTTTTGCATAAGGTGGCTGGTATTGGGGAGGGACTAAAATTGCAATACTCCGTGGGAGGATATGGGTTAAAATATTTTACAGAGTTTAGCATTAGAATGAAGAAATCTGTGATGGATGCTAGGGTGTATAGGGGTATTGGAGGGGGTCTGTCTGATCATTATGTAGTGGTAGCTAAGGTTAGGATACAAAAGAAGTGGGTGAGGAGAGCTGGAGGGAGGCGAGAGGAGGGTGGAATGGTGAGGAGGGTGGAGAGGTTGCAGGAGGAGGAAGTCAGGGAGGAGTACAGGAGAGCAGTGGAAAGACGACTAGGTGGGTTCGACCTGGAAGTTATGGAGGAAGTGGAGGAGATGAGCAAGGTGTTTAAGGATGAGATCTGTGCAGCATGTGAGGAGGTGTGTGGAGTGAGGAGAAGAGGGAGGGGAGTGAAAGGTACAGCATGGTGGACAGAAGAGGTAAGAATAGCTGTGGAAGAAAAGAAGAAAGCATATAGAGAGTGGTTGGGTAGTAGAGGGAATGAAGATTCCGAGAGACAGAAATGAGCGAGGTACGTGGAGAGTAAGAGGGTGGTGAAGAGAGTAGTGAAGGAAAGTAAGAGAAGAGTAGATGAGGAATTTGGAAGGAATCTGAGTGTAAAATGGAGGGAGAGTAAGAAACTGTTCTGGAAAGAAGTCAAGAAAGTTAGGGAAGGTAGCAAGGGAAACAGTAAGGGTGTGAAAGATAAAAATGGGAGAATGCTAGCCGAGAAGCAAGAGAGAGTCGGAAGATGGAGGGAGTACTTCAGTGAGTTGCTAAATGTAAGGAATGAAGAGCCAGCAAACATAGCTGGATATGGTATGGGAGGGAGAAGAAGAGAAGTAGTGGAGGAGGAGGTGGGGATCATGTGGGAAGCCATGAAAAGAGTGAATTTTTGGGAAAGCACCAGGAACAGATGGAGTGTGTGGGGAAATGTTGAGGTATGGTGGTGAGATAGTGATAGAATGGGTATGGAAAATGTGCAAACTAGCATGGGAGAAGGGGAGTGCACCCGATGACTGGAAGACTGGCATAGTAGTCCCCCTATATAAGGGCAAAGGGGAAAGAGGAGTGTGTGGTAACCACCGAGGAATATGTCTTCTAAGCGTAGTAGGGAAGGTATACAGTAGGGTAGTGATTGAGAGAGTGAGAGTGAGAACGGAGAAATGGATAGGCGACGAGCAGGGAGGTTTTAGGAAGGGAAGAGGATGTGTAGATCAGATTTTTACCCTGAATTGTGTTGTGGAGAACTATCTGGAGAAGAAACAAAAGGTGTATGTTGCCTTTATGGACTTGGAGAAGGCCTATGACAAAGTGGATAGAGAAGGTTTGTGGAAAGTACTTAGAATATACGGAGTAGAGGGCAAGTTGCTGAAAGCAGTGAAGAGCATGTATGAGAGTGCAAAGGCGGCAGTACGTGTGGAGAGTGAGCAGAGCGAGTTCTTTGACCTGAATGTTGGTTTGAAACAGGGTGTGTGATGTCCCCGTGGTTGTTTACTGTATATATGGATGGAGTCATGAAAGAAATACTATCAAGAGCAGTGGATGTTGGTGTATCGCTGAAAAGGGAGGGAATCGAGTGGAAGCTACCTATACTGCTGTTTGCGGATGATACAGTTCTGATGAGTGATAATGAATGGGAGTTGCAGGGTCTGGTAAATGAGTTTGGAACAGTGTGCGAAAAATGGAATTTGAAGGTAAATGCGGGGAAGAGCAAGGTTATGGTCTTCGAAAGAGGTGAAGTCACAGAGTGTGAGGTGAAGCTGAACGGCCATGCTATGGAGATCGTCAACTCTTTTAAGTACCTGGGCAGTGTGTTGAGTAAAGATGGGACTATGGATAAAGAAGTGTGGGAGAGGGTACAACATGGGAAGAGGGTTGTAGGAACGCTAAAAGCAGTAACAAGAAATAGGGTGGTCAGTATGGAAGTGAAGAAGTCCTTGCATGACAGTGTGGTAATCCCGACACTGACTTACGGAAGCGAAGCATGGACGTTGGTTGAGAGACTCAGACCAAGAGTGAGAGCAGTGGAAATGAATTACTTGAGGAGTGCGTGCAAAGTTACATGGAGGGATAGACAGACTAATGAGGAAGTAAGAAGGAGGTGTGGTGTGGAGGTAGATGTGCTGGAAAGTGTGAAAAGGAACAACTTGAGATGGTTCGGCCATATGGAACATATGGAAAGCGAGAGAATGACTAAGAGGGTGTACGAGAGCGAGGTAGAGGGACAGAGAGGGAGAGGTAGACCGAATGAGAGGTGGAAGGATGGAGTGAGGAAGTACATGAACGAGGGCGGTGCTGGTTGGGGGGAGGGGCGTCAACTGACTGGGGACAGGTGCATGGGGGCGGTTCGTTCGTGGCCACCCCTTCGGGGATCACGGCGTCAGGCAATAGATAGATAGATAGCATTAGGCTACTGTAATATGTAAACAAAGAACAGTCTATAAATTATATTTCTGTAGATGTGTATGAATTTGTGTTTTGTTTTTGTGTATGTACAGTATTTATTTATTCATTTATTTTTGTTTTGTGTTATCCCTGTTCGGGCTCTCTCGTGTTGGCCACCCCTAGCTTAAAAAAAAATCTATATATATCTATTGCCTGACGCCGTGATCCCGGAAGGGGTGGCCACGAACGAAATGCCCCCATGCACCTCTGTCCCCAGTCAGTGGACGCCCCTCCTCCCAACCAGCACCGCCTTCATCCATATACTTCTTCACTCCATCCTTCCACCTCGCTCTCGTACACCCTCCTAGTTATTCTCTCGCTTCCCATACGTTCCATATGGCCGAACCATCTCAAGGTATTCCTTTTCACACTTTCCAGCACATCTACCTCCACACCTTACTTCCTCATTCGTCTGTCTATCCCTCCATGTAACTCCGCAGGCACTTCTCAAGTAACTCATTTCCACCTGTCTCACTCTTGGTCGGAGTTTTTCTACCAACATCCATGCTTCGCTTCCGTAAGTCAATGTCGGGATTACCACACTGTCATCGTAGCGCAATGGATAATGCACTGAATTTCGGTGTGAGCATCCTAGGTTCGAATCCCTGGACTGCCACATGTATTTGTTGATTTCATTAATTGAGTTTAGGAGTAAAGTCGGTTGGTGGAGGTAATATAATAATGCAAGGACTTCTTCACATCCATACTAACCACCCTATTTCTAGTTACTGCTTTCAGCGTTCCTACAACCCTCTTTCCCTGTTGCACCCTCTTCCGCACCTCTTCATCCATACTCCCATCTTTACTCAGCACACTGCCCAGATACTTAAATGAGCTGACAATCTCCATAGCCTGACCGTTCAACTTCACCTCATACTCTATGGCTTCACCCTTTTTGAAGACCATAACCTTGCTCTTCCCCGCATTTACCTTCAGATTCCGTTTTTCGCAAGCTGTTCCAAACATATTTACCAGACCCTGCAACTCCCATTCATTATCGCTCATCAGAATTGTTCATCAGCAAACAGCAGTGCAGGTAGCTTCCACTCGTTTCCCTCCCTTATCAGCGATACACCAACATCCACTGCTCTTCCTTGTATTTCTTTCATGACTCCATCCATATATACAGTAAACAACCATGGGGACATCACACACCCCTGTTTCAACACAACATTCAGGTCAAAGAACTCGCTCTGCTCACTCTCCACACGTACTGCCGCCTTTGCACCCTCATACATGCTCTTCACTGCTTTCAGCAACTTGCCCTCTACTCCGTATATTCTTAGTACTTTCCACAAACCTTCTCTATCCACTCTGTCATAGGCCTTCTCCAAGTCCATAAAGGCAACATACACCTTTTGTTTCTTCTCCAGATACTTCTCCACAACACAATTCAGGGTAAAAATCTGATCTACACATCCTCTTCCCTTCCTAAAACCTCCCTGCTCGTCGCCTATCCATTTCTCCGTTCTCACTCTCACTCTCAATCACTACCCTACTGTATACCTTCCCTACTACGCTTAGAAGACATATTCCTCGGTGGTTACCACACACTCCTCCTTCCCCTTTGCCCTTATATAGGGGGACTATTATGCCAGTCTTCCAGTCATCGGGTGCACTCCCCTTCTCCCATGCTAGTTTGCACATTTTCCATACCCATTCTATCACTATCTCACCACCATACCTCAACATTTCCCCACACACTCCATCTGTTCCTGGTGCTTTCCCCAACTTCACTCTTTTCATGGCTTCCCACACTTCTGACCTCCTGATCCCCACCTCCTCCTCCACTACTTCTCTTCTTCTCCCTCCCATACCATATCCAGCTATGTTTGCTGGCTCTTCATTCCTTACATTTAGCAACTCACTGAAGTACTCCCTCCATCTTTCGACTCTCTCTTGCTTCTCAGCTAGCATTCTCCCATTCTTATCTTTCACACCCTTACTGTTTCCCTTGCTACCTTCCCTAACTTTCTTGACTTCTTTCCAGAACAGTTTCTTACTCTCCCTCCATTTTACACTCAGATTCCTTCCAAATTCCTCATCTACTCTTCTCTTACTTTCCTTCACTACTCTCTTCACCACCCTCTTACTCTCCACGTACCTCGCTCATTTCTGTCTCTCGGAATCTTCATTCCCTCTACTACCCAACCAATCTCTATATGCTTTCTTCTTTTCTTCCACAGCTATTCTTACCTCTTCTGTCCACCATGCTATACCTTTCACTCCCCTCCCTCTTCTCCTCACTCCACACACCTCCTCACATGCTGCACAGATATATATATATATATATCAGTATATATATACCGTATATATATATATATATAATGAGGTACTGTGTGTGCCTGAGTATATTGATAAATAGATAGGTCATCACATGTCAGCAATTTGTGACCAAAGTCCTAATTTGTTTATATTGTGTGTATAGGGGACGTCAGTTGGCGGAGCAGATGCAGACACAGCACCCGGACTTGGTGGAGCAGATCCGCCAGCAGATGAACAGAGGAGGACCTGGTGAGGGAGGTCAGGGAGGTAACGGTGGTGGGGGGCAGGACCCTTCTACGCCACAGTAATCATGAACCACCCCACACTTCCACATCCTTCTGAGTCCTCCCTTCTTCGCGAGGACAGAGTCCACCTGGCCAGGCTGAGATGTGGGCACCATCCAGCTTTTCTGCGCTATCAGAAGACACTGGATGACTCCGTCACCGACACCTGCCCAGGATGCAACACAGCACCCCATACTATTAACATCATAGAAGACTGCATCCCACACAATCACTTACGCCAACAACATAATCTACACTCCTTGAAAGCCCGATCGCAGCCTGGCCTTCCTTAGGGACTCGGGGCTGTTCGGCCAGGCAGCCTAGGGAACAACAACAACAACAACAACCACCCCACACTTTATATTTGTCTTTATTATATATTTTATATTATGTTTTTGCTAGACGCCGTAATTCCGGAGAAGGGGTGGCCATGAACATTAGGCGTTTGTCACGAATCGCTAGGTCAAGTTGCCCGTGCTTGACATCTGCCACCCCAGACTACATTATACAGTACTGTAAATAGGTTCTCGGACAACTCGACCAGTAGACCATTTTAACTCGTAGATCTCAACCAGGGCCAACCAAACCAATACCAGTGCTAATCTCAAGTCCTAACCCTAATTTAACACTACCCAATCTAACAGAACAAGTTGAGTTTGCACTGGTTGGGCTCTAATGGTTGAAATGGTCTATTGGTTGAGCTGTCCAGTCACCCTTTAGTTGACCAACTTCAATATTCAGGCTATAAGGAAGTTGAAGCTGTAGATCTCAACAATTAGGAGAAATGCAAAAATATGTGGATATGTGATATTATATATTGTGTTGAATTTGAACGATTGTACTAAAAACATAATTTTGGATATATTTCTGCTAAATGTTAATGTCTACAGCTTGAACTTCCGTATGGCCCAAAACTTGCAAGTTGTCAATTCCATTCTGATTCACTCCACACTGACGTAAGAGGATGAACACATTGGTTTATTTTTATTTACATGATATATTGATTTATTTGAATTATAGGAGCATTTGTATAGAAGGGTTATGATTTTCATTCTATTTTATGAATAATTGTTATTTTTTATGGATGCTATTTCTGCAACCCCAAAACTAAGAATATTAAGAGAGCTATAAGGAAGAATAAGTACTGTAGGTACTCCTGTTCTATAGGGCTTCTGCCCAGTAGGCTGTTGACAAATAGTTTTTATTATTATTATTACTCCTGTTCTATATTTCTGGCAAGTTCAGTACAAGTGTTGTTTACTTTATGAATGAACTATTGTATACTTGATGATGTATAGTAGTCCTTTTAAAATTCAGTAAAATATAAATAAAGTTTATTATTTTGTTAGGGTAAGACGGGGTAATTTCGCCGAAAATCGCGTATTTTGACGAATAGAAACTGCCACAAATGGAATTTTTTTATTTTTTATTTTTGATCTATACATTCAGCCTTTCTGCTATAGATGCCCCCAAAAAAAAAAATATATAAAATGTTTTGGTCATGCTGCCGATTTTTTGAAAAAAGTCACTCGCGGCGAAATTACCCCGCCGGGCGGGGTAATTGCTCCGCGACCTATTTTACGCATCATCTAGCTAGTAAACTAGATAACATTATATGATTAATGTCCAGACAAAACACTAGCGCGCAGGTAAAAGCAATGAAAATATTCACAAACCCAAACTGACACTAAACATGCCAATAGAAAAACGTCACACGCACACACACACAACTGAACAGTGCGGGCAGAGATGCAGGTGTGTCACACGTGTAGGCCTAGGCACCACTGTGTCTAGTGCGGGTGTGGAGTTGTGGACATGTAGTGCAGGTGTGGACGTGTCTAGTGCGGTTGTGGACGTATTTATTAGGCCTACGGGTGTGGAAGTATTTAGTGCGGGTGTGGACGTGTCTCGTGTGGGTGCGGCGTGTAGGTTGCTAGTACAAAGTTGTTATTGTTGTTGTTGTTCCCCAAGCTGCCTGGCCGAACAGCCCCAAGGCCCCGAGCAAGGCCAAGGCCATAACCGAGCGCCCCCACAGAACCCTCCCTGCCGACCACAATAAAGCCTGGGTGACCGAAGCCACTCCATGGCGGGGAGCTGAGGAGGGTGCGGAAACGCCCGGGAAACCAAAGCCCCATCCAGGACCCTGTGCCCCTCAGCAATTATGAAGAGAAAGTTGAGGGGCAAAGGAAAAATGTGACGCTTTGGCTTCCAATCTTGGTAGATTGGGAGGTCAATCCACGGAAAAGACGCCGTCACTTGAGATCTAGAAAACATATAAGTAAAAGGAACAGTCAGAGTAAGCTATGGGTATGGCAGAGATTGCTCAGTTCTCACTCTGATAGACCAGCCCATCAGCTAGTACAAAGTACCAGGCAGCAGCTGACGGCTACTGCCAACACTGTGTCACACGCAAACATACAAACAAACAAACACACATACAAAACACCCCCACACACACCCGACCATACCATCAGACGCGCCGCTAGCCCCGGCTCCAGGCCCCGCGAAACTGCAACAAAACCTAAGCCAAACTAGATCTACAACCTAAGCCAAACTAGCTATATAATCTAAGCCAAACTTGCTCTACAACCTAAACCAAAACTGCTCTACAACCTAAGCCAAACTGCAGCCGAATCCATATAATAGTTTCGGAGATATCGGCGTTTGAATGCAAGGTATTAGTGCCGCGGCGAAATTACCCCGTCTTACCCTATATATATTCATTAGGAAATTTATATGTTAGCGGTAATACTGTATCACTATAAATGGGTGAAATGGGCCCTTGTTGACTGCCAGGGTGTCAAATGAGAGCGCCATCCATTATTTGTAATCTTTATTTTTTATTTTATTTTTTTTTATTTATTTTTTTATTTTATTTTTATTCTATATGCCAACTACTCCCTCTCGGGCATAGGCTGATAGCCTTTATACTCAACCGCTGAACACGGTGAGGCCCGTGAGGTCTTGCTCCAGTCTAGGGTGTGAGACATGCGAAGCTTCACGGCTCTAAGCAATTCCATCTCTGAAGCCACCTCGCCTCTGCGCTTCACAGTCTCATCCCCCACACTTGGACCCTCACTCTCAGAACGCCACCTATTGAGCAATTAACTCACTAGGCATTGCCCCCCTGTAGCATATTTTTGAATATGGGAATATTCATACAATGCTATTTAGTCAGGGAACAATGAGGGTATTTTTTTGGCATTTCGGTGTGCTGTGGTAACGCACTGATACTAGGTACAGCACAAATTCCCTCCCAATAATATCTTCCCATTGACATATTAGGATTCTAACCCGGGTCCATTGGATTACCAGTCCAGTGGCAAGACCACTCCGCCACATAAAATGACGGTTATACAGTAGTTCAAATTATGCCTTTGGAAGTGATAACATGGCCAAAACAATATTTTTTGTTAATTTTCTTGTATTCCTTCTCATATTCATTTAAGTCTTCAAACAAAATTGCTCCGGTTTGACACCCTGTTGACTACTTTACTACGATGATAGAGAGGTGGGCAAATGTAAGTACTTCATGGCTCATTAGCCTTATCTCCTTCAATCAGACTAAAGTTTATTTTCTTTATTTATGCTAGTGTTGGATAATTTTATTCAGCTTAGGAAGGACAGAGGGAGAGGTAGACTGAGAGAGAGGTGGAAGGATGGAGTCAAGAAGTATATGCGTGAAAGCGATGCTGGATGGGAGGATGGGCGTCGACTGACTGGGGACAGAGGTGCATGGGGGTGTTTCGTTAGTGGCTACCGCTTCAGGGATCACGGCGTCCGGCAATAGATAGATAGATAAGAAGGATCACTGTTAGTCAGAAGGGTGATGACTCTCAATTTACCCATTAACTCTGGTGATCTCTATCTAAGTTGAATAAAATTGTTTGGTGGTATGTAAAACTAAATACAATTTGGCATCATCTGAAAAGAGGGATAACTTTTTGAGCCGAGACAAGAATGTATTTATTGGTGGTTTGGTTAATATGCCTTATTTTTCATTACATTTTTCTATTTAACCTCTAACTGTCTTGAAGGTGTAATGGTTTGAGTGTTTAATTTCTGTATGTGGTAACCCAGGTTCGAATCCCGGGTGGATCATATGCTTTCATTAATTTAATTGGGCGGTGTTTGGTGTTGGAAGTGAAATTGATACATTAGATTATTGTACCTTGTTTCAGTTCAAAACGCAAAATATAATTGAAGTTCTGTAACAGAAATGTGAATTTAATGGAAGGAGGATACTGTCCAATTACTTATCTTTTCTTAGTTAACCTTTTTCATCAGAGGACATATTTGTAATGTCAAAATCAATATTTTGCCGACAACCTTTGTCATAGTCTTTGTTATTTTAAATTGGTATAACGTTTCTCTTAGTTCTCATGTGTTTCTAATACTGTTTTTTTTTATAATGTATGCTGCCTCCCACCCGTATGAGGTGGCACACAGAAAAAGACAAGAAAAAATGTAAATTGCAAAAAAAATGAAGAACAAAACAAATTCACAAACTTTCAATCACATTCTCACTTTCTTGCCATTAGCAATGACCCAGACCAAGGTATATAAATGTCTGCGATCAGGTACCAGTTACAGTTTACCCTGATCCCTTCATGAAGAACTTGGTTTGAGCCATTGCCCAGTACATCATCCCACCCTTTATACTATCTCACTCTAACCTGTTCTCTCTCTTGAACGCCTTTCACCTTCCTGGTGCTTAAGATCCTATTTGTCAAAGCGTCTTTCACACCAACTCTCCATTATCCCCTTGATTTGTTTCAGTGTTGAATTGTCATTTATTGTCCCTTTCTAGATTTCACATACATTATCATGGTTTCAGGCTGAATTTATTTGTACTTCTCTGTTCCTTGACACAGATCTACATCTCCACCACAGTCGAGGCTATAAAGATGCCCACACACTAGGGGGGATGAAGTGTGCCATGTTGCAATTACACCATTTTTTCTCTTTCGTGTTATCTTTACAGCAAGATTGTTTTGTGATTCATCTGACAAATGCCGATGCTCATTTAAGATGAATTTTTCACACAACTCTGATCTGGTAGCTTCTGAAATATACTTTAATTGGAATATTGTTACATCTATCTTCAGTCTAATTGCTTATACCTGTGTTGAATAGTCTGAAAATGTTGCTAGGAAAAAAGATGCAGGAGAAGCCCTCGTGTATCTTGGCTTTTAGTGTAATGTCTTTGCCCGAACATTGATAAGAGTTAGTGCAACTTTATATATAGTTACCAAGACATGAACCTGGTGTACATTCTGTGAAGGCTTTTGTAATGATCATGTTAGAAGTGCGTACGTCCATTTAAGGGGAAATTTTCACTTACAACTTTTGTTTTTCTGGATGCCCTTCTCCCTCATGTTTACCCCCATTAGTTTTGATATATGAAGACTTTCCCCTCATTAGTTTGGCAATTTTAAGACCTTTCACACTATTTCTGTCAATTTTAAGACCTTACATGCCATTAAGGTGTCAATTTTTTCTTGGCAAGCAATAGTGAGCCTGTAATTTATAGCTACCAGCCTTTTTCTACCAAAAAATTTAAGCATTTTGGTTTTCTTTGTTTGCAAGTTTTACATTTTAATTGAACGGGGGTATTGGGGGTATTTTTTTTAAGCTTGATGGAGGTCTAGGGAGGAAACTAAATGCCTCCCCTTAATTACTGTATACTTTTACCACAAGCCCTTCACAGCTTTGTAACAGATTCAAGTTCTGGCAGCTGAAGGTTCATGCCCCTAGCCTGTATACTACCAGGCATTACACAATTTAAATAGCTTTTACTTTTGAGACGAAGTTGAAAGTGTGATATATAACTTGAGTTTAGTTATTACTCCCTTTTACCTGCAATATAAATAAAGCTTGACTGTGTTAAAATGTTTACTTTACCTTTTGACTTAGAGAGGTCCTTCCTAAGCTACTTAAAATGAACTAGAATAAAAATAAATTATTGAAATGTCATTGGATGCTGAATAACTGTATATACAAAAAATTAAGGGTGGAATCCTACCCTATCCTCTTCAAGTGTTTAACCCATTCAGTGCGATTATGCCAAGTTTATTCTGGCTAACACTAGATGATTTATGCATGAACATGATTGGTTGGCAGTGGTGTGAAGAGTGGTCTTTGACTGGAAATAGAAAAGTCCTCATGCAGTCAAAGGGTTAACCCCTCCAACTCTGCTGTCCTCTTATGCTCCATACCCCCAGAATTGGCCCATATGGGGCCTTATGACCTTAACCCCTTCAGACATATATGACGCAGAGGTTGCCAGATTAGCAATAAGAAATAGAGTTCTCTCACTCTTATAATTACCTCTCCAAAATTAGTTTTCTGCCCACATCTAACTCAAAGACAACTGCAGAGGTTGAAGTAACTAAAATAAAGGTTTGTAAAAAACCCTGATGGTAATAAAGGCTTTAAAGTATCCCTAATAGGCTCAAAATTGCGTCATATGTCGGAGAGGGTTAATAGCTTAGCAATGGTAATAGGTAGAAACATCAGCTTAACCCGGGAACTGCGGGGAGACTCTTAAGAGTTCCCCCGGCGGACTGCGGGGAGACTCTTAAGAGTGAGTGAAAACAAAAATCAACTTTTGACATCGAAAAAAAAAAACAAAAATATTTTTGTTGGCCCCTGGGCCATGCAAAATCTCAGTCCTCTACCTCCCCTCCTTCCCCACTTTCCTCCTCTCCTTCAGTTATCACCTATTTTCCCTGTTATTCCCTTATTCTGAGGTATATTTTCGTGCTAACATTAGCGAGTTGCAAGCAGGGTGTTGTCATCACTGATGGCAAGCGAGTGCAAGAGAGAGAGAGAGAGTATCAATCGACTGTGTCTCAGTGGCCTTGGGGGAAATTGGCGGGAAAGCAGCTTGCCTCACCCATACATTATACAACTCGCGGGCTATATCTCCGATTTTGACCATCCAAACGCTGTTTTCACTAGTTTTATTGTTGTTTCAGGTTAATACCTTTATAATCAACCCATAATAGGCACATATGGATAAGTATTAATGCTATTAACCCTTAATTAGCGGCTCACCACATAAGTCGTATTTAATAAAGCTGGACTATGTGGCGGCGCTCGACATAGGTCGAGTGGCAATTTCAGCACGTAATGTTGCTGAGAGAGAGAGACAAGTGGTGGCAGGAGACTAGCGAGCGTATGACTGCTCCAGACCACCGCGGCGAACCTACTGACACGAATTAAAATGTAAAACTTGCAAACTAAACAAACCAAAATTGGGACAAGGACAATATAAAGTCAAATTAAATTATCAAAATCGCTATGTGGAAACAACGCTTACTAAAATGAAAATTATTAAATAAAAGAACACAATCCACCACATAGGGTGTACATCACTACATGAGCAAGTTAATCTGTTTCCCAAGCAAACCAATCGCACATATAACAACGCACTATCGTCACGTTAAAGGAAGTAGTCAAGTTTGGGAAGTCCGGGACGTTCTGGCAAATTTTACTAAACTCTGCATGAATAAAGAAACTACATGTTAAATGTCAAAATATTATTTAAAATCAAATTTGCAACATGACAAGACATTAACAATAGTAAAAAATACAAATATTGATAAGATATCTATACTATTACAAAATAATATATAAAATACAGTACAGCACTCACTAACGATAGTGCTATCGGGTAGGTACCTGTAAGCATAGCATGCCTCAAGTGACCCTCAGCTCCCTCCTCCCTCTCTCACTCGCAACATACTGAATTATATGGGGAAAGTACCGAATTACATGCTTTTTGCACTCGCGTTGCACGGTTATTGCAAGAAAACTAGCCATCATAAAAGGATCGTTATGGTGTCATTCGAAAGCTCTGTTTATGCCCTTTCAGGGATAGGTACTTGTTTTACGTTCTGGATCTTATTTAGGCATGAAAATGATCACGTAAACAGCCCTATTTTGGCTAAAAACACCCCGCTGGGCGGTACATATAAATAAACCGCATAGGCCGCTCGTAAGGTGTTAATGGTACAATGAATATTTTAGTGACGGAAACACCTCAAATACATGCGCACAGGGAGAGGTGTCTAATTACCCCCATGCGCACTTCAGAGGTTAAGGGGACCGGCCGCTTTTTAGGCTTAACCCTTGTCTATCGGGGCCCGACTTAAGTCCGTATCGAAAAATTTGGACTATGTGGCGGGGCCCGACTTAAGTCCGAGTGCAATATTGGCTCTGAGAGAGAGACGAGCAATGGGAGGAGCATGGGTTACCTCATGACCGCTCGCCACGGCCGCCGTGGACCAACTGAGATGTACTCCACTTACATTCATCCTCACTCCCTCGCTACATACGTAATTATATAAAGAAATTACCGTATTTTAGCGATTTTGACCTTCGGTTGCACGATCGTTGCAAGACAGCCAGTGATCGTAGAAGGATGGTTCGGGTGTCATTGGAAAGCTCAATTTACGCCCTTTCAGGGATACATACTTGTATTACGCTCTGGGTCTTGTTTATGCATGAAAAAGAGCACGGAAACAACCCCATTTATGGTAAAAAAAACAACCCGCACTGTGAAATATACTCCACCACCCGCTCGTAAGGTGTTAAAAAGCTCGAAATTCTGAAAATACCATTAGGTGTTAAAATGTGTTTATTCAACATCCCTTCATAAGCCAGTGAAATGTTATTAGTGAAAACCTATTGGAAATTGTGTGTTTTTTTTTTTTTATGTTTTCCTGTATTTCTAAAAATGTTACATAGCGAACTTTGAAATTGGCAGGCTCAGTAACTACTGGTCGGTCGTACGAGGATCGTACATATATAAATGGACAGAGCGTACAATACTCTACAACCTCCCAAAAGCTGTATCTTCTACTCTGCCGTGTTCCTGCGTAAAATATTGTAAGCCAAAAAAAAAGTTAAAATTTTTCACCCAATTACCTTCAGACTTTCACATGTTTTTCTCAACACCTGTTTTGTCGCACTTTGGGATCTTCTTATTAATGTATTGGCCCTCTAAGGATGTTTTATAAACCATTGGAAAGCGCGTGAAATGCTCTATAAAGCTCTTGACGCCTTTTTTTTAATTTGAGACACAGCCCCTTGGCATATGTAGTTAACCACCGAGTACAAAATCATTACCTAATTTCCGAGTAACCTAATTCCGCAATTAGATAAAAGAAGAAAAAAGTGGATCAAGAGAGTTGTAAAACCACCTGTCCTGAGTTGTCTGATCCCTCTGAAAATATTATACAGTACTTGGGTTTCGAATTATATGACTTCCGAATTTGTTTTCAATTTTTGAGCTAATTTCCACCCTAATTCAGGAACTAATTGACCTAGAATAAAAAACAATTAACACAAAATCCTTGTTACATCATCCTCTATACGTGTGCGAAATCTCATTGAAATCGGACAAAGCTCAGTGACGCCCCCAATTAAAAAGTGGCCGGTCCCCTTAACCCCTTCACTACCAAGGATATCTTTTGCATTCTTTCAGCTGTATCTAGACAATTTTATGCAGCTTAGGAAGAATCTGTGGTAGTTAAAACGGGTAATTGAGACAGTTTGAACCCTTTTAATCGCTCTACTGTACTGTACATCCTTACAAAGCTGCAAAAATCGTTGAATAATTACCAGTACAGTATACAGTATATTTACTGGTGATGGGCTGGTCTATCAGAATGAGAGTTGAGCGTTCTCTGCCATACCCATAGCTTACTCTGTCTGTTCCTTTTACTTATATATTTTCTAGATCTCAAGTGACGGCGTCTTTTCCGTGGATTGACCTCCCTACTGCCAACCCTGGCAGATTGGGAGCCAAAGTGTCACATTTTTCCTTTACCCCTCAACTTTCCCTTTATAATTGCTGAGGGGCACAGGGCCTTGGGTGGGGCTTTTGTTTCCCGGGTGTTTCCGCACCCTCCTCAGCTCCCCGCCTTTGAGTGGCTTCGGTCACCTGGGCATATTAGTGGCAAGCTGGGAGGGTTCTGTGGGGGCGCTCGGTTATGGCCTTGGCCTTGCTCGGGACCTTGGGGCTGCTCGGCCAGACAGCCTGAGGAACAGGAACAACAACAACAGTATATTTAAAAAGTAAACACCGGTAAAGGTGTTAATGGGATAATGGAGCACAGTACTTACTGTTGTCTTGATCCTGGCGTTGACTGGACATCGCTATGTCGTCTGGTTGTAATGTTATGAGGTTGTGAAAATTTAGAGCGTGGGAGTATAAGAGGACACCCGAGTCGGTGTGGAGTATAAGAGGAAAGCCGAGTTCAAAGGGTTAAACATAGGTCCTTCTAAGCTAAAATGTATTGTTGCCTCAAGCAGAGTGAAGTATGCTGGTGATGAAAAGTTTATTACAGTTTGATCATTCTTACTAGGATTGACATCCTTCTATTGTTTGTGGTAGCCAACTGCAGAAATTAAGTTTTTATACTAATCTTACAGGAAAGAAATGCAATAATAGTCGCTTGCATATACATGTATAGACTTATACAGTATATTTAAACACAGATGCTCATGGTATGAATAATGTAGAACATTTATCCAGTACTGTGTTGGTGGTGTAATGGATTAGATGCTTATGTGCTGGGTGTAGTGTCCCAAGTTCGAATCCCGAGAGGATCATATGCTTTCATTAGTTTATTCTAGTGTATTGGGGTTTGGAGGATTAATGTTAAGAATGGGGTGTTCCTTAATATAGTGTAGCTGCATCAAGTACCAAGTACCGGATAAATTTTCTACATTATTATAATATTTAAACATTTATTATTTTCTTAAGTCTTGAAGAATCTGATCAATTTTAGCTACAAGTATGTTTGCATTTTTATAGCACATTCAAACACTGTATATGAATTTGCTAGTCTACTCTAGTAAACTTTTGAAACTTGTTTAAATTAGTCTCCTTTTTACTTTTAGTTATTGAAGGTTAATATGCTGATCATCTTGTTTGTTGTCCTTAGATTGGTGCTGTGATTTCACATTGTAGACAGAATATAGGAATTAGAATTGCAAGTAGTGTAGGTAATTCTGTTAAGGGTTTTGTAACTTGAGATCAATACAATATGTAAATGTTTCATATATGTACAGTATTTGAAGGTTAATTTGAAATATTGCTCTACTAAAACCCAGTGGCTCATATTGTACTCATTTGATGAACTCTGCCAAGTACCGTGCATCAACTCAGCATCCTACAACTTTCCAATTGATTTACATTTGATGTTGGTTCTCATTCTAGCTACAGTAACTCTACCTGATTTTACAGTATTTAACTTAGGCAAAATCTGGGAGTCAAAAGGGTTAAATGAAGTACAGATGCTGTTTCGTCTTTTGAGTCCTAGAGCTGAAAATAATATTGATAATAATTATCTATCTATCTATCTATTGCCTGACGCCGCGATCCCCGAAGGGGTGACCACGAACGAACCGCCCCCATGCACCTCTGTCCCCAGTCAGTCGACGCCCCTCCCCCCAACCAGCACCGCCTTCGTTCATGTAGTTCCTCACTCCATCCTTCCACCTCATATTCGGTCTACCTCTCCCCCTCTGTCCCTCCACCTCGCTCTCGTACACCCTCTTAGTCATTCTCTCGCTTTCCATACGTTCCATATGGCCGAACCATCTCAAGTTGTTCCTTTTCACACTTTCCAGCACATCTACCTCCACACCACACCTCCTTCTTACTTCCTCATTAGTCTGTCTATCCCTCCATGTAACTCCGCACGCACTCCTTAACCCGGGAGCTGCGGGGAGACTCTTAAGAGTTCCCCCGGCGCACTGCGGGGAGACTCTTAAGAGTCAGAGAAAAAAAAAATCAACTTTTGACATCGAAAATGGCCCCTGGGCCATGCAAAATCTCAGTCCTCTACCTCCCCTCCTTCCCCACTTTCCTCCTCTCCTTCAGTTATCACCTATTTTCCCTGTTATTCCCTTATTCTGAGGTATATTTTCGTGCTAACATTAGAAATCCGATTGGAGGGTGTGGTCATCACTGATAGCAAGCGAGTGCAAGAGAGAGAGAGAGTATCGATCGACTGTGTCTCAGTGGCCTTGGGGGAAATTGGCGGGAAAGCAGATTGCCTCACCCATACATTTTACAACTCGCGGGCTATATCTCCGATTTTGACCATCCAAACGCTGTTTTCACTCGTTTTATTGTTGTTTCAGGTTAATACCTTTATAATCAACCCATAATAGGCGCATATGGATAAGTATTAATGCTATTAATGGCACAATGAATATTTTAGTGACGGAAACACCTCAAATACGTCAGCACAGGGGGACGTTTCCAATTACCCCCATGCGCACTTCAGAGGTTAAGTAATTCATTTCCACTGCTCTCACTCTTGGTCTGAGTCTCTCAACCAACGTCCATGCTTCGCTTCCGTAAGTCAGTGTCGGGATTACCACACTGTCATGCAAGGACTTCTTCACTTCCATACTGACCACCCTATTTCTTGTTACTGCTTTTAGCGTTCCTACAACCCTCTTCCCCTGTTGTACCCTCTCCCACACCTCTTCATCCATAGTCCCATCTTTACTCAACACACTGCCCAGATACTTAAAAGAGTTGACGATCTCCATAGCCTGACCGTTCAGCTTCACCTCACACTCTGTGACTTCACCCCTTTCGAAGACCATAACCTTGCTCTTCCCCGTATTTACCTTCAAATTCCGTTTTTTTGCACACTGTTCCAAACTCATTTACCAGACCCTGCAACTCCCATTCATTATCACTCATCAGAACTGTATCATCCGCAAACAGCAGTATAGGTAGCTTCCACTCAATTCCCTCCCTTTTCAGCGATACACCAACATCCACTGCTCTTGATAGTATTTCTTTCATAACTCCATCCATATATACAGTAAACAACCACGGGGACATCACACACCCCTGTTTCAAACCAACATTCTGGTCTCAAAGAACTCGCTCTGCTCACTCTCCACACGTACTGCCGCCTTTGCACCCTCATACATGCTCTTCACTGCTTTCAGCAACTTGCCCTCTACTCCGTATATTCTAAGTACTTTCCACAAACCTTCTCGATCCACTCTGTCATAGGCCTTCTCCAAGTCCATAAAGGCAATTATAATTATAATAATTATGAATTGTTATATTAGCCTACTGAGCTAGAACCCTCAAAAGGTTAGTGCTAAAGCCGAGTGATTTTTTTTTTTAAACCCTTCTGTACCGGCGAAATTTTTTTTTTTTTTTTTTTTTACTTTATTTCAGCTACATTAATATCATTTTGTGAAGCTTGGGAAAGATGTATGGTAGCTTAATGGATTAATGAATTACGCTTCGGGAATATTTTGGCTATTTAGGGCATATTCAGGCACTCCTCAATGATTAACCCCTCCTCCCCGGTTGTCATTTTAAAATGACACCGCGGCAGATGGGCAGGAGCCCGGGTGTCATTTTAAAATCCGTAAGGTTGAAAGCCTATTAAGCTTGGTTTGAAAGCCGTGCGTCGAACCGTATGTAAACAAAGCCTGTCGGAGCGACGCGCACCTTCGAAATCAAGGAGAAAGTCCGACTTTTGTTGTTATTGTTTTGGAGAACAAGATTAGTTATTATTGTGATATTGCTAAAATCGCGGAAAAACCCTCTCCACGGAAATTGTCATCACAACTGAACCAGTTGACCTAAAGAGCTCTACTTAACACCAGTCTACAGATATGAAACACGGCTACGTTTTGAGATGCGTGTGAATTCTCTAGCAGTTAAAATAACAAAGATAGAGCTAGCCTATTACAACGTTTTTCGGCCAGATCGCCCGGATCTCAGTAATGTCCTTAGGATGGCGAGCCCAGGCAAGAAGGGTTAATCAAGTGTCTGCATGAAATTATTTGTATTCAGCTGAAAACTAGACGAAAATAGCTTCAAAATGACACTAGAATGAGCTTCGTAGCTCGTGGGGATCACCCGCAGCGCTACCATAGACATTGGGGAAAACTCACTATTTATTAGCAATGTAGCTTTTTTTTTGCAATTGGCAACACTGCTGAGACCTGAGTCTGGGACCTCAGTTTGCCTCAGTGCATGGCTGGACGTGCTGACGGTTGAAGGTTGGCCCCTCACGGTCCCGCCCACTGACACTCGATTTCTACGGCTTTTACAGGCTTTTAAAGCCTGTAGATTGCTGTAAATTGCCATGGCGTTCAGGAACGTCTCTCCTGCAGCCAGTGGATTAAGATAGTCTGTAGCCTTTTAATTGCTAGACGTCCTTCTTAAGCTGAATACTGTACAATTGTCTAATAGATACTGGTACCAGAAAATATTGAAAAGGATGTCACCGGTACGGAATAGGTTAATGCAAGCCACACTATAATTAAAAGGACGCCATCATTCCGAGTATTATGAAGTGAAGGGTAGGTATAGTATGTATGTATGTATGTATATACTCCGGCACATACCCCATTGCTGGAGGTGGCCGACACAAGACAGAGCCCGAACAGAAACTACATTTAAAGTTCCTATTCTCATGGTCCCGGACCACTTTTGCGTTCCCTCGCCCGTTTCTCTGTCTCGTCGAGTAGGAGAATTATAAAAGGGGAGGAGGATTCCTAGCCCCCTAATATTGTACTCTTAACCCGGGAACTGCCGGGAGACTCTTAAGAGTTCCCCCGGCGGACTGCGGGAAGACTCTTAAGAGTAAGGGGAAAAAAAAATCCATTTAACCCTTCCTACCCGGATGGTACACGTGTGTACCATTAAGTTTTGCCCCGAGGAACCCGGGTGGTACAACATTGTACCAGTGGTTGAAAGCCTGTGAGCTTCTTGTGCGAGGCGTCGGTCCGACGCATGTAAGCAACAGCCGGCTGGACCGACGACCCGCATCTCCGGCCACAAGAAGGAGAGCGTCTTGTTCGTGTGTGCCTGTATGTTGTTGTTAAGGATCGAAAAGTAGTGTAAAGTGGCTGTTTTGGCCATAAAGTTATCTCCAATGAAATCATCATCACAAATCAACCACTTGACTTAGAGAGCTCTACTTAACGCCATTTTACAGGTAAATAACACAGCTACGCTTGGGGATGCGCGGGAATGCGGGAAGCAGTCAGCATAACAATGATACGGTAGCCTAGCCTAGACGTTTTTCGGCCAAAACACCCGGGTTTCGGGCAATATTTATGTAATGCGTAGCCGGGGCTGGAGGGTTAAAACACCCAAAAAAACACTTTGTTTTTATTTTTTTTATTTTTTTTTTGCCCCTGGGCCATGCCAAATATCACTCCTTCCCCACTTTCCTCCCCTCCTTCAGTTATCACCTATTTTCCCTGTTATTCCCTTATTCTGTGGTTAATTTTTGTGCTAACATTAGCGAGTTGGTAGCAGGGCGTTGTCATCACTGTTACCAAGCGTGGGAAAGAGCGAGAGAGAGACTATTGCGGAACAGTGTCTCTCCAGACAAGGGGAGGGGTGGAGGGCAGGGAGGTTGCCTCAGCCATACATTATGTAACTCCCGGCCTGTATCGCCGATTTTGACCATCCAAACACTGTTTCCACTTGTTTTATTGTTGTAACAGGTTAATACCTTTATAATCAACCTATAATAGGCACATATGGATAAGAATTAATGCTATTTATGGTAAAATAACGATGTTAGTGATGGGAACAGCTCAAATACGTCAGCACAGGAGTGTGGTGTCTCATACCCCCCATGCGCAGCCGAGAGGTTAATACTTTAAATAACTGCATTTTTATTTATCTGGTTACCTAGTAAAGTTGGTTGAAATAGGTTGGTACAGTCATGACCATTATGAATTATACACCCATTTGAATCTTTGATTCCAAGTTCTCAAACCTCTGGGATATAATAAAGCATCGTATTATCTTGTTTGGGCTTCATAGAGATTCAATTAAGTGTGTAACTATGGTATTAGTGTTCACGACTGTACAGCTAGGGCAAGCACTTCTGTTACATTTCCCAAAATTCAATAATATTTTTACCTATTTGTAAGACTAAATTACTTCTGAATACATCTGAACAATTCCTATATATTCTAGTATTGCTCAGGTTTGTCATGATCTTTATTTTTTTTTCTTAAAGCTAGGTAGAAAAACCTTAGTAGAATTTGTGAAGGTGGCGCCACACATTACTTTTGGATTTACGATTGGGTTATGTTCCTGAAAACCCGATCTTAAACAGAAAAATCATATAGCGAACCCTAAAATTAATGGGGTAAATGAGGATGCATTCTCGGAACAGCCAAAACCCAAACACAAAAACATAAAAACCTATAATAATATCGTAAATCGGGGCATCGGATAGTGAGGGAGACCTGTATAGATGACCTTAACCCATGAATTGCTAGAGCCTGTGTAAAATAAAAGATTAAGTTGAGGGAGGTAGAAGGGATGGAGTATATAGGAGGGAGGATGTGGTATGAATAGAGGCCACTACTTTCTGTGTCGACATTTCCCGGCACTGGCACGGTATTTGAAGTTATATTTTACACGTTTTTAAATACTGTGCCTTCCGTAAGGAACATCGTAATTCCTGGGTTAAGGGGGGATGGTTCACTTTTTGATCGAGTTTTTTATTTAATTATGATTTTTTCTAGTTTCCTCCTTAGACCTCCGTCAAGCTTAAAATGACACCCCTAGATAGATTTGTAAATTTGTCGGTAGAAAAATGTCCCAGCCGAAGGCCGGTTCCTCTTAAATTACAGGCTCGCATCACTCGCCAGGAAAAAATCGACACCTGAATAACACGAAAATTCTTAATACTGACGAAAAAATAGGTCGAAAGGTCATAAAATCGCCAAAATAATGGGACGAACGTCTTTTAATCTGAAAACTAATGGTGCTAAACAGGAGGAAAAAGTGACCAGAAAAATGGCCCATCTCCCCTTAAGTTAGACAAGCCAATGTATATGTGGTGTTCCAATTAGTAGGGTACGCGATATTGATAAAAATATACCAACAAAAGATTAGTACAGTACAGTAAAGCTAGATGAATATATATAAGTTATTGTACCTTAACGACAGTGTTGTGCATTTTGTTACCACATTTAATTATCTAAATCTACAAATTTTGTGTTTGGAATGTTTTTCTGTTTATTTTGCGTACTAATTGGTCAAGCACGTACAAAGTTTACCCTACTCAAGTGATTTCCATTGCCATAGTTTGTTGACCTTATACAGAAATGTTCACAAATCGGTTCCAGGCAAGGAGGGCAAATGATAACATGGCCTTCAGTAAGCAGCTACCAAGTGATACTGATGCTCATTGACAAGGTTTATCAACTCTAACAGCTCAAAACAGTCCAAGTACTGTACAGACACTCCTCACAAAGAATTTACTCATTCTGAGTACTGGTACAGTACTGTACTGTAGTTTCATTAATAAGTTGTAAATCAGACATAAATTTTGCAATAATTATAAGAAAATTATTGCTTTACTTAAAGTTGTGTAATTTAAAGTCTTGAAATTCCGAAATGCAACTACAACTTTATGTGAGGAATTATTGGACTGTAATATATATACTGTATATACAGTACAGTATATATATATATATATATATATATATATATATATATATATATATATATACTGTATATACTGTATATAATTATATATATATATATTATGTTGTGTTGTCCCTGTTCGGGCTTTGTCTCGAGTCAGCCACCCCCAGCTATGGGGTATGTGCCTGAATATATACATACAGTACATACAGTACAATATATTGATGACTGAGTACCAAGTGTCAAAACACCAAAATGACATACAGTATATTATAAATTATAATTACAATCGTTAGCTCTCCTGGGTGATACCGATTTTCCTTTGGCTTATTGATTGATTGCTTATCTCTCTAAACTTAATTAAAGAAGGTAGTGTCGGCTATGGTGATTTGTAGGACGTGGAAAATTATGTGGTGTTGTTGTTGTTGTTGTTGTTCCCCAAGCTGCCTGGCCGAACAGCCCCAAGGCCCCGAGTAAGGCCAAGGCCATAAACGAGCGCCCCCACAGAACCCTCCCTGCCGACCACAATAAAGCCTGGGTGACCGAAGCCACTCCATGGCGGGGAGCTGAGAGGGTGCGTAAACGCCCGGGAAACCAAAGCCCCACCCAGGGCCCTGTGCCCCTCAGCAATTATAAAGAGAAAGTTGTGGGGCAAAGGAATAATGTGACGCTTTAGCTTCCAATCTTGGTAGATTGGGAGGTCAATCCACGGAAGAGACGCCGTCACTTGAGATCTAGAAAATATATAAGTAAAAGGAACAGTCAGAGTAAGCTATGGGTATGGCAGAGATCGCTCAGGTCTCACTCTGATAGACCAGCCCATCACCAATGTGGTGTTGATGTTAAAAACTGCAGGACCAGTTTGACATAAGTTAACATTGAAACCCACAGACCCCTGCTATTGCTATGTAAGTTTGCTTCCTTTCAGAGTGTTCTTCTTGATAAATTTATTTGTCTTAATAGCTTCCTCTCCATTAAAGAACACTCATTTTGTTTGTTTTATGTAAAGATATCAATTTAAATGCATTTTGATTTAGCATCCATTGATTCTATGTAAAATATGGAAATAGATTGATTCATCTAATTGTAGGTTTATTTCTTCCTATTGGCAAAAACTAAGTAATTCAAACTTTTACAAGTTGATTGAATGGATATAAACAACATATGAAGCCAAGCATTTTATTGATTTTTGTGTTCTATTGCACAGCTGCTTTGTTAGCTTGAAACCATTGTTTATGGATCACTCAGTCTTTAAAGTATATTTATGATATTGTACAATACATCATTCCCAATTTCATATGCCCCTTTCAATATCAGCATAGTCAAGTTTATTAGAAGACCCATATAGGGTTGCTCTCCGGCAGCAATGTGTGGGAAGTTCGGGGAAGGGGTGTTTACTACGGTTGTTTAGTGGATGAGCCAGGATATTGTCGAGAGGTTGTGTTCTTCCATCACCCCATACTTCCAAGATATCCGGTACACCACTAATCAGAAACATTTCTAAGAATGCCAGAGTACCGGTAGTCTTTTGGAAAACATTGTCCAATATCATTTGCTAATTTAAATTGTTTTAAGAAAAAACAAGTTTTGTATTATAGCTGAAGAAATTATAAGCCAAACATTGTTAATTCATCTATGTTTATATCCAAACAGTTGAGAATTAGAATCCCATGCCAGGTAGAGATAGATGGAGGTCTCTACTATAGCTCTTGAGGTGGAGGAAAGCCAGTGTCACATAACCAATTTACCTCTTCACTATGATGATACATACTGTACATACATCTATATATATACCGGTACCGTTTATATAAATATACAATTAACTCCCCAATATTCTTGATACAATCAAACCCACAAATTCAATCCCCTCAGGGTCAAGTTCCAAGGCAAGAGACCATCACAGAAGTTAACTAAGCGAGGAACAGAACAGGATCCACTCAAAATCCACCAAGAAAAATCAATACTTTAATTTAAAAGGCCTAGATACACGCACACATGACAGAGATGCATGAACATGTGAGCCCTGGTCACCCAAAGGTGGTTGTGGAAACAGAAAAGGTAATCCCCAAATGCAACACAGTAATTATATGGGAGTTCCTGGCTCCAGCACCGCATTCCACCTCCAGGGACCAATATTAGACTAGAAGCAGAACGCTGCTTCCAACTACAGTACAGGGCCGTACATCCTTATTGGCACCCTGGGCTATACAGTAATGTCAAACATCTTGATGTGAAGCTGAAAAGTGTAACAGGTCAATGACTCGATACACTTTCCAGCAAAGATTGCATTCTCTGACCAACACATTGGCCGCAGAATGTGGATGACGAGTGTCCCCACCTACCATAGATTACGGCATTATTAATCTATGCTGCCTATTGGGTGAGGGCTGGTCCTATCCAGAGTGAGGTTTGGCATCCTCTACTCAACCTTAGATGTTATTGTCTATCTCTTTTACTTTTCCTTCTGGGGGTGGGAGGCTAGGAATCCCCCCCCCCCCCCCTTATAGACTTCACCTACTAGACGAGACAGAGAAAGGGGTGAGGGAGCGCGAAAGTGGTCCCAGACCCTGAGAATTGGAACTGTGAATGTTGTTTCTGTTCAGTCTTTTGTCTTGAGTCGGCCACCCCCAGCTATGAGGTATGTGCCGGAGTACAGTACAGTATATACATACTGTACATGCATACTATTAGATATATCTATTGCCAGATGACCCAATCTCTGAAGTAGATTGAATGAATGAATTACCTCCTTGCTCCTCTGTTATCCATGAACTGAGGCCCCTCATCCCATCTAACACCATTTTCACTCTTGTACCTTGTAACTCCATTCTTCCATCTCATTCTCGGCCTGCATCCCCCTCTTTGCTCTTCTACCTTTCTCTTGTACACTATTTTTGTCATTGCTCTCACTCTCTATACACTTCACAAGACCGAATTACCTATAGAGGTTCCACTTCACACTCTCTAGCAAAACTACTCTCATACTTCCTCATTTGTTTGTATCTCTCCATGTGACTCCACACACATCTCTCAAATAATTTATTTTGACCCCTCTCACTCTTGATATATATATATCTCCAAAAACATCAGTCTTCACTCCTGTACGTCAATGTCAGGAATGGCTATGGCTGTGCTAGCATATACCGTACCGGTAATTGTTTTCATGTGCTACTATAGTTTATTTGCTGTAAGTTGGCAAGAAATTATGACCTCTATCCTCTGTAACTCAAAAAGGGCTAGAGCAAATTGGCTGTAAATTTCCACATCTATTCCTTGACTGACTTTCCAAATGGTAGAAATATTAGCTCGATTGCTCGAGTCGATTTTGAGTTACAGAAGTTAGAGATCAGGATTTCTCGCCTACTTACAGCGAATAGACTATAGTCTACTGCACCTCTGTTGTCTGCCATTGCAGTTAAGGGTAAGAAGGCCACGGCTGAAAATCTATAAACATGTACTGCACACAGCAGAAGGCGAACCCAGGCCATTCGACACATGATGATGATGATGCGGTTTTTACCACCATGCACTCAACTGCTGGAGTGTGTTACCTCTGCACCACAGAGGCTCTTCTTAAACTGCATAAAATCATATGATATCTATACTATAATGTAAAAAGTATCAACATAGAGTAAGAGTTAAATGCCACAAGTTTTGGAAACATCAGAGGGACATTTACCTTCAGGTTCCGTTTCTCAGACACAGTTAAAAACATATTTACCAGACCCGGCAACTCCCATTCATTGCCACTTGTCAGAACTAAATCATCAGCAGACAGCAGCACACTCACTCCTTTCCTTATCAGAGGTACACCAACATCCACTATTCTTCCCTGTATTTCGTTCATGACTCCATCCATTTACTGTACTGTATATCCTACAGCACAGTATACTGAACAACCATGGAGATATGACACGCCCTTGCTTAAAGCTAACATTCAGATCAAAGAACTCACTTTGTTCATTCTCCACATGCACTTCTGACCTTGAACCCTCATACATGCTCTTCACCACTTTCAGCAACTTACCAACTTCTGTACCGTACAGTACAGTACGGTACTCCATAATATCGGTACTTTCCTAAGTTCCACAAACCATCTCTATCAATCCGTCCTCGGCCATAGAAGCAACAAACAACTTTTGTAAGTTTTGTCACTTCTCCAGATATTTCTCCACATCGGCCACAGTGATGACATGACATGACGGGGCAGTTTGTGACAAGACTTTATTGTACTGAAGTAGAGTAAAAAGACTGAAACAACACTCTGTGGATGAAGCAGTCTTTAAACTTTTATCATTGTATGCATGTAATACTATGTATGTATGTATGCATATGTATGCAACATACGTCTTCTCTTCCTAAACCCACCCTGTTCTGCAGCTCCTCACCAATTTCTCCATTCTCGCTCTCGATCACTACCATGCAGGACATCTACCCTACTATGCTTAAAAGACAATATCCCCTTTTGATTACCAAACTACTCCCCTCTCCCCTTATACAAGGGGACTATTATTCCTGATTTTCAGTCTTCAGATACACTTCATATGTGTATATACAGTAATATAGTTTATTAAAGTACTGTAATTCCTTGACTCCTTGACAGCTTTGATGTAATCCCAACCATAAATGTAATCCTTGAATGGTCAATTTTCAAGTCAAGAAACTCTCCAAAGTTAAGCAGGCAAGGAATACATATTAAAAGAGGATCTGCCTATTATCCATAAGTAAAAGCATCAATCTAAATTAAAATTCTTGGATACATCAATGCATGCAAGCTGGGCCCAGGGTCTCCCAAAGGTGGTGGTGGGAACGAGAGCCGAGAGGTACCGGTAATCTCCAACTGCAACATACGGGTACCCAACATCAATTCAGAGTTTTGCCAATGCTTTAGTGAAGAAGTCCTTTCATGACAGTGTGGTAATCCCGACACTGACTTACGGAAGCGAAGCATGGACGTTGGTTGAGAGACTCGGACCAAAAGTGAGAGCAGTGGAAATGAATTACTTAAGAAGTGCGTGCGGAGTTACATGGAGGGATAGACAGACTAATGAGGAAGTAAGAAGGAGGTGTGGTGTGGAGGTAGATGTGCTGGAAAGTGTGAAAAGGAATAACTTGAGATGGTTCGGCCATATGGAACGTATGGAAAGCGAGAGAATGACTAAGAGGGTGTACGAGAGCGAGGTGGAGGGACAGAGAGGGAGAGGTAGACCGAAAGAGAGGTGGAAGGATGGAGTGAGGTAGTATATGAACGAAGGTGGTGCTGGTTGGGGGGAGGGGTATCGACTGACTGGGGACAGAGGTGCATGGGGGCGGTTCGTTCGTGGCCACCCCTTCGGGGATCACGGCGTCAGGCACTAGATAGATAGATAGACTACTTCCCCCACCCCTCTATAATATAACCGGTAAATCTACAATTATACTACCCCCCACCACCTCCGCCCTTCAAAACACGCCTTTTAGCGTGTTTTTAGATGGTTCAGCAGACGCGGAACCTGAAAAAAAAAACGCATTTTGACAAAAATTATCACCAACCAGATAAGAGTTTTTCAGGTAATTTGTTGGTTTTTTATTTTTTATTTGACATACAGTGTTGTTTAACCCCTTATTGGCGGCGCTCGACTTAAGTCGTGCAGCAATTTGCAGCAAGTTAGGAGCATTATTAAGGCTTTTAAAGGGTTAAAATCGAGTGCAAATGGCCGGGAGCGCAGCAGGCCAGACAGCCGACTCCCAGGGCTTACCGTCGCCCATTAACTCATGTTCCCTGTGTTCTCGAGAGGCCGGCAGTGTAGCCAGTAGTGAGCATAGCTGGGAAAAATATACCGCTATACGCTAAACTCCCATGTTCGTGGCACCACTGAAAGAGAACCACGAGTGCTACATAGCTCGTTCTGGTCTCATTTTGAAGCTTTTAGCGCCTAGTTTTTTGCTGAATAAATTTCTTTTCATGCAGATACTTGATTGATCATTCAGGAGGGCCTGAATATGCCCAAATGAGCCCAAAACACCCCGCTAGACAAGGGTTAATACCGAGGACCGTTGCATTTTAGTATTTTTAACATTACCCTAACCTAACCTAACCTGTCTCGTGACCGGTCTAAACCCAGCTCACGTTCCCTGTTTATGGGTGCGCGACGGTCTAAACCCAGCTCACATTCCCTGTTTATGGGTTCGCGAAGGTTTGTAATACTTCAATGTATCTATTTCAAGTCAAATATACATTTCCGCGCATCATCAAACCATACTAAGTCTACTACTAATAATATTAACCCATTAGTACCAACAGAATAGCGACAAAATAGGGGTAGTATAGGCCTAACTGTAGATTTATCATATAACCAATACTACTTTGTGTCATTGTGAACAATGTGAGCAGCTTATGGTTCGATAACTAGCCCAGGTAACAATATAATTTTGCGAGCAGCTTCTCATGGTTCGATAAGTAGCCTAGCCCAGGTAACCTAAAACCTAACACAAATAATGGTAGCCTAATATAGCCTACGCCAACTCAAAAGTTACTTGGGTTAACCCTCTCACGACCATATGACACAGAGGTTACCAGATTAGCAATACTAAATAGAGTTCCCTCACTCAAATAATTACCTCTCCAAAATTAGTTTTCTGCCCACAGCTAACTCAAAGACAACAACAGAAGTTGAAGTAACTAAACTAAAGGTTTCTAAATAGCCTACCCCTGATGGTAACAGACTTTAAAGTATCCCTAATAGGCTCAAAATTGCGTCAAGAACGTGAGAAGGTTAAGAAGTAAAAGTAATACTTGAGCCGCTAATGAATCTACTTTATGTTTAATAGCGATTCAATCATTCAAAGGATAGGTGACAACTTCATACAGTGGCGACTTCTAATTTTAGTGTCTTACATTAGATTTGGATTGATATAGGCTATAAAATGCCAAGCGTTATTCCAATGCTTATGACCATACTATGAAGTACGCCATCGAACTAAGAGTTGAGATCAACCATTAAAATGAAGCTGAACATGACTTCATTCCGTGAACCCTGACAAACAATTTGTTTACTTTATCCCAGCTGATCACCACCAAGCTCAAATACAAAACTGTTTAAATAGTAGCATGGGCATTTTCAATAAAATGACGTAACACTATGAAATACTCCGCAAAATGTTGTCCATGTGTCGCAGTACATTTGAGTTTTATAAGGGAGTGATAACCATAGTCTCTTGTTTGACCGTGGAGTTGTGAAGGGCATGACGTCGCGCCAGTTCTGAGGCTCGCCATTTTCGACCAGTAGTGTGTGATCGGCTGTGAGGGGAGGGTCGGGTGTAGGCCCTCTTGAGTGGTTGTAGTGTTTCTTAGTGTATGACCTATTGAAGCTATCTTGGTGTTTTCACATTGCCTCTCTTTCACATATAACCAGACAAAATGGCAGGGCAATCCATCAACGACAGACTTACGGCCGCTCGCTACAGCTTAGCCGGACAAGGCCTGGCCAAGTCCGTCTGTAAAGCAACTACAGAGGAAGTCATCGGCCCCAAGAAGAAACACTTAGACTGTGAGTATCGCTATCAGTAGTATGGTAGAGCCCCTGGCGGTATATTCCTGGGGCCCTGGAGCTATCGTAGACCAAACAGGAAGCCCTGGGTGTTAGTGTTGTCGGGGGTACGGTAGCCTAAATCAATGACAATGATGGCTGCCTTTTGTCTTTATATCCTACCTGCTTAAATCGAGTCTAATCCACATCCTCATAATATTTCTTAACTTCATGCTGGGAGGGAAAGTGAGGAATATATTGCCATTGTTAGCTGAAACATTGATACTTCGGAGAAAGGTCTTTTCAATATCAACACTCGAAATCCCGCCTGAAAGTTGTTTATGCCTACTAATTGTGTATTTTATTAGACGACCTACATACCTGGATTGTATCTAGGGTATCACCAGGCAGTAATATTGAGCTTGACCTTGATGACAGCGTTATGGCCAGTACCGTAAATAATGGTAGCATATTTGGTAACCCCGGCAATATTTGGGATGTCACTCTCAGCTGTGATAGGTTCAGGTGCTGTTGCCCAGATATTTTTACCCCAATTTATCGCTTGTTTCAGAATACCAACTCCATTTCTGCATTGGCCATAGTTGGCTAGGTAACGATGTGTGTGTTTTTAAATACATAGGCAGGTTTATTTGGGTTGGTGTTGTTTAAATGCCAGAAAAGTGACAGGGGTGTGTGTGTTTGCGTTTGCGAGCTGTATGGTGGTTTCTGGCAACACAACGACGTCGATAGAGCGAGTTGATGGTCTTCTTTTTTTCCCTCTGTCCGAGTCTGTCGTAACAAAAGCTGCCGTAATAACTGGACCTCATTAGTTACCCAATATCACGTTCCTTTATTTATGCACTTGGTATGAAGGCATGTTGTATATTTGTAAATACGACATTATGACCGGGGGGCGTGGGCACTTGCAAGCCACTAGTCATTGTTTTATAATATATAAACCGGTACCCCGGTAATAGCCTACTGGTATTGGTGAAATACTGATGGATATGGATCTACAAGACTGACAGGTTAATTACGAATTATTTAACTCCTGTTAGTAATTATAATCATAATTAGTTACGAGTCAGAGTGTAGGCCTAAACGTTTTTAAAAATAATTAGGCTAGCCTATGACCGGTATGAGACTGAAAGATTGAGAAGAGGCAACCTTTATGAGCATTGACTCCTCTGCCTCTTAAACTATCACTAAGGTAAGAAGTAAGAATAGGTTACGTCAGTTATAGTAGGCCTATTATCCTGTAGTAGGCCGGTCCGGCCTAGTATAATATTATAGGCCTAGTATAATATTAAAATACCACAGCTTAGCAGCAATCAGGCAAGCACGGACATAATTACTCATCCCTGCAGCATCCAAGAGTGGAATCACCTCCCTTTTCATATACAGGTAGTTAATAGTCCCACTCGTGATTCTTTTAGAACTGGATCACCAGTCATTAGCCTACCTCCCTAATCCTGGTAAATTGGTACCGGGTAATCCATCTCTTGATCCTGTTCCTAATCCGCCACCCAAGACTCTGAGTGGCACTGGCCCTCTGCGGGTCCCACTACGTAAACGTAGGCTACGTAGCCTACAGGGTATCATTATTATTTTGATTATCATTACCGGCATCAATTTTGTTGTTTGCACATTAGTAGCCCAGGCTAGTAACTCTTCAATAATTAACGGCAATTTTCAAGAAGACACCCAGTTGCGATATTGCTTCTAGGTCAGGTGATATTGCCTATGAATATATAGTGTGGGAATTAAGACGCAGGCTTCTTGTGGTGTCCCCCACTTCTGAGACTAGTCAGCCAGTATGGTTACTTGGTTTTAATATGTCTATCGTACCGAGCTTTGAATGTGGCTATTGTAGGGGGCTTGGGGCGGTCACTACACTCTCAGGGAGTGCATTCCAATGGTTGATGACTCTGAAAGTTTGAGAGTCTGATGGAGAGCCAGTTGCCTTTTAGTGTTGTCCTCCAGTCACCAGTGGTCTGGCTGCAACAGCTTGCGATCTGATGATTTTCCTCCCAAGCTTCCAGAATGCACTTATAGTATAGGCCTACCGGTACCGGCATATCCATACACACAACTGCTGTGGGATATTAGGCTATATATATATATCACAAATACACGTGAGCTACTAAATGTTTAAATACTCCCAGCCGGGATCGAACCTCCGACATTAAGAACGAGTGTCCAAGCTTTTAATCCACTACAGTCTACACCACTTGATGTAGTGGATTAAAAGCTTGGACACGCGTTCTGAATGTCGGAGGTTCGATCCCGGCTGGGAGTATATATACTGTATACCGGTATATATATATATATATATATATATATATATATATATATATATATATATATATATGCTATATAGTTAATTCTCCAAGTTTGATGGAAATCTAAGTATAACTTATTTTAATACCACGGTTTTGTTTATATATTTGAAGATAAATATGGAATCTATATGCTCTAAAGATCATATGAATATTTGTTTTTAACCCTCGGCGAAACCTAATACAAAAGTATGGTAGGCTACCGTACTACACATTTATTTTTCGTAACAAGGTTGTCAATACGGTAGGCCTACTTCCAGTTATCGACAGCTCTAAAGATCATATGAACATGTGTTTTAAACTCTCGGAAAACCCTAATAAAAAGTATGCTACTAAAATGTAATTTTCGTAACAAGGTTGTCAAACTTGTCAATACGGTACTTTCCTGTTATCAACATACAATCAAAGCTGAAGATTGCAGAGTAAACAGTTGAACATCATAGACGTCAACTTTTCTTTCGCCTTCGTAGGCTATTTTCGACAGCCATTTTTTTTTTTTTTTTTTTTACTAAGGTATTAGTACCCAACCAGTGGGGGTGTGGGGGCACGGCCTTCTACATGTATATAGAAGGCCGTGGTGAGGGCGGCAGCCCCCACCCATAATACTAGGATAGGTTAATGTCTTTTCAAATCATAGCCCTCCCCACTATTGGGGAGCCGCGGGGGCGTGTCTCAACATTGATTGCAAATGGGGAAAATAGGTTTTCCCGAGATTTCTAATTAATTACAAACACTACATATTGATGCAAATGAACAAAAACCATTATACAAAACACTTGGAAAAATCGTGGTATTAAAATATATATTTTCAGAAATATATTTACTCAGGCCCATTCCCCCTTTAGTTTAATTCCATAATAAGGCCGCGAGTGTCCTATTAAAACTTATCACGCAGTCATAGTTGTTAGGTCTACGGTACTGGTACCCTAGTTATTTTTTTACATGGTGGAAAATTCAATCCCTTGACATCTGATTTCTGGATATGTAAGGGAATAACAAGAAGTAGCTACGGTACCATTATAGTAATACCAAGTTTTCGTAATTAACAACCTGTTTCGCAACAAAATTGTCGTAATACTGGCAGCTTAGTAATGAAGATAAGGGTTGAGGATGTGGCAATTAATCTGCAATTAATAAACCAGAACAAAACAGACTATGCCTATATTGAGTACGGTCAACACTTCTCTTCCAGGGAGCACCATTTAATTTCTAATCAGAATTATGCTGTATCCTTGTGTACCATCCTCCTTTGTTGTTGTTGCTGCTGTTGTGAGAGATCTTGACAAGGTTGGTGACAAGAGACTGTTGGTGTTTCATTGTGGTGTTACATCAGTGGCACGTGGGAGACTTTTATCTGTAGTAGGTGACTCAAGTACCTGCCCTGCCCATGCTATACGTGTACCCGTAACCTGTACCCGTAACCTGTACCCTCTCCAATCACGACCACCTAAACTTGCTCCAGCCTTGCTCCTGCGGACCGCGGTGGCTCAAACTCGATTTGGGCATTAACATTATGTCCGTTCATTTGTTTATATTCTTATTAAATGGTTTCTGATAATATTAACCGGGGGACATTTTAGTTACCGGTATATAATTATACTAGAGAGGATAATAAAGCGTACGGAAGTTGCAATAGGAGAAGAACAGTGCGGTTTTAGGAGGGGAAGAGGGTGCGTGGATCAGATGTTTGCAGTAAGACAGTTATGCGAGAGGTATTTAGAGAAGCATAAGGAGATATTTTGGGCTTTTATGGACTTGGAAAAAGCGTATGATCGTGTGGACCGTGAAACAATGTGGAAGGCATATAAATATGAAAATATGAATGAAATGGTGAGTGAGGAGGAGATTAGGAGGAGTGTGAAGAAGCTGATGAGAAACAAAGCGGCAGGGCCGGATGGGATAACAGCAGAGATGTATATTGAAGGAGATGATAGTTAGGATGTTAAAGAAGCTATTTTATAAAATATGGGAGGAAGAAGAAATACCAGCAAGATGGAAAGAAGAAAGGGTCACATTGATTTACAAAGGAGGAGCGAAAAATGTGCACGAAATGGGGAGTTGTAGACCAATAACGGTAATAAACATAATAAATAAGATATGTTATGGGATACTAAAGGAGAGGGTAGGAGAGTATGTAGAAGAAAGGATCCTACTTAGTGAAGAGCAAAATGGGTTTAGGAAGAGGAGCAGACAATATATATATATTAGATGAGATTATAGAGAAAAAGGCAAAGCAAGGGAAAAGTGTGTTTGGATGTGGAGAAGGCATATGATAAGATTAGTAGGAGAGTTGCAGAAGCAGTGATGGAGAAACTAGGAGCGAGTAGGAAGATAAGGAACATGATAATGAATATGTATGAAGGGGCGGAGACAGAGATTGTGTGGAAAAATATTGCAGTGAAAGGAATCGGGAGAAGGAAAGGGTTAAGGCAGGGATGTAACCTGTCACCATTAATTTTTGCAATGTGCATGGATGAGTTGGTGAGGAGAATTAAGAGTAAGGGACAAGGAGTGAAAATAGGGCAATATAGGCTAGCAATTCTGACGTTTGCTGATGACGTAGTGTTGATAGCAGAGACAGGAAGACATGGGGGAAATGTTGCAGGAGGCGGAAAGGTTTGGCAGAGACCTAGAAATGAAGTTCAGTGTAGAGAAAAGCAGTATGATAGTAGTAAATGGACCAGAGGCAGTAGAAATGAGGATAGGAGGGGAAAGAATAGAAACAAGGGAGGAAGTGAAGTATTTAGGGGTATGGATAGGGAGGGAAGGGCGACAAAGGACAATGAATGAGAAAATCATGAAGGTGGAGCAGTGTAGTGGGAAACTGTGGAATGTGACAAAAACCAGAGTGAATAAGTATAAAATAGTAAGAGAGGTGTGGAAGGACTTTGAAGTGCTGAGAATAATATACGGGATGGATGTGAGAGGGAGTACAGGGGGAGAAATAAATAGACTGGAGACGGGACAAAATAAAATAGGAAGAATAGGGTTAGGAGCAAGAAGGTGGACAGCAAATGAAGCAGTGAGAGGGGAGATGGGATGGAGTACGTTTGAGGAAAGAGTGGCGAAGGCAAAGTTGAGGTACAAGAGTAGGTTGGAGGAGATGGAGGATAATAGGTGGCCAAGGAGAGTGTATGAATGGGGGGAGGGGAAGAGTAGATGAGCAAAAGAGTGTAAGAGAAAACTGAAAAAAATAGGAGTGAAACAAAGAAGGGTGGGAGAGGAGTGGAGAGATGTAGGGAGTAATGCAGGACTAGGTCAGGGAAGGAGACTAGAGAAAGAGATAGGAACGAGAGTGAAGGAAGTAGGAAGACAGGAATGGAAGAGAAATATGGAGAAGAAAAGTACACTGATAAGATATAGAAGCAAGGGGAGACCGAGAAAAGAGGAGTTTTATGACGGAAGTTGGGGAGCTGAACTACTGTTTAAGGCTAGGGCAGGAGCATTAGAGACAAATAGGAGAACATGGAGGTGGAATGGGGGGGGGGGGTGAAAGAGTGTCTGCAGTGTGAGGTGGGAGGGAGGAGAGTGGAGGAGACAATAGAACATATAGTGACAGAGTGACAGGGGTATGCAGAGGAGAGAGATGGGTTGGAAAATGAGTTGAAACGGGAGGTAGGGGAGAGGGAATGGGAAGAACAGAAAGAGGAGGAGGATGAGTGTGTAAAATTTGTGTTAGGTCTCGGGACAGAAGAGGGGGGAAATGGGGAAAAGAATGAAGGTAGTGAAAAGATTCCTGGAGCAGGTGAGAAGAGAAAACGGAATAGAATAGAATAGGGTGAGGGGGGAGAAGGTGATCAGAGTGTGGGAGGAAGATAAATGAGATTAAATAGTAGAGAGGGGAAAAGTTAAATTAAGGTAAGGAGAGAACAAGATATTGGGGGGTGGAGGAGGGGGTAAAATAGGGAGAGGAGAGTTCTGCTTAAGCTATATACCGGTACTTCAATTCTTTTTCTTTAACTATCCTTTCTACGACTGCATATTTTCTAAAATAATTCTTAATCAAGCTCTAGCTGTTTCTGGAGAAGAGATCACCGGTGCATAGGTGAGCTGGCTCGAAAAAGGGACAAACTCCACAAGAAGAAGAAGAGGTGTTAAGGATTTATGAAATAGGAGGAAATTTGTTAGAAGCAGTTAAGAGTTTTTATGAAGGGAGCAGAGCATGTGTTAGAGTAGGAAATGGTGAGTTGAGTGAATGGTTTGAGGTAAAGGTAGGTTTGCGACAGGGTTGTGTAATGTCACCATGGCTGTTTAATATGTTTATGGATGGTGTGGTGAGGGAGGTGAAAAGGAGAACTATGGGAAGAGGATTGGGTTTAGTAGGAAAGAATGGTAGAGATTGGGAGTTGAATCAGCTGCTGTTCGCTGATGACACAGCATTGGTGGCGGATTCTGAGGAGAACCTGCAGCGGGTAGTCAAAGAGTTTGGTGTGGTTTGTGGAAGGAGGAAATTGAAGGTGAACGTCAATAAAAGTAAAGTAATGGTGTGTAATAGGGGAGAGCATAGGGTGAATCTAGATGTGAGACTGGATGGGGAAATATTGGAACAAGTAGAGTGTTTTAAATATCTAGGAGGAACGATAAGCAGGAGTGGAGGTATGGAAATGGAGGTAAAACAGAGTGTGTGAAGGAAGGAAGGTTTTCGGAGCAATGGGAAGTATGTGGAAGACGAGAAATCTCGGAGTGAAAGTAAAAAGTGCACTGTATCAAGGAATTGTGCCAACAGTGATGTATGGGGCTGAGACATGGGCTCTGAAGGAAAAGGAGAAAAGAAAGCTGGTTGTGATGGAGATGAGCTGCTTGAGGAGTATGTGTGGAGTAACTCGTAGAGACGGAAATGAGGAATGAAGAGATACGTAGCAGAGTGGGGCAGCAGGAACATTTGTCAGCCAGAGTGGACAGAAGGGTGCTGAGCTGGTATGGTCATGTTGAACGAATGGGAGATGAAAGGCTTACAAAGAGAATATGTGAGTCAGGTACAAGGGGAGATAGAAGGGCAGGAAGACCCCCATTGAGATGGAGAGACTGTGTAAGAAAAGCTTTGGATGATAGAGGAATGACTATAGATCAGGCAGGGGAAGTGGTGGTGGACAGGAGTGAATGGAGAATGCTTGTGAATAGTTGAGTGAACTTGTCATTTGGAGTAAGGGGTCGGGCGCAGGTTGGACTAGATAATAGTCCATCAGGCGCCTGGCCCGGGGAGACTATTAATATGAAGGGTGCGCCTGGAAGTGTGGTGGGAGGGCTTGTGGCTTTGGCTCCGCTGCATGTCTGCCTGCCGAGATCGGAACCTCTCCGGGTGGTCGAGGGCCGGGGGAGTGCTGGAGCGACCTTGGTGGCCCTGGTCTCTGGGTCTTCTCCTGGGTGACCTAGATGTGTGTGAATTTGTGTTTTTTATCTGTGTTTATTCGTTGTTTTATGTTGTTTTTGTGTTTTCCCTGTTCTTGCTCTGTCTTGAGTAGACTACCGGTACCCCCAAAATGGGGATTGGGCCTGAGCATATAGATAGATAGATAGATAGAATTATACTAGGTTAGGTTAGGCTAGTGAAAAACTAAATTGCACCAATTGTTAATATCACAAAGCATGAAATATGAAGGAAGACTAGGGAATTACAAAATAATCGATGATAAATTTGATTTGGAGCCATTGCTAGAATTTTACCCCCCTGCCTATCTGTACCCTTCTATGCACTGATTCTGACCATATAAACCCTTTCCAGTTCTGTTAGCTTTTATATTTGTAGGGCTAACCTCTCCATCTATTATTGTCTATTCATACTGGAAGGATAGGCCTACCCACAACTAATATCCTATCCGGTCGCAATCCTGTCCCCTTTTATCTGTACGGTACCCTCTACAATTCTGTACCTGTATCTGTACACTCCATCCCTATCTCCATGACGTAGGCCTATATACCGTATAGATTGTCACGGCGATTACAAAAAAAAAATCCAAAACAAATAAAACTAAACAATACGGTTACCGTAATTAAGAAATTAATATCGGTATCTTTCGTTGGCTGTATTTCGTCTTTTCCCTAGCCAGGGCTCGAACCTAGGCCAGTAATGCAGCACTATACCAGGTATTTGGATGTTGCCTATACTCTCTCTCTCTCTCTCTCTCTCTCTCTCTCTCTCTCTCTCTCTCTCTCTTTCTCTCTCTCTCTCTCTCTCTCTCTCTCTCTCTCTCTCTCTCTCTCTCTCTCTTTCTTTCTTTCTTTCTTAAAATATCCTTATGGCTTCATCTTTGCTATCCTTTCCTTCCACATTCTCTTGGGATTGCTATCTCTAGTAGGATTAAGTCCTGGCCACCTCGCAGGGATCGTAAGACCTGTGTGGCCAGTGTATCTGTCAATCTATATGCTTACGACCGCCAGAGGTACCGGTAGCAAGTCAAAAAGGCCAAACTCCAAAACATTTTTAGGTTACTGGTAGCTTACATCAGGCTGGGCTTGTGGTACATTTGGATTAGTTAGGCTAAATTGAGTAAGGTTAGGTTAGAAGGATGGTTGTTTTCACATGAAAACCCGTCTTATTTACATTTACTTGAAAGGAAAATTTACAAGACATAATTGGCTTGCCTGAGATTAGATGGAAAGATAACTTCTGATAAGATAAGATGGCTGAAGTCAAGTGGGACATGAAGGTACAGTGGTGACTGGACAACTCATCCGGTAGACCATTTCAACCAGTAGCTCTCAACCAATACGATTAAGTTAGGTTAGTGCTATATTTTGGCACTGGTTTGGTTGGTCTTGGTTGATTTGGCACTGGTTGAGATGCCCGGGAACCAGGTACAGTACCTTAGGAGTTGTAAAGTACACACAACTGTAGGCCTATGCCTATATATTTTATTACTTTACATAAATAGAACTAAAGGGTCTTGGGTTATTCTTACCCCCGCTCTCCCTCTATCTCATATCTCTATCCACTCCCTTATCTCGTCTATCTCTATTTACCCTCCCTCTTTCCTCTCCTATCTCTCTCTATCCCCCCTCTATCCTCTCATTTCTCTATCTATCCCCCCTCCTCTCCTCCCCCCCCCCCCTCTCTCTCTGGCTATATTAACCCCTTCAGTATGATAACGCCTAATTTACCTTTTCTTCTGGCCAACAATATGACGATTTTAAGACAAATCTATGTTAATCACATGGTTTGAGATGTTATTTAGTTATTTACACCTTTGTGTCCTGGATTTTGATTACAGCCAAAGAAATGTATACCGGTAATCTATATTTTTATAATTTCACCACAACACCAAACACCTCCAATGAAATTAATGAAAGCATTTATGTGATCCACCGGGATGCGACCTTGGTTATCACAATTTGTTTTAAACACTAACCATTATACCACCAGGATAATGTAAACCAGATAAAAGCTACAATTAGGCTGCTCTCTCTCTCTCTCTCTCTCTCTCTCTCTCTCTCTCTCTCTCTCTCTCTCTCTCTCTCTCTCTCTCTCTCTCTCTCTTGTTTTGTTTTGTTTTGTTTTGTTACTTACATGAGGATATAGTTGAGGCATAATATCGTAAATGTAATTTACCCTTGATTTGATAAACCTCGTCACCGTCACCAACGCACCAGTCCCTTTAAAGGGTAATTTATTGTGAATTCTTTAATTATCGTTTTTTCTCCATCCCGGTACCTTTTTAAATCCATATTTTGTTCCGTGTAGGATGGCCCAGAGTGTCATTAGAGTTGACGCTTCAAAGTTTACCTCATCCCGGGGGTGGGGGGGGTAATGTGGATAGCGGGCATTCCTCAGCTGGCAATATTATAATAATCATACTAAAATATTAACCGGTATCGCTCTTGCCTGTAATTTTTGTGGCAATTCTAATCTGACTGTGCCAATATATACATTTTAGGTACCGGTATATAGCCTAAGAATTCAGTTGTCCCATGTAAATTTACCTTCAGTTTAGTTTCCGATCCCAATGCTTTACTTAAAACAATCCTAGAAATGTTGCCGGGAATGGCGCCCGTATTATACCAGTATCGATAATATACATAGGCCTATATTAAAATATCCTATATACCTTACCAAAAATGTATAAATGCCACACTGTATCGGTATTGTGGGGTTCTGGGAAAGGCCTAAGGCCTCTACCACAACCCTTTACTACACCCTCTACCCTCAGGGATCACACCAGATTAAAGCCTACAAAGTAAGCTTTTTTTCCTCTACATGGGCGTGAAGGCTTATGCAAGGTGTAGCCCATATGTTTTTCATTAAAAAACATATATACTGTATACCAGTATACAGTATTTAAGTTTCATGTACGGTAACCTACGATAGCCATTTAATTTGTTGGTTTACGCAACGCATAGTATAAAAGCAACTAACTCTTCATATAGCATATTTGTATATAACTTACGACACGGTAGGCTGTCGTATTTATGTTGTTCAAATAAATATTGCATGTGATGCCACTATTTACAGAAGCTAACTTATTCTGTAGCTCCAAAATGTTTTCGTTGTCAAAAGAAATGTGTTCGGTACGTTGAATAGGTCATATCGGGTATTGATTCCTTTAGTCTAATAGCGTATTTTGGTGAGTCACCTAACATAAAACAATTTTTTGTATTCACTTTTTGTTTGGTCCAGCCAAGCAGTGTTAAGGGTCTGTTAGGTTTTGTTTGCCAAATAACAAACACATTGAAAACAATGTTCGCTTCTGGGTGACGTAACAAAATGCGTTAAGAGTACCAGTAGCCTACAATTCTGGTATTAATCTTGCTGGTGATTACAGTGCTCCCGAATATTGTTAATAAATTAGCTCTAACATGTACAGTATTATGGTATATTAGCTCTAACATGTACAGTATTATGGTATATTAGCTCTAACATGTACAGTATTATGGTATATTAGCTCTAACATGTACAGTATTATGGTATATTAGCTCTAACATGTACAGTATTATGGTATATTAGCTCTAACATGTACAGTATTATGGTATATTAGCTCTAACATGTACAGTATTATGGTATATTAGCTCTAACATGTACAGTATTATGGTATATTAGCTCTAACATGTACAGTATTATGGTATATTAGCTCTAACATGTACAGTATTATGGTATATTAGCTCTAACATGTACAGTATTATGGTATATTAGCTCTAACATGTACAGTATTATGGTATATTAGCTCTAACATGTACAGTATTATGGTATATTAGCTCTAACATGTACAGTATTATGGTATATTAGCTCTAACATGTACAGTATTATGGTATATTAGCTCTAACATGTACAGTATATGGTATATTAGCTCTAACATGTACAGTATTATGGTATATTAGCTCTAACATGTACAGTATTATGGTATATTAGCTCTAACATGTACAGTATTATGGTATATTAGCTCTAACATGTACAGTATTATGGTATATTAGCTCTAACATGTACAGTATTATGGTATATTAGCTCTAACATGTACAGTATTATGGTATATTAGCTCTAACATGTACAGTATTATGGTATATTAGCTCTAACATGTACAGTATTATGGTATATTAGCTCTAACATGTACAGTATTATGGTATATTAGCTCTAACATGTACAGTATTATGGTATATTAGCTCTAACATGTACAGTATTATGGTATATTAGCTCTAACATGTACAGTATTATGGTATATTAGCTCTAACATGTACAGTATTATGGTATATTAGCTCTAACATGTACAGTATTATGGTATATAATACTGTATAGGCCTATGTGTTCCCAATTTGGCCACAGTAGGCCGAGTGCGGGAGCCTTATGCCAGGACTGCGACATTAAGGGGAGATCTCCACTTGAGGAATTTTTTTCTTGACCCCTTTCTCCCTCATGTTTAGCCCCATTGCTTTTGATATTATACAACTTTTGCCCCATTAGTTTAGCGATTTTAAGAACTTTCACCCCATATTAAGACCTTTCGTGCAATGCAGGTGTCGATTTTATCCTGGCGAGCGATAGCGAGCCTGTAATTTAAGAGGAACCGGCCTTTGGCCGGGAAATTTTTCTACCGAAAAATGTACAAATTTATCTTGAAAGGGACTCAAGGGAGTGTAATTTTAAGCTTGATGGAGGTCTAGGGAACAAACTAAATACCTCCCCTTAAGGTCAGCTGACGGTCTGCATGGCGCCAACATTATAAACAAATTAAACCAGTTATAGTGAGTTAACCAGCTGCTGCCTTCACATTTAAACCCCTTCAAGACGATGACATAATTTTAGTTTTATTCTGGCTAATATATGAATGATGCATTCAGCTTAGAAGGCTGGCAAATGAGACTAGGCCTATTCAAGACAAATCCTAAAACTGAATCCCTTCTTTATACCTCCGCCAATGAAGTTAGACGGAGGTTATGTTTTCGCCTCCGTTTGTTTGTCTGTAAACAAGATATCTCCCAAAGTTGTGAACCGATTTTCACGAAATTGGGTGAACATATATTAGACAGGATAGCCTATGAGCCAAGGAAGAAGTGATTTGATTTAGAAGGCGTTCCGGATGATAGCATTTGTCACACTTGCGTCATTGTTGTGCATCCAGCGTACCGGTAGGTGAAGGTACAGGAGTCGGAGGGACAATAAACATTTCATCTGACTGTTTGACTCCCACAAGTCCTGCTTAATTAAGGGAGGATGGTTTGTTTGTTTTTCTGCACCCCCCCCCCCCCTTTCGCCCTCATGTTTAACCCTATTCGTTCTCAGAATTTAAGACGTCCTGCCCATTAGTTTGGAGATTTTAAGACCTTTCACCCCGTTTCGTAGTCAATATCAAGACCTTTTGTGCCATTTAGGTGTAATTTTTTTCCTGACGAGCGATAGCGAGCCTGTATTTTAGGAGAAACCGAAACATGTCCAAATTTATCTAGAAGGGGGGTCCTGGGGATGTTTTTTTAAGCTTGATGGTGGTCTAGGGAGGAAACTAAAATAATATTAATATATAAATAAATTACCAATAAATAAACCTCTTCCCCTTAATCTGAAACTATCGTCTGCAGATGGCTAGAATAACATTAAGAAAGGCATCACCGTACCGAAGGGGTTAATTTTCCTAAACTGGATTATCATTCACTCTTACCAGCACTAGAACCTTTCCACGATTAATTATTCCACGATTAATTATGCACATACCAGGATCCAGGGTGTCAAACGAAAGTCAGAGTCCTTTTTGTTTAGTCTTTATTATTGTATATACCCGGTACCATGGAGATATAATTGTGGTTTATGGTTTAATTTATGTATTTAGAAGTGATGAAGTAGCCAAAACGATGCTATTTCTTGTTAATTTTCTTGTTTTCCTTCTCTTATTCATAGAAGTCCTCATACAAAATTGCTCCCTGCCAGGATTTACAGTATATCATCCCATTTATTTAGCATTATGTTTATCAATATGAAACTTATGGTGTTTTGTGGTGGTAAATGGGAATGGTAACTTGGTGCCGGGTCGTCCTTTTTATCATATACAAAAATCAACCCTTCATCTTCTCTCAATATTCTTGGTGTCTCTTTTTCTTCTGCTCTCATTTGGAAGGACCATATTACCAGTCTTGCTAAGGCAGCCTCCCAGAAGCTGGGTGTGCTCAACCGCCTTAGGGGGTTCTTTTCCCCTGCACAGCTTCTTGCTCTGTACAGGGGCACAGTGCATCCTTGTATTGAGTATTGTTCACGTGTGAGGGGAGGATCCTCTCACACCGCTCTCCTAGACAAAGTTGAAAGGAAGGCCTTTCGTATCATTAACTCCCGTCCACTCACCAACTCTCTGCAATCTCTCTCTCTCCGCCGCAATGTTGCATCTCTCGCTATTCTATCGCTACTATAATAATCAGTGTTCCTCAGAGCTATCCCAGTGCATACCACCTCCTTTACGTAGGGCACGTGGTACCCGTCTTGCAACTCAATCCCACCCCTACTCTGTGCAACTCTCCAACCCAAGAGTGAAACGTTACTCTCAAACTTTCTTCTACTCAACAGCTGAGCTCTGGAACTCTCTCCCAGAATCAGTCTTTCCCTCTTCCTATGACTTAAATTGCTTCAAACTCCGTGTGTCCAGGCATTTTGGCTCGAACGTCCCTTGATTTTGGCCCTGTCACTCTTTCAACTATGGGGGAGGCACTCGCTATAGGCAGTTATGCCTTTTGCCTCCCTCAATCACATAGAAAAAAACAAAAAACAAAAAAAAACTATTAGACAATTTTATTCAGCTTTGGCGGGATCTGCGGTACCGTAGCTAAAATAATGAATTGAGATAGTTTGTAGCCTTTTATGGTGGTAGGGCTTGTTTTGTTTTTGTTTTTTTGGACTAGGCATATGTATTCATTTATTTATTTATTTGTTAGTTTCCTCGCTAAACCTCCATTAAGCTTTAAATAGCACCCCCTAGACCCCCTTTCAAGATGAATTTGTAAATTTTTCGGTAGAAAAATGTCCCAACCGAAGGCCAATTCCTTCTAAAATTACAGGCTCGCTATCGCTCGCCAGGAAAATATTGACAGCTAAATGGCACGAAAGGTCTTAATATTGACAAACTAATGGACGAACGCCTTAAAATCTCAAAACTAATATGCTAAACATGATGGAGAAGGAGGTCCCCAAAAAGCGACTACCTCCCACTTAATGGTAGCTTTGATGCATCCAAGTGCATGTGTAATAGAGCTCTGTGGCTATATGAGGTGCCAGACTGCCAGTGAAGGACAAGGTCAGGTTAATATTCTGGGGAGATGTATTGGCAGTGAGGTAGACCGGATTTAGTCACGCCACCTCTGCCCTTTGCTTCCCTTCTCTTATTTACTGATACGCTATTTCTATCAGCCTTATGCATAAACCACACTAAAAAAATATATGGTATGAAAAGGTACGGTACCGGTACATAAAATGGTGAATTAAAAAACAAATACTAACAGTATCGTGTTGCCATATTTTAAAGGTATACCTACCTTTGGAATACTACCGTACTAATAAAATTTAATAAGCACATAAGAAAATGGGAGTCTGCAGAAAGCCGATTGGCCCACACAAGGCAGATTCCTGTCACACCCAACCCTAATTATACTGGTGATGGGCTGGTCTGTCGGAGTGAGAATTGAGCGATCTCTGCCATACCCATAGCTTACTCTGACTGTTCCTTTTACTTATATATTTTCTAGATCTCAAGTGACGGCGTCTCTCACGTGGATTGACCTCCCAATCTACCAAGATTGGAAGCCAAAGCGTCACATTTTTCCTTTGCCCCTCGACTTTCTCTTCATAATAACTGAGGGGCACAGGGCCCTGGGTGGGTCTTTGATTTCCCGGGCGTTTCCGCACCCTCCTCAGCTCCCCGCCATGGAGTGGCTTCGGTCACCCAGGCTTTACTGTGGTCAGCAGGGAGGGTTCTGTGGGGGCGCTCGGTTATGGCCTTGGCCTTGCTCGGGGCCTTGGGGCTGTTCGGCCAGGCAGCTTGGGGAACAACAACAACAACAACAACAACACCCTAATTATATGGCCTAATTATAAGCCCAGCTTAAAAACACCATTAGGACTGACCTCACCGAAACGGTCAGAGGTCAGAAAAACGGGGGTCTGCAGGGCCCCATACCTGCCCCACACCTAACAAATCCCCCTCACACCCAACCCATCTCGTCCATATGCCTATCTAATTTTATCTTAAAGCTCCCTATCGTTCTTGATCCCACTATAGCACTTGGCAGCCTATTCCACCTATCCACAACTCTGTTACCAAACCAAAATTTGCCTATATCTTTCTTGAAACGAAATTTATCTAATTTGAAACCGTTTGTACGATTTTTACGAATAAAAGTAATCGAGCGTCCGATAAACGGTACGGTATCAAACTCCAAGAGTTTGTAACACTCAACGTTGGAGTGCCACAAACTTCAATTGTCACCGCAACTCCAGCAGCCACCAACGCCCCAACGTCAACTGCCAACAATTCAACGCCTACAGTAGCCATTTCAGCTGATGTTTCCGATACTCAAGATACAAATAGCGACTCTCTTCCCCCTCAAGACAACTTCCGTGTCGTGAGGAACAACGTTTGCCCCAAGACCAGGAAACACATACCGATTACCGAGTGTCAAAACCGTTTCCAGATATTCGCAGACTCAGATGACGAAGAGGAAATAGAAGAAGTCCGGCTCGTGGGAGACTCGATGATACGTGGTCAGCTCACAGAGTTTTGCGCCAGGGCACCTAAGACCAGGAAGCGTTTTTGTATCCCTGGTGGTGGTGTGGATGACGTAGTTGCAGCAGTTGACGAAGTATCAAAGCTGGCCCCTGCAAATACAATTTACGTCATCCACGTTGGATTCAACGATATACAGCGAACCCCGGTCGGAAGATTTGCTTTTAAAGTACCAGCATCTGATCAAGTCGTTTAAGAGAAGTCATCAAGGATCATCGTCTCAGGAATCGTCCCCCGGCTTCGGTGTGAGAGCCGATTTTACAACATAGCCACCAGCACAAATCGTTGTCTAGCAAACCTCTGCAGGAAGGAGAACGTGGGGATTCGTCGACACCTGGGACAATTTCTACTACGATGACTATTTGTTTTCGGATGATGGAGTTCATCTGAACCAGGTTGGAGCAACACGTTTTGGGCGTCTTCTCAATGTTGCGGTAAGGATTTTCGGAGAAGAAATCGACTCAGCACAGGACAACCAGGAAGGATGACCGAAGACAGCGAGGACGGCAATCTACAAAGGAATTAAATACTAATCCGTCAAGAACCGCGAATTTGGATAAAGCTCCACCAACACGACCCAAATTCAAAACCGTCAGGGATAACGACCGAGGACCGAGGACAGCCATGAATGTAAATGTAGATCCGACCAGAACCAAAAATTCGATGAAGAACGATCTGCGAGTTCTAAAACCGCAACTTTAAAGGTTTTCTATGCAAACGCTCGTAGCATACGCAATAAATTTTCAGATTTAGAGGAACTAGTGTTTACAGAAAATTATGATGTGATTGGCATAACAGAATCTTGGCTCAATACACAAGATAGAGACTTTTTTAGCAGAGTATTCACTTCCCGGGTTTATGTAATGTTTAAGAACAGCCGAATAAATAAAAATGGAGGTGGCGTTTTATTTTATATCAAGAAAGTCTTAACCTGACCCTCGTGTCAAAACCTCAAATTGTGAACGTCGACACATCTTTTGTGCTAATAAAGAATAATAAGGGACAAAAATAATACTTGCGTTAATATACAGACCTCCAGCTCAATCAGTGCAAACTGACCGAGAAATTTACGAACAAATTGCAGATGTAAGTAACTCACAAGATACCGTAATTTTGGCGACTTTAATTTACCTGTGACCAAGTGGGGCGATACTCTTACTTCACTCTCCGGACATGACTTGTATACGAACTTGCAAGAGAGTTCGCTTTATCAATTTGTTCGAATGCCGACCCGTGGTAATAACGTTCTTGACATTGTACTTGCAACAAAAGAAGAATTGATAGAGAATTTGAATGTTGGTGATGAATTCAGTAACAGCGACCATCGTACGATAACTTTCACTTTAAAGTTTACTAGTAACGAACCAAATAGTAGCATCGAAAAAGTCCCTAATTTCAAGAAAGCAAACTTCCATAAACTTAGAGCTATGTTTAAAGAAACTGACTGGAGCTTTTTAATTAACAATAACGACATAAATACATCTTGGAAGTTATTCGAAACCACTTACCTAAAAGCAGTGCAAGACTGCATACCATCGAAAATACGGCGTCCAGGCCATAATAATAACCCCAAATGGTGGAATAAAGATATTTCAAACTGCCTGCTTGCTAAAAAATTTGCTAATGATAGATTAAAATCCTCACAAAATGACGAAGAACGGGTGAAATTTGTAGAGCTACTACGCAAAGCCAAAAAGTTAATTAAGCAAAGTAAAAAGACCTTAGAGTTACATATTGCGAATCAAAGTAAAACAAACGCCGAAAGAATTCTATAGTTATATCAGAAAGAAAAAAGTAGTTACTTCAACTGTTGGACCGTTAGTCGATGAAAAAGGAGAATACACCAAAGACGAAGTACAAATGAGTAATGCCCTCAATACCTTCTTTGCATCAGTTTTTACAACAGAAGACCTCCAGTGATATCCCTACACCATCGCCGATTCAGATTGATAATTCAGATGTTTCTAAGCAATATCACCGTTACGAGAGAGAAGTATTGAATTGTTTAGATAAACTCAAGGTAAATAAAACGCCAGGACCTGATACAATCTCGCCTAGAGTTCTAAAGGAAGCTAAGACTGAGCTCTCCAAACCACTGACATTACTATTCAATAAATCCTTGCAGTCTGGAACTATGCCTGATCAGTGGAAGCTAGCCAACGTAACACCGATATTCAAAAAAGGCAGCAAATCCCTACCCAGTAACTATCGTCCAATTAGCTTAACCTCAGTTGTATGTAAAAATGCTAGAAACGGTCATACGAGACAGACTCGTAAATCACTTGGAGGAAAATAACATACTTAAAGATACTCAACAACGGCTTTCGTAAAAAACGTTCCTGTTTAACAAACCTCTTAGACTTCTTCCACGATATCCTCAACCTCTACGATGAGAGTAAAGCTGTAGATATTATATACCTTGATTTTCAAAAGGCCTTTGACAAAGTTCCCCACAAACGTTTACTGCTAAAACTATAGCGCATGGAATACAAGACGGTGTGTTGAAATGGATAGAAAATTGGCTCAGCAACAGAAAGCAAAGGGAAGGCATCTAAATGGACCAATGTAAGTAGCGGGGTACCCCAGGGATCGGTACTAGGACCAATTCTCTTTCTAATTTACATCACGACATAGATGAGGGTCTCACCTGCACAATCTCAAAATTTGCTGACGATACAAAAATTGCAAATAGCGTACTCTCAAAAGAACAAGTTGACGATATGCAACACAATCTAGATAAATTGTTATGTTGGGCCCAAATTTGGCAAATGAGTTTCAATGCGGATAAATGTAAAGTACTACATGTCGGATACCTAAATGAGAAAGCAAACTATTCGATGAATGGCACTCAGCTTAAGAATGTAAACAGAGAAACTGATCTGGGAGTAACAATATCGAGTAACCTAAAACCGAGTCAAACAATGTTCAGAAGTTGTTAGAAGGCAAACAAAATAATTGGCTTTATAGGCAGGTCTTTGAGCATAAAATCCAAAGAAGTTATCCTAACCCTTTACAATTCCTTAGTCCGCCCTCTTCTGGAATACTGCGTTCAATCCTGGTGCCCTTATTACCAAAAGGATATAAACAAGCTAGAACTAGTTCAACGTAGAGTTACCAAATGATACCTAGCCTAAAGAACAAACCATACGAGGAGCGTCTTAGAGAATTAACAAATCTATTTCCTTTAACCCAGCGCAGATTAAGAGGCGACTTAATTCAAGTGTTCAAAATCATCAAAGGCATCGACAATATGAACTGTAGTAAGTACTTCACTATCGACCAATATAATTACACGCCGGAAACGGTTGCAAAATTATTGGTAAATCTTTTAACTCGCACGAATCTAAGAATTTCTTCTTCAATCGAGTTGTCAACTTGTGGAATGGGCTTCCCCGAGACGTTATAGACTGCAGCACCGTTGATTCATTTAAATTCCGCCTAGACAAATATCTCGCATCAAACCCGCGACTGACTGCGTTTGTAAATGAATAACTTTATCCTCCCCTCAGTTACTAACCCATATGTCCCCTACTAACTTCCTAGTCCTGCCAGGTTGGGGGCAGGGCAGTAGTTCCCTTTCCAATGTTCCCTTACCCACTCTAAACCACTGTTTGGACACTTGATCCTCAGTGTTTTGGAGGACAAACCTAGAAGGGTCCCTAGATCTGTTGTTGCTTTATTTCCTTTGTACTCCTTTGTACTCCTTTGTACTCCTTTGTATCGGTAATTTATTCTATTTACGAAACTGGGTGATTAAACGGTAGTTCCTAATTCAATCATCATTCAGATTTCCAGTCTCCACTATTCTCTCTCTCTCTCTCTCTCTCTCTCTCTCTCTCTCATATATATACTATATATATATATATATATATATATATATATATATATATATATATATATATATATATATATATATTTCTAATCTCTCAGTGGGGTTCGAACCGCCGACCGTCAGGACGATAGCCGACGCTTTAATCAACTACACCCCGGCAGATTAAAGCGTCGGCTATCGTCCTGACTGACGGTCGGCGGTTCGAACCCCACTGAGAGATTAGAAACATTTAGTGGCTCACGTGTATTTGTGATATATACTCAATACATATATATATATATATATATATATATATATATATATATATATATATATATATATACCGGTATATATATATATATATATATTATATATATATCCTTGTAAGTTTGTATTTGTGTGTGTGGCAATTCACTAAGATGTTTAGTTTTATCTTTGGCCGTTAACTTTTCTGGGGTGATAAGATGGGATTACTGTACACACACACACACACACACACACACACACACACACACACACACACACACACTGTGACGCACACCAAGGAGATGCTCCTGGGTCATTATGTAATGGGCCATTTCCATTTTGATCAGTTTGCAATGTGAGCTGTCAGTGTAATAGTATGCAGAACACATCTTGTATTTAGTATTTTAATCAATGTTTTTTTAAACTCCCCGATTATCACTTCTTTCCTAAACCGATTAAACTGGCTTACGTTTAGACAAATATAATACAAATGGAGTCACCGTACAGAATCAATCACAATCGAAACTGTCAATACAGTGATAAAAGTAGTCATCAAGGGGGATGGGCCGGTTTTCTGAACCACTTTCTCCCTCATGTGTAGCCCCATTAGTTTTCAGATGTTAAGATGTTTGCCCCATTAGTTTGTCGATTTTAAGACCTTTCGCCCCATTTCTTCGTCAATATTTAGACCTTTCGTGCTATTTAAGTCAATTTTTTCCCTGGCGAACGATAGTGAGCCTGTAATGTTGGAAGAACCCGGCCGAATTTTTCTACCGAAAAATTTACAAATTGATCTAGAAAGGGGATCTAATGGATGTTTTTTTTTTAATTTGATAAAGGTTTAGGGAGGAAACTAGAAAAATAATGAATACATGCAAAAATTGCCCAAAAAGTGAACCATCTCCCCTTAACCCATGGATGGCGAGCGTCCTCATATGAGTCCGTACTGGGCGACGGCGAGCGTCCTCATTTGAGCCAAGGCCTAAAAAAACTTTTAAAAGGCCCCAGTAGCACTTAAACAAAAATGAAATGGTGTTTAAGAGAGATAATTCCCCTCCATACCTCTATCACTCCTCCACATGTGTCAAAATCCCCTCCTTCCCCCCTTTCCCCCCCCCCCCTTCAATTATCACCTATTTGTTCTCTTATTCCCATATTTATTGGTGTATTTATCATTCCAATATCTGCAAACTGATCCTAACGTGTGGTCATGTGACTAGCTAGTGTGTGGTGTATCATAGAGTGTGAGGGAGTGAGTCAGGCCTCTCGAGGGGAGGGAGTGCCTCGCTTCTGCTCCACATTTCATGAATGACCGGTCGGCAATAATTCGCGTTTTTGACCATCCAAACACTATTCCCACTTGTTTTATTGTTGTTACATGTTATTATCTTCATATTAAACGTAAAATAGGCGCATATGAATAAGTAATAATGATATTTATCAGATAATGACGATTTTAGGCCGGAATGAACCAAATTACCTTCGCCTGGCTGGCGGGACGTTTCAAATACCATGCCGGCGCACTTCTTAGGTTAGGCTAACATTAATAGCTACTCACCCATTTGAATTCATAATGAACATAAACAAGACCTACAATTCCGAAGTGCTTCAGATCTTAGCTGTAAAGTTTAGATTCAAATGGTTGTAACCTTATTCGTGCTTAGGACTGTATTCCTCAAATGGTTATGTACCGTAGGCTATATTTACGAGTTAAAGGGACATAGGCCGTTTTTCTGGTCCCTCTTCTCCCTAATGTTAAGCCCCATTTGTTTGGAGATTATAAGACGTTGGTCCATTAGTTTGGTGATTTTAACACCTTTCGCCCCATTCCATTGTCAATGTTAAGACCTTTCGCCTTAGGTTGTGTTCGCCACTCTCCTAGCAGCACCGAGGAGCGCGTCGCCCCTCGTTGTGGGTTGTGTTTTGGTGCAGCAGACTGTTTGAAGAGACAGCACGCTCCCTTGCGAAGATGGGCTCGTCTGGCACTTTTTGCAGTTCGACATCGAGGGCTCTTGAAGTTGTCTAAAAAGACGCCCCTCATGTCTCTTACTCGCCGTGGGAGTTTGTTGAAGAGACATGGGCCTCTGCGTGATAACCAGCCCTCTCGCAGAGAGCCCATAGCACCCCTGTTATTCATCCAGGGGATATTGCATTCCCAGCCTCTCCTATCACTGAATTTCATGACTATCGGAGTATGTAGGTTTGGTACTAAACCCTCTGCGATTTTCCACGTGTGTATTATTAGGTAACGTTCTCTTCTACGTTCCAGCGAGTACAGTTTCAGTGCTCTTAAACGATCCCAATAGTGTAGCTGTTTTACCGAACTTATATGCGAAGTGAAATTTCTTTGTACACTCTCTAAGTCATTTATTTCACATGCTTTGTATGGGGATGTTAATACGCTACAGTATTCAAGCCGTGGTAGCACTAGAGATTTGAAGAGCGTTATCATAGGTAATTCACCTCGTGTTTTAAATGTACGCAGAATCCAACCCGTTAAACGTTTCGCAGCCGCAACTTTGACCTGGTTATGTTCTTTGAAACCCATATTTTCAGACATTAACACCCCAAAGGTCTTTCACACTGTCTTTCCGTTCTATTATGTTTTTCGTGCCATTTAGGTGTCTATTTTTTTTCTTGGCGAGCGATAGCGAGCCTGAAATTTTAAGAGGAACCGGCCTTCGGCCGGAACATTTTTCTACCAAAAAATTTACAAATTTATCTTGAAGGGGGATCTAGAGGGTGTTTTTCTAAGCTTGATAGAGGTCTAGCAGGAAACTAAAAAATTAAGGAATACATTAACTAATAATAATAATAATAATAATAATCTTCTGGTTACTTAGGTATATAGCGCCCGTATCTCCTTCGAAGATTCACAAGCGCTTGGCTTTCTTTAGTCTACCAGAGACCATTACCCATCCCCCTTGCTCATGGGGAGATGGTAACCGCCGGCTGTATCCCAGAAAAACTTTTCAATCTGAGCGGGGATTGAACGCGAGACCTTCAAGATGGGAATCAGGCACGCTATCAACTGAGCCAGCCGGACGGCTAGACCAAAAAATCGGCCCATCTCCCCTTAAAAGTAAAGCATCCATTAGACAGTGTTTGTGAATTGTGAGTATTGTATATCCTCCCAACCGCTGCTTCTCGTCTCCCCTTCCTTGCTTGGTCTCTCTCCCAGCTCCTTCCTCTGTTGTTATTAGTAGGCTATTATTATGTTTTTTTCCACCAACCAACTTACCTCTAAACTCCATTAATGAAATCCACAAATACATTGGCACTCCAAGGACTCGAACCTAGGATACTCGCATTGAAATTCCGCGCACTTATACCATGCTTTACTTTAGCATGCATGCACAGTAGAGATCCTATAGTATTAGAGATCGGTGAACCCCCACCACTGCCACCAGTTGGTGTCATTAACCCCTTCTGTACCGGTGATGCACTTTTGTATTATATTCTGGCAACTATTTGACGATTTTATTCAACTTACGAAGGATGTCTACCAATTAAATGGCCACAGACTACTTCAAGCAATATTTTTAGCTACCATGTGTCTTTCCTTTAGAAGCTTCATAAAATCGTCTGAATGTAGCTAGAATGAAATTAAAAAGACGTCGTCGGTACAGAAGGGGTTAACCCCTTCAGCACGATGGCGCATTTTTACCAGTGATTCTGGCGTAAACTAGGTGATTTGTTGCAGTTTAAGAAGGACCTCTGTTAATCCGAGGGTATATTGAAATAAAATTGAGCCCGTTGAGTTCTATAGGTAGAATATAAGCTAAAACAAAATGTCTAATAGTAGGCCTTATCAGAATTTGATGAAAATTACGTTATCGTGCTGAAGGAGTTAACTTCGTACACTCAAATAATGACTAGGCCTATGCCCATAATAGACCTAATCATTGAGCAACACTGGTACAAGAAACACGGTAGGCCTATGCTGTAGTTTGGTCTGGTGATCAATTCTACATGATGACAAAATTGACTTAATAAAGTATCGTCCGGTTTGATAATTGCGGTACCAAAATGGTATCCAAAGACAAAACAAATGGCCGATCTCTTTTAATAGGAGATATGCCTATGTCGTTTTTCTAGATCCCCTTCTCTCTCATGCTTAGCCCCATTAGTTTGGCGATATTAATACTTTTCACCCAATTCCTTTGTCAATATTAGGACCCTCATGCCATTTAGGTGTCGATTTTTTCCTGGCGAGCGAAATCGAGCCTGTAATTTTAGTAGGAACCGGCCTTTGGCCGGGATGTTTTTTTTACTGTAAAATGCACAAATTTATCTCGAAGGGGGTCTATGGGTTTTTTTTCTTCAGCTTGATGAATGTGTAGCGAGGAAACTAAAGAATGAAAAAATAAAATTGACACAAAATTACCTCTACCCCCTTAATGCAAGATCTATAATGTGCAATATCTCTTTCCCGCTCCTTTTGCAGTGTCTGGTACTAACTTGTTACTTAGTGGGATTTGAAGTGCCGTGATTGTATGATTCCGGTAGGCTACTGTACTGTTCTTAAAGCGCTAGAAGAAAAGAAAAACGTGGATGTCATTTACACCGATTTTGCTAAGGCATTTGATAAATGTGACCATGGTATAATAGCCCACAAACTGAAAGCAAAAGGTATAACTGGGAAAATCGGACGGTGGATATACAATTTCCTCGTAAACCGAAAACAATCGGTAGCAGTAAACCAAGTCACTTCTGAGCCTTCGGATGTCAAAAGCTCAGTGCCCCAAGGAACAGTGCTAGCGCCCCTTCTGTTCCTCATACTAATTTGCGACATAGATACCAACACCAGACACAGTACGGTGTCGTCTTTTGCTGATGACACAAAATTAAGCAAGATAGTAAACGCACAAGAGGACACGGGCCGACTGCAGGAAGACATGAATGTAGTGTTCCAGTGGACCAGGGAAAACAACATGCAATTCAATGAGGAAAAATTCCAATTACTACGGTACGGAGATAATAATGGTGTTAAAGAAATTACAAATTACTTAACAGAATCTAACCACATAATAGAACGGAAAGACAGTGTCAAAGACCTTGGGGTATTAATGTCTGAAAATATGGGTTTCAAAGTACATAACCAGGTCAAAGTGGCGGCTGCGAAACGTCTAACGGGTTGGATTCTGCGTACTTTTAAAACACGCGGTGAATTGCCTATGATAACGCTCTTCAAATCTCTAGTGCTACCGCGGCTTGAATACTGTAGCGTATTAACATCCCCATACAAAGCAGGTGAAATAAATGACGTAGAGAGTGTACAAAGAAATTTCACTTCGCATATAAGTTCGATAAAACATCTACACTATTGGGAGCGTTTAAGAGCACTGAATCTGTACTCACTGGAACGTAGAAGAGAACGTTACCTAATAATATACACATGGAAAATCGCAGAGGGTTTAGTACCAAACCTACATACTCCGATAGTCATGAAATTCAGTGATAGGAGAGGCTGGGAATGCGAAATCCCCCGGATGAATAACAGGGGTGCTATGGGCTCTCTGCGAGAGGGCTGGTTATCACACAGAGGCCCACGTCTCTTCAACAAACTCCCACGGCGAGTAAGAGACATGAGGGACATCTCGTTAGACAACTTCAAGAGAGCCCTAGATGTCGAACTGCAAAAAGTGCCAGACGAGCCCATCCTCGCAAGGGAGCGAGCTGTCGCTTCAAACAGTCTACTGCACCAAATCACCACCCATAACGAGGGGCGTCGCGCTCCTTGGTGCCGCTTGGTGCCGCGGCGAACACATCCAAAGGTATCCAAAGGTAAAGGGTGTTAGGCCTAGTGTCATTATTAGTGTTCCTATATTATGTGTAGCCTATACAGTATATCATTGCATTATATTATGTGTAGCCTATACAGTATATCATTGCATTATATTATGTGTAGCCTATACAGTATATCATTGCATTATATTATGTGTAGCCTATACAGTATATCATTGCATTATATTATGTGTAGCCTATACAGTATATCATTGCATTATATGTGTAGCCTATACAGTATATCATTGCATTATATTATGTGTCCTATACAGTATATCATTGCATTATATTATGTGTAGCCTATACAGTATATCATTGCATTATATTATGTGTAGCCTATACAGTATATCATTGCATTATATTATGTGTAGCCTATACAGTATATCATTGCATTATATTATGTGTAGCCTATACAGTATATCATTGCATTATATGTAGCCTATACAGTATATCATTGCATTATATTATGTGTAGCCTATACAGTATATCATTGCATTATATTATGTGTAGCCTATACAGTATATCATTGCATTATATTATGTGTAGCCTATACAGTATATCATTGCATTAATTATGTGCCTATACAGTATATCATTGCATTATATTATGTGTAGCCTATACAGTATATCATTGCATTATATTATGTGTAGCCTATACAGTATATCATTGCATTATATTATGTGTAGCCTATACAGTATATCATTGCATTATATTATGTGTAGCCTATACAGTATATCATTGCATTATTCGTTATTTGCATTATCCATTGGGGTGTAGTATGAGTTTGTTTGGCAATTGCATTACACATTTCCTAATTTGCTATATAGCCTATGGGTGTAGAGTGCAGGATGTGTGGATGTGGTGTGCCTGCGTGATAGTGGCGGTGTCAGAGGCAGGGGTGACAAATTACATTAAACCACCAGCCAACAACGTCAGTCCTTCCACCCAGCTTGGCCTGCTTGCTAGTGTCCGTGTGAAGATTTTATAGCCTACACTGTGACATGGTGATCGGTATAGTCAACTAGGTCATATTACATGTTACTATAGTCTGTTTGTTTGTTTTTCCAGCTGATGGTAAATTGCTATCTCGCCATCCTGATTACTCGGCTATTACCAAGATTTCGTAGCGAAATATGTTGCTAATTATGAAAACTTGGCAATGATATGACGCAGAGACATACCGGTAGCAGTATCATTTCTTTCCATTAAGAATCGATAAATCAGATGCTATGAGATTTAATTTGACATCAGCGGGAACTAAATAGACAGTAGGTTACGTGCAATTAATACGCGTCTATTAAAATGGATCCATAAAAAATTAGTCTTTAGATTAATACAAAAAGACATTACATATAGCCTACTGTATTTAGGTACCTTTAGCTACCAAACAATTTCACACGAACTTTATTAATTGAATTCAACCATTATTCTGTGGGTGTTTATAATCGACTCTAGCCTATATAGGTTCTTGACATTGTAGTACGGTAGTTTCGTTGTTCAAATTTGCCAGTCAGTTTGCTTAGAAGATATAATGTGTACGGTATTCTCTCTCTCTCGTTTGCACATACTAAATTATAGGGTACGGTATCACGGGTGCCTCACTAGTGAAGACACGGACTAACTCTCTGGGTGTTTAAATTCAACTCCATATAGGTTCTTGACATTGTAGTGGTTTCATTGTTCAAATTTGCCAGTCAACTTTCTAAAAAGATGTAGCCTAAGGTGTAGCCTATAGTCTCTCTCTCTCTCTCTCTCTCTCTCTCTCTCTCTCTCTCTCTCTCTCTCTCTCTCTCTCTCTCTCTCTCTCTCTCTCTCTCTCTCTCTCTCTCTCTCTCTCTCTCTCTCTCTCTCTCTGTGCAAAGGCGAGCCACTAAGCTAATCCCTTCATTGAGAAATAAATCATATGATGAAAGACAGAGAACTTGATATATTTTCACTTAAGAAACGAAGGATGAGAGGCCAATTGATAGTGTTTTAAAATTCTAAAAGATTTCAGTAACATTAATCCAGATAAGTTATTAAAAAAAGCCGAAGACACGTCTACAAGAGGAAACAATTTAAAATTATTAGGTAGGAGAGCGAATCTAGATACAACAAAACAATTCTTCACTAACAGTGTAAGTGATGAGTGGAACAAACTTCCAAATAAAGTAATAGACAGCTTCTCTATAGATACATTTAAGAAAAAGCTAGACTCATACCACAGAAAAATTGGTATAGAGTAGCCTAGGCAGTAATTATCACAGTTATTATTTGTTCAGCTGAAGAGAGCGTTAGAAAAGAAAAAAAGGAAATAAACAAATAAAGAATAATATTAATAAAACTCATCATTAAGTATGTAGCCTACATACTACTAAGGGTGATGGGTTGGATAATTCCAATTAACCCTAAAATTTACATGCTGCTAAGGCGAAGGGTTGCATGATTTTTTTTGTTTTTGTCCTTTATTTTTTTCCAATCTTTCCTGTAAATTCCTTCTGGGGATTTCGAAGCCCAGCAAGGTTAATCACTTCCAACTTTTTCATATACGGCAATTGCCGGAGGGAACGGAGGGTGGGGAGAGAGCCTTCTTCTTTTATATCCTTTCCTTCAACTTTCCTTTTCTATCGGATATGCCATCTCTACTAGAATTAAGTATTGACCACCTCGTTTGGATCGTAAGATCTGTGTGGCCAGTGTATCTATGTAAATCTCTCTCTCTCTCTCTCCTTCTCTAATCTCTCTCTCTTCTCTCTCTCTTCCTCTCTCTCCTCTCTCTCTCCTCTCTCTCTCTCCTCTCTCTCTCTCTCTCTCTCTCTCTCTCTCTCCGCGTGATTTGGAAAGATGCGATCATTACGCCGATATACAAGAAGGGTAGCAAGGCCAAAGCGAGTAATTACAGACCAATTAGCCTAACTTCAATTGTAGGAAAAATCATGGAAAAAATCATTAGAGATAAGATAGTAGATTACCTCGAATCAAACAACCTAATCAACACGGCTTTAGATCAAATAAGTCATGCCTAACAAATTTGATTGAATTTTATAACAAACTATTCACATATAACGACATGACGAAATCACTAGATATAATCTTCTTGGACTTTCAAAAAGCTTTCGACAAGGTGCCTCACCGAAAACTATTGGCTAAACTGGAGAGGATAGGTATCAAAGGTGAAATTCATTCTTGGATAAAAAATTGGCTTACAGACAGAAGACAGAGAGTGGTGATAAATATGGAGTGGAATCGGAGTGGGAGCCTGTCACTAGTGGAGTTCCACAGGGTTCAGTCCTTGGACCGGTCCTGTTTCTCATTTACATTAACGATATCGATGTAGGGGTAAACAACACCATTTCCAAATTCGCCGACGATACAAAAATAGGAAATACAGTCCTGAACGAAGATGATAGAAATGCGTTGCAATCTGATTTAAACAAGATATCAGAGTGGTCGAAAAAATGGCAGATGCCCTTCATGTCGATAAATGTCAGGTGCTGCAGGTTGGTAGCAGAAATATGAAATACAAATACGAAATGAATGGCAAACAAATAAAAACCGCAACGGTAGTAAAAGACCTAGGGGTACTAATATCTGAAAACCTAAAAACTTCCGACCAATGTATAGCAGCTGCAAATAAGGCAAACATAGCATTGGGCTTTATTACCCGAAAATTTACATATAAACATGAAAACGTAATAGTGCCACTGTTCAAAAGTATGGTGAGGCCCCACCTTGAATATGGTGTGCAGTTCTGGTCACCTTATCTGATCAAGGACATTGTAAGACTCGAGTCAGTACAGCGTAGAGCGACGAAGATGATACCCTCATTAAGAAATAAACCATATGAAGAAAGACTTAAACGATTGAACCTGTTCTCATTAAAAAAGAGGAGGTTGAGGGTCAGCTTATTGAGTGCTTTAAGATACTAAAAGGTTTCGACAAAGTCTATGTAAATGCACTATTCACATTAAACATACTAATCAAACTCGCGGTAATGGAATGAAATTAAAAACCAAAAAGGCAAACCTAGATGTCACAAAGAGTTTCTTCACCTACAGTGTGGCGACAGAGTGGAATAAACTACCAGCGAGAGTGGTGGAGAGCGACACAATAAACGCCTTCAAGGAGGCTTGACCTCTATCTGCAGAGGGCTTGGGGTTGATATGAAAAAAAAAAAAAACAAAAACAAAAAAAAAAATGTATGTACAGTATATGTATATGTGAGCACTTTACACTATGTATAATTCTACTGTTATATATGATGTGTGTATGTATTGTATGTGTATATGTATTGTGTATATATATGTATCGATATATATGTTTATGTGTTGTAGTGTGTATATATGCATATATGCATATTATAGTTTGTAAGGCCAGACTGCCTAGTAAGGACCTTGAGGTCTGTGTGGTCTGTGTATCTATGTAGCTCTATGTAGCTCTCTCTCTCTCTCTCTCTCAATAATTATTATTGTCCAAATTCGATCTTTAATATATATTTCCCGGTAGAAATGTTCTCATTCTATTGGGGTTTTTTTCCTAGCTGTATTTCATGCCGACGCTTGGTCTGAGTAGTTGTGGTGGGGAGAGAGCCTTCTGCTTTGCCTTATCCTTATCTTACATTTTGTTAGAATTAATTCCGGACTGCCTAGTAGGGACCTCAAGGTCTGTGCAGTCTGTGTATCTACAGTATGTAACTACTATGTATGTAACTCGTGTGTGTGACTGTGTGTACAATTTCTCTATAATTTAATCTGACAGTTCTTTCCCACATTTGTTTTTATTTATTTTAGTTTGTTAAGCCTTGACTATTCTAATGTTTTCCTTTATCATATTTTACTGTCTTACCATTTAATATTTTATTATTTTTTGATCGTACATTTTATTTATGTATCGTATGATTACAATTGCGTATTTTTATCCTAGGCTATATTTGGTGTATTTTCATCACACTGGCTGTTTTCTTTCTCTTGTATTGTAATATATATTTATCTTTGTATTTATCTATGAGGTGCCGGTGTATTTCCATCACACTGGCTATTTTCCTTCTCTTGTAAGTGATCTATCTTGAACCGGTATCTTTTTTTTTTTTTTTTTTTTTTAAGAGACAATGAACGGAGGAAGGAAAAACACAGATAAAACAAAAAGGTCCATGTGCCTAAAGACATCCTCCATTCATAAAATGTTTTGAACAACTGGATATTTAAAACATTTGTTGATTGTAAGTTTTTGTGGAAAGCAATTCGAAGGGAAGTGAATTCCAAAGAGTAGTAGCTCTGGGGATAAAGTGATTCTGATAAGCAGAAGTTCTTGCATTGTGGAGGAGAAAGTGTAAATTCATGGGCGCTCTCAGCTGCCCTAGTTTCTACCGTGGAAAGATGTGGAGAGGACGGCACAATTGAAGCAAGTTCGCTCGGAACAATTGCTGTGAAAATATCTGTAGAATAATGTCCAGGGATGCAACGTTCTCTGCGTCGATGTCTAATGTAGGAAGGTCCTTGTGTGATTGCAGGGTTATTGATTAATCTAGAATAGCTTTATTTTGAATTTTTGTCCAACCTGCCTCAATGCAAAACCACTCCACTTCCCACCCCACAAGAGGTGAACAGTAATCCATCTGAGAGCGCACATGACCTTTTCTATATTAACGGCCACCTGCTCGTCAGTGAAGCAATTCTCTGAACTCTGTAACTGAGTCCCAGTTTTTTAGAAGGCATTCTTAGCAATGCTTCTAACATAATGTGTCCCATCTCAGTTAGAGTAGTTAATGTTACCACCGAGAAATGTCAATACTAGGGGAAGTGGGAATATTTTCATCAAATTAACAAATATATGGGAGTCAGTTATATTCCTGTCGTTTAGAAAATTGAATGTACTTTGGTTTTCTGTGCATTAAGGCACCTAGAATTCTCTTGTCCCCTATTCATTAATTCTAGGACAAGGTCCTGGTTCAGAGAAATTGTCAGTGTTTTATTTTTGAATTTATAAGATCGGGTTGGGTGAAAGAATTGGTAAAATGTGGAAGGAACTGTGGAGTGTTGAGTCATCTGCGTAGGAATGTATGGATTATGATTGGTAGATATGAGATCATTGATATGAATTGAGGAACAGAGTTGGGGCCAAAACTGATTCCCTGAGGAACACCACATTTATTTGAGTGTAAATTGAGAATAAAGGCCATCTACCATTACACGGATTATTTCTGTTATGAAGATAAGAAGAACTCATTAGTGGAACTAATGATGCAAGGCCGTAGTGTGACAAATCCTTCGACCGTCAGGATTGAATAGCCAGACTCTAGCAACTGTCCTTTTGATATATCCAGTGCTATTGTAATTGTTTCCAACCATGTTTTGGGTCTGTAGCTTGGTTGATTTGATGCGTAAGACATGCAAAGAATGTCTTCATGTTTGGATCGACATCCGTCTAAAACCATCATTGCCTATCCCTGATTAATTTATTATTCCCCAGATGCTAAATTATGTGATTATTTAAATATAATTTCAAAAACTGTTGCCAAGAGTGGAAGTTATAGCGAATTTGTTCCTGTAGTTTGATGGATCTGAAGAGGCACCTGTTTTAGGAACGGGATGGATTGTGTTGCTTCTTTCCCAGGGTACTGGGAAGCATGAGGTAATGAGTACACAACACAGACGGAAAAATTTTGCCAATACCGTATCGAGCACGCAAGGGAGCAATTCTTAAGTACTATTGGCGGAATTTCATTATGGACCAGGAGCCTTATCTACTGAGAGATTCTGCAAAATAGTTTTGACATGTCTGGTGTGGGATTCTTAAGTGAGGGAATTTCAGGTTGAATTAAAATTAAGTACAGGGAAGCATCCTTGATTTATGTCATCTAAGGTTGAGTTGGTGGAGAAAATATCTGCAAGAAGGTTAGCTTTTACCCTCGTGGGTCACTTACACGAATTGCCAGTCCGGAGATTTTAATGGTTGGAATGTATGAAGCCGTTTAGTGAAGTTGGGAATTTGAATGAGTTAAGAGTAGAACCCAAAATATTTTGTTATATCATTTGGATTATTTAGAAGTTTATTGGCCTGCTTATGGAGAAAGTTTGATTTAGTTAAGTCTTTTAATACAAGTTTTGGTCATTAATTTCTGATGTTTCTAAAGTAATTTAAAGCCCCCCCCATGCTTCATGTGTTTTTGATCTTGTGTATGCAATTGTAGGCTATTGGCTTTTTGTTTCAGTTACTCTAAGCACAATTATGGTCAAACCATTGTAGGTTGAGATTAGAATCTTTTACTGTACTTTTGATGATAATAAAGTTTCCTTCCAAGTGTTTACAAAATCTTGTCATGTGGCTCAAGGTGGAGTGTGCAATCATTAGGAAAAAAAAAAAAAAAAAAAAAGAAAGAGGGATCCAGGGAATATCAATAAAGAAACCTTGAAGACCCTCCCAGTCTGCCCTATCGTAATGCCATTTAGTCCACCAAAAGCAGGTTCAGATGGGAAGGTGTTGTAGGTGATAGACAGGTGGCCTGTATTCAGACAAGTGATCAGAAGATCCAAGTGGGGACCAAGCTCACTGTAACAGCATAATTTTCCTGACTTGGTTGTTAAAAATCAGTCCAGTAGTGTTGGGAATTATGCTTAGGATTATCTGGTACAACGGGTGGGTTGGTTGACATAGTTGAGTGAGCTTAATATAGTCTGCAAATAGCTCAC